>CM053594.1:13616961-13620361 GCA_028646575.1 Pseudocheirus occidentalis
CCTTTTTAACAAATACTATCTCATTTGATTCTCACAACTCTGCCAGGAAGGTACTGTTATCTTCCCCATTTTACAGATAAGGAAACTGAGCCAAACAGGGTTCAGTTACTTGCCCAGAGTCACACAGTTAGCAAATGCCCAAGGCTGGATTTGAACTCTCAACTTCTTGGACTTCTTGACTTGTGCTCCAGAGTTCCATTCATTGGGCCATTAGTGGATTGGAGATGCAGCTTATCTTCCAGTTGTTTTTACGAAGCCCCACTGAGGAGCCGATTTTAGAGTACGTGACTCAAAGAAAGCTTTGTCAGTCTCACAGAGAATGACTGGGGAGAGGTCAGTCATAAGAGGTGTGTGAGACCAAGGAATGGAAGAAAGATCCATGGGGGACGTATGTACTGGCATTTTTCAGTGAGAAAAGAATCTCCTAAAGACTTGGTTCAGCCCTCAGGAGGGAGCATGATGTAGCAGAAATCATAATGATAGCTGACATTTATCTAGAGCTTTATGGTTTATAAAGCCCTTTACCTAGACATAACCTTATTTCGCATGCATAATCACACGGAATCTCAAAGTTGAGAGGGACCTCAGAGGCCTTGAAGGCAAAGAAAGCAAACTGGATTTGGAGTTGGCAGAGCTGGCTTCCAAGACTCTCTCACTCCAGGTAGCCCTTGGTTTCACACTGGTATCAAGAGATGTTACGAGTCCTAAATCTATGGTCCTATAATATTCTTTCCCTTCCTCTTCCATAAATCAAGGCAGGGGATGGGATGGGGGTTAGATGAACCCTGGGGTTCTTTCTCAGTGCAAATCAATGATCTGCTAAAAAGCATATCAGTGCCATCCCTGGGAAGTTCTCCCCAGCCTTCTCTTAAAGACCTCTAGGAACAGGGAACCCACTATTTTCCTATATGGTCCATTTCACTTTGAAATAGCTCTGATTACTTACGAATTTTTGTAACCAAGTAACTAGTCCAACGGCTCTCAAAAGTAGTCTGGGGACCCCTGGGGGTCCTTTCAGGAGATCCTCTAGGTCAAAACAATTTATATTGAAATTTATATATGAAGATGCTTTGATTTCTGAAATGGTAAGTGTTCACAGCTATAAACCATATAAACTGAACTTTGGAATTTTATTAATTTTAATACCATGAATATTAATAGATATAAGACACAGAAATGGGAGTGGACAGTCCTCACTGATTTTTAAGAATGTAAGGAGTCCTGAGACCAAGAAGTTTGAGGATTGAGACTGTGGATACTTCTTTCTATTGCAGACAGTTCTTTCCTCTGAGTTTCAGAACGCCGATTTGATTCCCAAAACAACCCAAGGATGTGGGTAGTATAACTATTATACAGATAACTATTATATAGATATTGTATAGATAAGTAAACTGAGGCCCAGCGAGGTGATTCCATCCTACCACAGGCTTCCAACTGAGTTGATGCCAGGGGGGTCTGTGCTCTTATTTTGACTTGAATGTTCATTAGTTTTGTGACTCTGGGAAGGTCATTAGCACTCTGAGCCTCAATTTCTTCAACTGAAAAATGGAAATTGAAATAATAAAGTGTCCTACTATATGGGACTATTGTGCAGGGATTATTTCAGAAGCCATTAAATATGCTTATAAAAAGAAGAATGGAGAGTGTGACACACAGCAGGCAGAGTGTTACATTTGGGACCAAAGGACCTTGGCTCATATCCTGAATCTGCCATTTGTCAGCAGAACCTTGGGCAAGTGGTTTCATGCCTCTCAGCCTCAGTTGGTAAATTGAGGGGATTGGATCAAATTACCTCCAAGATACATTCCATCTGCTGTTGTTGCTGCTGGGAGCAGGAGGTTTCTGGGGTGGTAGTTTTGGTATAAGAGAAAGGTGCGATGATGAGAGAGAGAGAGAGAGAGAGAGAGAAAGAGAGAGAGAGAGAGAGAGAGAGAGAGAAGAGAAAAGGAGAGGAAGAGAGTGAGAGCAGTGAGACACAGAGAGAGACACAGAGAGAGAGGAAAGAAGGAGAGAGAAGAGAGAGACAGAGACAGAGAGACAGAGACAGAGAAAGACTGAAAGACAGAGAAGGAGAGAGAAGAGAAGAGAAGAGAAGAGTAGGGAAAAGAAGAGAAGAGAAGAGAAGGGAAGACAAGAGAAGAGAAGAGAAGAGAAGAGAAGAGAAGAGAAGAGAAGAGAAGAGAAGAGAAGAGAAGAGAGAAAGAGACAGAATCAGAGACAGAAAGAGAGAGAGAACATTTAAAGCTTTAAGTACCACCTCAAGGCCCTCATCAGGTCTCCAAGATTCAAATTGTAGAACAGGTGCTGCCCTTTAGTAGAAGGAGTTAACTCACTGGGAACTCCCTGTACCCAAGAAATGGCCTGTCTAGTAATAACAATGACAAATGGAGTTGTGTTTTGTTGGCAAATCAAATTCAATTAAAGGGCCCCGCAGACAGAGTATGGATCTGGGGTAAGGAAGACTGGAGTTCAAATCCAGCTTCAGACACTTATTAGCTGTATGACCTTGGGCAAGAGTCACGCTTAACCCAGCCTCAGTTTCTCCAATTGTAAAACGAAGCTGATAATAACACCTACTTCCCAGGGTTGTTATGAGGGTCAAATGCAGACCTTAAAGTACTATATTAATAATATAATTATTAATTGGGTGTAACCTATAATTAGTAATTATTATTGTAATATAATACAATAAATTAAATATAGTAAACATAGTAAATATAATTAACATAATACAATGTAATTAATATAACATAATACAATACAATACAATGTAACATAACATAATGTAATATAATGCAATACAATACAATATAATATAATATATAATTATAGTAATTATTATTGTATTATTGACTTTCAAAATGCTCTCCTAACCCTATTCCATGACTCCATTCAAAAACAGCCCCACCACGTAAGAATGGAGCCCCTTAGCTGAGCAGAAAATGGAACAGATGAAGCTGAAACTAGAGTGGGACAAGAAAGGGGGTGGAGCAATCCCTTCCCCCTGCCCCAAAAGTGGTCCCCAGAGCTCTGACAAGAAGGCTCTATATGAGGTGGAACTTCTTGTCCAAGTGCACAGAGTTAGAAATAACTGGACTCAGACCTTAAACTCAGGGGTCTCTGGATTCCAAGTCCTGAATTCATTTCCATTTGTCTACACTGCCTGACTCAGGCCTCACACCTTAGGACTACACAGGCATCCAAGAGGCATTTATGAAGCCCCTTTGATAAACCCAGTGCGGTGCCCAGTGTGAGGGACAGAAAGACAAGAAGTCCCTGCCCTCAAAGAGCTTATCCTTCTAACAGGCAAGAGAATGTCTTTATGTTTCTATACATTGTGTCTGTGGATGTGAATGCATATCTATACATAACTATATATATATATATATATATATATATA
>CM053594.1:13620861-13630861 GCA_028646575.1 Pseudocheirus occidentalis
TCAAGTGTCTTGGAAGCATTTGGTGTGGGAGTTGGGACTGGGTTGTCTTCTTCCCGTTCCATACTTTGATCCTTTTTGTCCACACAAAAGGATTCTAGAGTTTTATTGCAGTTCCTATTTTGCTTCCTTTTCCTCATGTTGGCCAGTCAGTTAATTGGTTGTTGTTGTTTTTTTTTTTTAGCTCTGTGAAACTCTGCTTCCAGGGGGGAAAGCTCTGTTCCAAATTGCTGGGGATTTCCCAGCTGCCAGAGCTATTAGGGAGGTGTTGCAAGTCCCCCCAGCTTTGGCTTGCTGAAAGTGCACCCCAGGACCACCACCCAAGGCCACGATCCGGATCCAGGCTGCTAAACACAAGAGCACTTGGCCCTGATCAATCAATTCAGCCCCCCTGTGGATTCCACAGGCCAGGGGCTCTGAAGCAGCCTGGTGGGGGCCGCTGCTGCTGGTTCCAGTAGTCGCCCTCCCCCACTGCTTCCTTGCCCCGGGGATAGACTGGCTGAACTGCTTTTCTCCCCCTAGAGGCCGGATTTGAACTCAAGTCCTCCTGACTCCAGGGAATGCTCTATTCACTGCATCACCTAGCCGCCCCTCCCCAAATTAATTTTCAAAGTTTCACTTTCACTTTCACTGACCTTCTAATCCTGGTTTGCATATGTGAAGATTCTCTCAGGTGCAATAGATCTCTGAAGTAGACTCAAGCTGCAGCTTGGGAGGCTCACTCCTGGGGCCGTGGCTGCAGTTTTGGGCTGGGCCTGTCTCTCTTCTGGTGCAAGCTGCCCCTCTCCCGTCCAGTTCCTCACTCCTTGGCAGATGTGGAGGTGCTGGAGGCTGTAGCTCCTCTCCTCTGCAGACTGGCATTGGCGGGGCTTGGCTCAGCTTAGCTCCTTCCTACCACCCTGGGCCTGGCTGTGGTCTTGGCTTCAGGCTGGGCCAGCCTCCAGTCTCTGCCGCAATGAGCCCCTGCTGCCGAGCTGCCTTCAGCGAGAGATGTGTTTTCTATATTTTTGTGAGTCTGAGAGTCCTAGACTTTCCTAGACTTTGTCTGGGCTCACATTTTCTGGGTGTTTAGGGTGGCGATGTGGGAGCTGCTGCACCTTGCTGCTTCTTTGCTGCCATCTTGGCTCTGCCCCCTGTAAATAAAGTTTTGAAGAAAGCCACATAAAAGTCATGTTGGAGAATGGGAGAATGAAAACAGTTATGTATTCTTCTTAATCTAGAGTACCTATGTACGTATATATCCACACATATTCATACTGTACAAACAGGATATTTCATATGACCAAGTTTTCTTTTCTTTTTCTTTTTAAAGCAGAAGTGTCTATGAGATGGGTAGTAAATTGGATTAGGTCACAGAGCTTGTAAGGACCCAAGTCGAGAGTTAGGGTGTATTCTCTAAATATTCATGTTAGACTACACCATACTTTAGGATCATAAGATCACGTATTTAGGGATTGAAGGTACCTTGAAATCCATTGAGATTCTCATTTTATAACTTAGGAAACTGAGGCACAGAGTTCAAGTGACTTAGTATGGTTGGATCATGGATGTAGTATTGGGTGAGTCATCAGAGACCATCTTACAGATACAGGTAAGCTGGACCTTTTGTTCTGCCAGGCCATTGGCTGGATGTGCATTTCTCACATTAGGCAGATTCTCAGTGCATTCATTAGGGTTACCTAGTGCCCCTGGAGACCAGATTCCTTGTGTTATGCATTAAATTATTCAGAATCTCAGGCTTTCAGTTCTATAATATTTGATGTTGACTCCAATGACTCTGCCAGTCTCTCATCCCCAACATTCTCCCTGAACCTCACAATGTAGTTTGAGAGCAGATGCTCAGCAATCTTCACCAGGCCACTAAGCTAATGGATAGCTGAATAGACTTGGAAGGGCCTATTTCTTTGTGCTGTGGGAGAAGGAGTGAATTAATACCCTGGTTTAAAGCTCTAGAGTACAAGTGTCAGGGCCAGGGAGTCCTTGGCTGCTACAATGATGGTTATAAACTCCCCCACCATTTTTCATTATCAGTCACATTTGAAAGAGACTGTCCTTTTCAAACACAGTTGGGAACATATTTGGTCAAACAGTCAGTCAGAAACCTCACCACCAGCAACCCTGAAAAACTGTATTCTCAATCATCCTGGAAATAAATTGAAGGGACTTGCCTATAGAAATTGAGTTCATTCCCTCCTGCTTTTTCTCTGGGTTTCTAATACAAATGAAAGGAAGAATGGATGGATGGATGGATGGATGGATGGATGGATGGATGGATGGATGAACAAAATTTCTTTAGCATTTACTGCATGATGAACATTGTATTAAGCACTAAAGATGAAAACAAAACAAAACAAAGATGATCCCTAACCTCAAGGAGTTTCTACTTCAATGGAGAAACCACACACAAAGGTGAGTGGTAGATACTTTGGTAAAGCAAATTACTTAGATGGTGAATGGGGCCATATTTGGAGGAGATTAACATAGCACATCCAGGAACAATGACAGAATTGATTTAATCAGCGTTATTGGCTCCAAGCCTGAGGGTAGGGGCAAAAAAGTCACCCATACAAGGCAGCTGACAAGGAAGAAAAGAAGGCCTGAGAGTTGGGAAGTGAAATAAAGCATGACTATAGCTTTTCCTGAAATTATTGTCCAAAGTGGTTCTTATCCAAACATTTTGTGAGTCTATGATCCCAACATTGTATTATGTGATTAAAATAAAATTCTTTGATTCTAAGACCCTACTAGGAGCTTTGAAGATTCCATGATGTTTTATGGATTGATAATTCTAGTGCTCTAGGTTCTAACCTAGAACCTTACTCAGTAAATCCCTGATTAGAGAACTGTAGACTCAGAAGGTCATAGAATAGGAAGGGTCCTCAGAGGCCGTCTAGTCCAATCTGTAATAGGATGCTATTACAGATATAGAATTTGAGGTTCAGGGAAGGTAAATATGGTACATATAGACTCTAGGGGGTCCCTTTCAAAACTCCCATTTCAGTTGACCAGTTGGATCTCCAAATTACATTTGTTAAATGTGTACTCTAACTCCTAGTGCCTTATCTCTGAGATTTTTCTTTCATTTACACCGTATATCTCTTTGTTGTTGTTCAGCCATTTTTTTAGTCATGTCTGACTCCTTTTGATCCCTTTGGAGTTTTCTTAGCAGAGGTACTGAAATGGTTTGCCATGTCCTTCAACTCATTATACAAATGAGGAAACTGAGGCAAACAGAGGTGACTTGCCCAGGGCCACACAGCTAGTAACTGTCTGAGGCTGAATTTGAACTTGATATATCACAAATATATTTGGTTATTTGTATGCTATCTTTTGTTGGAATATGAGGGCAGAGAGCCACCATGCTTTTGCCTCTCTTTTAATACCTAGAGTTTATCAAAATGCTGGGCACATAATGAACATATAATAAATGCTTGTTGACCGACTTACTACACCTCAGGGCTCTAGGGGGAGCTCTGAGGGGTTAATAATTTTCTTTCTAATGTTCATGAGCCCCCACCAGTATGCTTCCTTCTATGATTATCAGCTAGTGAGATTAATTTAATTACTTTTTTTTAAAAAAAGGGTAATTACTAAAGTGCTATAGTAAGAGCAGTTGTAAGAAAACATTCCCCCTCCTCCCCCCAAAATCTGTAACACTCTCCCACAAGTACATACAGAATAGAGGAGAAAGTCAGCTTAAACTTAGAAAGCAAATATGATAAAAAGGAGAATCCACAACCCCTGGTTGTTAGAAATCTGTTTAACTTCTTCTTAGAATGTTGGGTTTCTCGTGGATCTATACATCTATCTTCCTGCATTGCATCCAGTACATTCTCAACTCTTGGTGATAAGCCTGTGACTTTCCTGAACTGGTTTGATATTTTCTAGACCGCCCCTAGAGTGTGACCTAGTTTCCTCAACCAACACAAATACACTTACTGTGCAATGTCACTCCAGTAGACCAAAGGCTTTTCAAACTTATTCTAAAGTCTTTTGTAATCATGATGATGAAATAACAATACTATATAAATTTTATTATTATTATTAATAGCCTTATCCATTAGAATCTACCTTTGATACCTCATTGTGGTATGAAGGTGAACCTAGGTACATGTAACCATAGATCTAAAACTGTAAGGAGACCCTAGAGGTGAACTAATCCAACCTGCTCATTATATAGAGGGAGAAACAGAGGCATAGAGGGATTAGGTGGCAGGCACACCTAAAATTGTACAAGTATCAAGTAGCAGGAGAAAGATTTGAATTGGGGCCTTGTGACTCCACGTCCATCACTTTTTTCTACCAAATTCCATTATTTCTAACATATCCTACCAAGCTGTAAATATTTCAATGAAAATATGAAGACCAGAGTAGCTTCCTAAGTGTACAAAGGCTCATCACCAGAAGACTGACTTCTAATGTGATTTAGGAGATCTAATCAACTCATGAAGACCATCTTTATTGATTACAGGGGCTGTAATCAGAGGAGATAGTAAAGTTAAGAGAAAAAAGATTGTCATAGGTCTTTTAATTCTTTTTCTCCTCCTCCACCTTTTCCCTTCTCCTCCTCCTCCTCCTCGTCCTCCTCCTCGTCCTCCTCCTCCTCCTCCTCCTCCTCCTCCTCCTTCTTCTTCTTCTTCTTCTTCTTCTTCTTCTTCTTCTTCGTCTTCTAATTTTAATTCTAATTCTAATTCTAATTCTAATTCTTCCTCTTCTTCCTCTCAGCAATAGTAGTAATGTAAGGCAGCTATGCTCACAATTGTTCCACCAATGCTAATCACAGCAGCAGCTTTTAAAATATTTAAAGCTATGATCATAAACAACTCACATTTATCATCTCAACTGACACCCATAACAGCCCTATAAGAACCTTTACAAGTAAGGAAACTGAGGCTCAGAGACTTAAAATGACTTGCCTAATGTGTCACTATCCATACATTGCAAAGTTAAATTGACATCAAATCCAATGATAAAAGTTGTGAAGGTTCTTTGGAAATTGTAAATAGTTATCTAAATATAAGAAGTTACCATTGGCATGACTTTCTATGATGCAAATGGATCTGTGCCTTCATCAATTTGTATGTTTACTATAGGGATCCAAATCATAGGATCATAAATCATGAGATTGTAGATTCTGATCTGGAAGGGACCTCTTAGACCATCTAGTCTCTGTGTCCCCCCCCCCTGCCATTTTACAGAAAAGGAAACAAGCCCAAAGTCACAGAGGTAGTAAGGGTCAAAGATGGGATGTGAATACAGGTCGTCTGACTCCAGAGGTCAACATAACTCCTCCATACTCACTAACCCCACTAATGTAACCCTTGCTTACATCTCCCAATAAATAAACTAGAGGAGCTCGGTACTCCCAAACAGCTAGAAGCCATTCTCAGTTTCTCCTGATGTGGAAAATATATCACTAAGAGGTTTGCTCTGTCTACTTGTGATCCTTGCCCTGGAAATTCTCTCCCTTCTCATCTCTCCCCTGTGGATTCCCTGGACTCCTTTGAGCCCAAACTTACCGCTACAGAAAATCTTTCCTGATCCCCCTTCATTCCCCTCACTTGATTATGTCCAGTTTATGTTGTCTGTAGCTTGTTTGTACATAGTTTTTTGCTTTTTGTCTTCTCCATTAGATTGTGAATATCCTGAGGGCAGGGACTAACTTTTTTCCCTTTTGGTATCCCCAGTGCAGTTCTTAGCACATAGTAGGTACTTAATAAATGTTTATTAACTGATGCCTTATTTTACTACTGTTCTTCAAGTATTGATTTGTTACTAATCCTGAACCATGGTGTTGGAAAGAGAAGCAAGGATTTGGGTGTCTGATGATGACCTGGCTTTAATTCTTCCTGGTTAAAATGGAGCGCTGGGGGCAGCTAGGTGATACAGTGAAGAGAGCACTGACCCTGGAGTCAGGAGGACCTGAGTTCAAATCTAACCTTAGACATTTAACATAAAACTACCCATGTGACCTTGGGCAAGTCACTTAACTCCAATTGCCCTACCTTTCCCCCCTCTAAAAGCAAAAAAAAAAGGAAAAAAAAAGAAAAAAAAACCAGAGTCCTGTCTGTAAGGTGTGGGAAAGAAACTGAATTGGGGGTTTCCCCGTCAGAAAAGGAGAGATGGTAATCTCTGTTCTGATTAGACTATGTCTGGAGTATTGTGCTCAGCTCTGGCTGCCACTTTTGAGAAGGACATGACGAATTGGAGTGTCCAGAGCAGGGTGACCAGATGGCGAAAGATATTGACTTCAGGTCACATGAGGATGAATTGAAAGAACTGGGAGCTTGGAGAAAAGTTGTCTCAGATGGGTCATATTGTAAGGACCTTCAAGTTTGGGAAAGGAATCAAGAGAAAAACCAACTAGACTTGGTCCCAGAGGGCAGACCCAAAAATAATAGGAGAAAGGTACAAAAAAGGCCAGTTAAGGCTTGGTATGACTCCTGGTCCAAGTCTTGCAGAACAAATCCTTTTATGAAGGCGATTTTTTTTCTGTGAAGTTTGGATTCAGTCAAAGGGCTGCACGTGAGGACCTAGAAGGCCACATGTAGCCTCCAGGTCACAGGTTCCCCACCCCCACCCCCATCCCCCCGGTGAAGGAACCTAGCATCTTAACAGAGCTATATCAAAATGTCATGGTCCTCCTCTGGAAGCAGTGGGCTCCCGCTCACTGAAGGGCTTCAAGGAGAAGCTTGTCAGTGATTCTGTAGTAGAGATTCCTCTAAGGTTTGGCTTAGAAGAGATGGCCACTGAGTCCTTTCCAACCCTTAACTTCTGTGACTGCTCTTAATTCTTGCTCTTAGAGCACAGAATGTAAGAATAGGAACAACTGAACATATCAGAGTTGGGAGGAACCTTACAACAGAATGCCCAGTGAGTGGGACCTTATGAGAGCAAATGTCAAGTCAGGGAACATAAAAGAAACCTATGTTTGTTGAATATCAACTGGAAAGAACCTTCAATATCATCCAGTCTTCCTGCCCTTCACCCCATTTTATAGATGTGAAAGCTTAGGCTCTAAGAAGGGGGATATTTGTTCATTGTCATGCACCAAATTCAGGCCAGAGCAAGGGCAAGAACCCAAGTGGTCTGACTCCCAGACCAGTGCTCTACCTGATTGCTTCTCTGTATATAGAAGGTCAGTGAGGCAGCAGAAGCCTGGGGAACTGTGTAGCCAGGTGGCCTTTAGGTAATGGGGGATATGGGAATGAATAAAGACCTTCTCACACTAAGTTAAGCATCAAGAATACCACACACCTCCACCTGTATGAGGACTATGGGTGATCTTCAGGGCCATAGTTCTTAACCAATAGAGATGAGAAGGACTTCAAGAGGTCAACTGGTCCAGTCCCCTGCCTCTATTGGCAATTGTAGGTATTATCCCTCTACAAATAGAAGCAAATGAGGTTCAGAGATGCCCAATGTCACAGCAGGCAGTGAAACACAATGGGAAGACAGCTGGGTTTGGAGTCGGAGGTCCCAGGTTCAAGTCCTGGTTTCATGTGCCATTTAATGAACAATCTTGGGAAAGGCATCCAATCCTCAGGGCTTCAGCTCCTTCATCAGTGGAATGAAGATCTTGAACTAGGCGGTGTCTCAGATCGCTTTTAACTTAGTCCATACTACGAGCCAGTAACAGAATTGAGAGCTGCACCCAGACCTCCTGACCCAATGCATTTGCCGCTAATAACATGGCTGCCATAGGACAAGAGATTTAACAGGAGGTGGAAAGGAGGAAATTGGAAGAGGATGAGCCTGTTCCTGAGCTGAAGACCCTTCTTCAGTATGGAAAGTGGAATGTGTTCTTAACAAATCAGCAGGGTTGCCTTGGAGAGCCTCACCCAGCAGCCAGGATGGAGGGCACCCTACCTGACAGGCAGCTCATCCCCGTCCCCACCAAGGCAGCCTCCCCAGCCTGGAACAGGCAGGCAGAAAGTAAACAGTGTCTGAAACCTATTCTCATTAGGCTAATTTACGAATAAATTACCATATTTAATGGCCTTATTTTTACTGCTCGTTAACAGGCCCATGATAGGATGATAATTATGGGATTTTAAGTGGCTAATGGCAGCTGGGGCGTCAGAAGCCGTTTTTACGAATCTGTTTATGGCAGAGAAGGTGACAGGAGGGGAGGGCCACTGAAATGTTGGAATCACACTTCGGGAAAAAAGCCTTAATTGTTGAGTATTTATTAGAGAGGAGGGAAGACTGTAATTTTAAAATGAAACTCTGAAAAACAAAGGAAATTAATTAGTCTTCTTCTGTTCATATGGTGATCATGGGTGGGGGGGGGTTGCCTATTTGGGGATTCTGGGAGAAAAGGGACTAAAGGTGATTCTGGGTCTTGAGACTATAGGCTCAGATTTGCCTATGATTTTTCCCAACCACTGTTTGCCTCTAGTCTGGGATTTTGAAAGGAAACTGGGGGATTCTAAGCTCTTTTGAATGAGCCTTGTGGCTCCTCCCAGCCACTCACTTGGGTCTTTGTTGCACCAGGAGCAGAGACCTCTGAAGTCTCCCATTTGAGTCTCCTGGCGGGGGAATGTGAGAAGCAAAAAGATTTACCAAGCACTTTACACATGTTGTATCATTTGGTCCTCAGAACAACCTTTCAAGGTAGGTGCTATTATGATTCCCATTTTACAGATGAGGTCAAAAGAGGTCAAGCGACTTGTCCAGGGTCACACATCTAGTAAGTATGTGAGGCTAGATTTTAATTCTTTTCTTTCTACCTCTAGCTACATCACTCTATCCATTCTGTTACCTAGCTGAATGTCTGAACTTTGAAGAAAGAGGCACCCTTTCTTTCTCTGGAGCTCTTCAAGGGCCTTGCATAATTTTTTGAAAATTTTACTTTCCAATTGGGGTAAAGAACAGCACCCTAAAATGTCATAGGACCAAGAGGATGCAAGATCATATTGTATCAGAAGTAGTAGTATCCTTAGAAAGGTAGAATATCAGAACCGGGAAGAACCTTAGAATAAAATGTCATAATTGGGATGGAATCTTAGAACACAGAATGTCAGAGATGGAGGAAGCCTTTTAACAACAACGACAAATGTCTGACCTTAGAAAGAGCCTTAGAATGTAGAATGTTGGGGCTAGGAAGAACCTCAGAGTATTCAGATATGAGAAGCACACAAAACAGAATGGTAAAGTCAAGAGTTAGAACATAGAACGTCTAGACTGGGAGGGGTCAAAGACGATGGAGCATCAGAGCTAAAAGGACTTTAGAACAGCACGTCAGGGTTAAGAGGGAACTTTAAACACAGGGTGTCCAAACTGGGAGAGACCGGGCATAGGTTGCTGTAGCTGGGAGAAATGAGAACATATAAAGGGAGAGTTAGGAGGACGTTGGAACATAGGAATGTCCTTAGGAAGGATTTTTGACTGTGGGCTCTCATAAAACATGGGCTGAATACTGACTGGAAGGAAATAGGATCTGCATGTATATGTGTATGTGTGTGTATATATGTATATCTGTGTGTATATACACACACACATATATCAAAGCTGGTAGGAAACTTAGAACATAGGATGTCTGAATTTGGAGGAACCTTAGAACCATAGACTGGAGGGACCTTGCATTGCCCTCAGTGGAAGGGCAAGAAACTTAGAGTGTAATATGTGAGTGCTTCAAATTGAGACTGTCAAAGCCAGAAGAGATCTTAGGACACAAAAAGGTCAGACCTTAAGGGACCCTGGAATAAGATGTATCCAAGCAGGAAAGGATCTGAACATGTAAAACAGAACAGAAGCACTGGAAGAGACTAGAGACAATTAGAATATCAGAGGAAGAAGCAGCCTTTGAACGTGTAATTCTAAAGCTAGAAGGAATATTGTTTAGTCATGTCTGACTTTCCATGACCCCATTTAAGGGTTTTCTTGGCAGAGACACTGGAGTGGTTTGCCATTTCCTTCTCCAACTCATTTTACAGATGAAGAAACTGAGGCAGGCAAGGTTAAATGGCTTGCCTAGGGTCACACAGCTAGTAAGTGGCTG
>CM053594.1:13632064-13654988 GCA_028646575.1 Pseudocheirus occidentalis
CACTTTTTCTCTGTTCTTTTTTCTCTTTCTCCTTCCCTGTGGTTCTGTCGTTTTTCTTTATTTTCTTTCCTCTCTTTCTTTAGATATTCTCTCCCTGTGTCTCTGTTCTCTTTCCCCCTCCCCTCTCTCCCACTTCCCCCTCCCTTCTCTCTCTCTCTCTCTCTCTCTCTCTCTCTCTCTCTCTCTCTCTCTCTGCAGCTCAACCCACCTCCCTCTCTCCCTCCACCCAGTTCCTTTCTTTTATGAGGCTTTAAATACATCATTTAATCAACTCTACGATCTCAATTTAGCCCAGTTGTTGACTTGCACGGATGAGGAGATTCCGAAGACCCCACAGATTGCAGGCGGGTTCAATGGGGACATTTTCCGTGCTTTTCAGCACCCCCTCCCTCTTCTTTCACGCCCTCCTCCTACCCCCCCTCCTCTCCACTAGGTTATCTCTGAGGGAGCTTGATCCCAGTCCCAGCTCCAGGCAGGGGAGGGGGGAGGTGAAGGGGAGGGGGGGCATTCTACCTGCTTGATGGAGACCTGTCAATCAGGCATGAAGCTTTGTCCGGTTTTATCAGTGCGAAATTACCAGAGTGGCCTCATTGTCTGCTTCCTACATGTTAGGATTCAATATTCCAATTCAAACTGTAATAATCTCAATTTAAAACAAAAATAACTTTTCTGTCAGTAGCTGAGAAATGCACCAGAATCAGGAAGAGAAAGGGCATGTGGAGGGGGTGGTAGAGATAGGGGTAGGGAGGAAATAGAAAGCCCAGGGCCAGAACCCCGGAGACCTGGGGCAGATTCCGATCTCTGCTACTAGCATGCTGAGTGGCCGTAGCTCAAGGGCCTTCTGCCTGGGCCTCAGTTTACTCAAATGTAAAGCAAGGGGATTCATCTGAATAACTTCTAAGCCCTGACACTTACATCACCATCTGCGTCACCACTCAGCTCTGACATTCTCCATTCTAAATTCCCTCCCAACGTGGATATTCTACATTCTAAGACCCCCTCCCAAGAATGAACAATCTCTATTCTAAGGCTGCTTCGAATTCTATGAATCTATGAGTCTTCAGTGTTTGGTACTTAAAATATGTAAGACTGTGTTAAAAACTGAATAAGCAGATACACAGATAATATATATATATATATATATATATATATAATATATATATATATTACAAGCATTCTCTCAAATCTGCTTTTGCTTTTTTTGGTAATTGTGTGTTTTAGATCGTAGTCATGGGGTATGTGTGTGTACATGTATGTGTATGCATATGCATGTGTGTATGCATGTGTATGTATGTGTCTGTGTGTTGCCTTGCCTAGGAAAAACAGCTTCTATGACTTTAAAGCATTCTTCTTTCCTTCCATGCCTATATCCATAATCTTATAAGGGTAATGCCTCTAGTATTGTTCAGATAACACAGAAATAATCCTATCAAATGGACAGGCTGAATGAAAGCGGCCTAGGAGACGTATGCAGATTCAATTAGGAAGTCGTTTCAGAAGGCCTCAGCATGGGCTTGTTTTCCTGAGCCCCATTAGAGATTCCAAATGTTGTCTCTTCTCAGCAGTGGCTTCTAAAACTGCTTGACCTCTTCCTCCAGCCTCTCAGGCAGCTCTCTACCAAAGGAGGGGGAGAGTGAGAGGATTTCAATGATTTATTGATCTAGGAGAAACTTCAGTTTGTTATTTATTTGTTGGTGGTGGTGACATCTTATTGTTTGAGAGAAAATTGGATTCAGAAAGACCTTGACCCGGAAGCAGAGTTTGTGTTGAGGACAGACTGGGGAAACCCCTAGGATGTCAGAGTGGAATGGTGTTTTAGAACTTGGAATGTGGAATGTCAAGGTTGGAAGGGGCCTTGGAACAGGTGATGTCAGAACTGGGAGGGCGCTTAGAACAGGGGATGTGAGGGCTGAGGACTATGCCTTAGGACATGCAGTGTCAGTGCTGGGAGAGGTCTGTGAATATAGAATAGCAACCCATCAGTTCACATTTATTAAGAGTCTACTCTGTGGGGGCGGCTAGGTGGCGCAGTGAGTAGAGCACCAGCCCTGGAGTCAGGAGGACCTGAGTTCAAATCCGGCCTCAGACCCTTGACACACTAAATATCCGTGTGACTGTGGGCAAGTCACTTAACCCCAACTGCCCTCCAAAAAAAAAAAAGCAAAAAAAAAAAAAAGAGTCTACTATGTGTCAGGCACTGTGCTAAGGACTGAGAGTACAGAAAGAGGCAAAAGACAGCCCCTGCCCTCAGGGAGCTTACAGTCTAATGGGAGAAACAACATGAAAACAAATATATACAAAGCAAGTTATATATGAGATAAATAGGAAGTAATTAACAGAGGTAATAAATCAGAATTAAGAAAGGTTGGAAAAGTCTTCTGCTAACAGATGGGATGGGGCTTAAAGAAAGCAAGGGAAGAGTTGGAAGGGAGAGCATTGTCAGAGCAGCTCTAGAACGCGGATTGTCAAAGCTGGGAGGGCTCTTAGAATAGAGAATCTTAGAAATGAGAAGAAACAGACTACCAAACCCCAAACTCTCAGAGTAAAAAGGGATCTGAGAAGGGGACATCCAGCACTGGTTTGAGGAATGTAGAAGAATCTCACTTAACCATTCTGTGGCTCCTTCCAATTGTGCAGGGCAGAACCATCACTGCCTGCTCATCTCATGTGCTCCTTAGCCTCAGCCAAGGGCGTCCACCAGACATGCTTGAGACTCTTCTCTCTCTCTGGAAGGGCCTTTGTGGAGGCCTCTGGCCATTCACGTCCATCTCCTGACTGTCTTCTCTTTCTGACCCACACCTCGTCTCTGATTCTTCTAGTCCTGAGTCCTTTGACTCTCCTTCTGAGTCCTTCTCAGTCTGCTCCCACCCCTGGGGGCTCTTTCCCATTGTCATCTGTGGGATGCTGATCTTTGTTGCTCTGGAGGTGATGGTCTTCTAGGTCTCCTTGCCCAACAGTCCCACCAGAAAATGTCAGCATGGAAAAAAAAAAATGGAGCTTTATTGTTGTGGAAAATCCAGAGTCAGTAAAACTGCTTTGTAACTTCTACAGAGGCATTCAGCTTGCTCTCTTCTACCTCTTTAACTCTGGACCAGCTCAGCAACTTTCAATCCTGTTGGCCCAGTTATACACACCACTGGACAAACTCTCCTGGGTGGCCCTTGGACTATTATTTAAAAGATGTCAAAGCTGAAAGGAAGGGATGTTAGAACTAGAACATCAGAACTGAAGAGTCTCAGAACATAGAACACAACACACCAGGGCTAAGTGGACATTAAGCTCTAGAACATAGACGGTCTGGTCTGGAGGGGATTTTAGAACAAACCACAGAGACTAGCGGAGAAGAAAGGAACCTTTGAGATCATATAGGCTGGCGCCTTCATGGTGTAAAGGAGCATCTGTCCAAGGTTCACATAGAAAGAGAATGGCTAGATTCTCCTTCCTTTTCTCTCTTTTCTCACTCTCTCCCTCCTTCCTTTCTTTGATTTTGTCCTCTCCCCCTTTCCTTCCTTCCCCCTCCCTCCTTGTCTCCAAACTTATCAGATCTTTTTTTTCACCATTCCACCCCGGCTCTGGCAGTCATTCCCATCTCCTCTCCATGGGAACTTTGGACTCTGCCCCTGTAACCATTCCAGGTTCTAATCACTTGTGATCATTAGATTGTAAACTCCTTGAGGGCAGGGATTGTCTTTGGCCTCTTTTTGCATTCTCAGCACTTAGGACAGTGCCTGGCACATGGTTGGTGCTTAATATTATTTGATTGACTAATTGGTGAACCATCACCTTATTTTGCTGAAGGTCAAGCCTTGTGGAGAGCTATGTCCACACCAGGACACCAGAAGTGCATTCTCCCATCCTGCTTCCCAACTCTCCTTTGTACATTTCCTTCTCCCTTGACAGTGTGATCAGAGACCGTCTGGTTTGTGTGTATTCGTGTCACCAGGTCTTATTACAGTAAATGTTTGCTGTCTTTCTCTGTCTCTGTCTCTGTCTCTGTCTCTGTCTCTGTCTCTGTCTCTGTCTCTGTCTCTGTCTCTGTCTCTCTGTCTCTCTGTCTCTCTGTCTCTCTCTTTCTCTCTCTTTCTCTCTCTCTCTCTCTCTCTCCTTCTGTCTCTCCCTATATGCTCATCTGTCTTTCTGTCTGCCTACCTTCTTCTTTTCCTCAACATCTTCCCACACCTGCAACCTAGCTCAGGATTCTGATCTTTTGATGAGCCCTCCCTTTTTCTATACCTGCCCTATCACCCCACCCCATCCACATACTACCTGGGAGCTCTTGGAGATGATTTTTCAGCAACCAGGAATTTTCTAATTGACGTTCAAGGTATAAACAGACAGATTCCTTTAGGTGGAGAAAACAAGCACTTCTGGGACCACTCAATTGTCTGAATGGATATTCCCCTCCAACCTTACTCCAGACTTCCCAGACTTCCCAACCATACCTGTGCTGCTGTATCACTCTGGAACTTCCTTTAGCACCTGGGGTCTCCTTGCCCTGAAATGGCCAATCATCTTTGAAGTTTGCTCCCTAGGACATATCCCTTTGCATTATCCTCCCCCTTCCCTCACTGGAGGGTTTCCTCTGGGGTCTCCATTTTGGGGAGGAGCCCATGCTGGCCAGCCTTCATGCCCCTCCCAAACCTGTTCCTAACTTTGCAGACTTTAAAATAATGTGCCCATATGGGAACCTTTGCTCTCCTGGCCCCCTCACTTTTCAGCTCCCTTTTCTATACTGTTCACACTTTTTAGAATTTGCCCTCCTTGAGGAGAATGACTGCCTTCTCCCCATATATTTGTATTTCAAATGCTTAGCACAGTGCCTAACACTTTGTAGTACTGGTATTAGTAGTTATAAAGAACTGGTGGGGGGGGAGAAGAGAGAGACAGAAAGAGAGAGAGAGACAGAGAGAGGGAGAGAGAAAGAGAGAGAGAGGGGGGGGAAGGGGAGAGGAGAGGAGAAGAGGAGGAGGAGGAAAGGAGGAAGGAAGAAGGAAGGAGGGAATAAAGGAAAGAAAGAAGGAAGGAAAGAAAGACAGAAAGGAAAGAAGGAAGGAAAGAAGAAAAAGAAAGAAAGGAAGAAAGAAGAAAGAAGGAAGGAAGGAAGAGAGAAAGAGAAAAAGAAAGAAAGTAAGAAAAAGAAAAAAGAAAGGAAGGAAGGAAGACACTCTAGACTGGAGGAGAGTTGGTGCATTTTTTAAAGCTCAATTCCACACCTTTTAGGTCCATATGTTTTCATTCAGATCTCTCTCCCCTCTGAGGACTAGGATACAACAGGGTTTGTATAATGCACTGATTTGTTCTATTGATGCTCGGGGTACCTACTGTTCCTTGGGTAGCCAGAATGCGAGAACAACTGCACCCACCATCTAATAGATGCCAACACCAGACTTTCTGTGAGGCTGAAGCGGTACAGAAACGACAGTGAGCCATGTGGTGCATCCGCCAGGCTGCTCATAATCAGGTTGTCTCGAGCTGAGCCTGAGTGGAAGGTAAGAAGGGGGAGGAAGAAATCTGCCCATGCCGGGACCCAAGCTGGCAAGCAGGGGCTGGGCGAGGAACCCTTTTTCTCTCCCTTGCTTTGTGAGTGTGAGCTCCCTAAAGGGTCTGTTGCCCCATGAGCTGGGGGCCATGGTTGATCTTTGTGCCAAGGGCATCTCTGGGCTTCTTCTTGGCACTTACCAAAGCATCCAGCTGCTGACTCTGTGAACAACAGGTCAGAGGGTAGGTGGGGCCTTGAACCAGACCTCTCACATCACAATGTGAAAATTTTCATTACTCACTTGTGTATAATGCAGTCAGGCTGACAAAGGGATTTCTTCATCCCAAACTAGTGAGTTGAATATTTGATGTCTTAAATAAGAGCAAAGTCCTTGGAGTCAGAAAGATCTGAGTTTGAATTCTGTTTCAGGGTCACTGAGTGACCCTGAACAAGCCTCATTCTCAGTTTCTTCATCAATAAAATGGGGGAAAAATCACACCTATCTCCCAGGTTTGTTATGAGAATTAAATAAAATAATCCATGTAAGTACCTCATGATCCTTAAAGTGTTATGTAATATTATCTATGAACAGGGACAGGGACTGGGCTGGCCTTGTCTCAGCACCCATAGCTTAGAGAATTAGCAGAACACTGAGCAGTCAAATGACTTCTTCAAAGCACACGTCGGCACGGATTGAACTCAGGCCTTTCTGGCTGCAAGGCCAGTTTTCCAGCTAGTTAGGCAAATAACGTTTATTAAGTATCTCCTGCATGCCAAACACTGTGCCAAACACATAACAATAATATTAATAATAATAATGACTAGTATTTACATAGTAATTCAAGATGTGCAAAGTACCTTGCAAATATCCTCTCATTCTATAGAAACCTGGGAGGTTAGTGAGATTATTATTCCCATTTCACAGATGGAGAAACTGAGATTGACAGATGAAGTACTCGAGGCAGCTAGGCAGGCCTGGAGTCAGGAGACCTGAGTTCAAATCCAGCCTCAGACACTTACTAGCTGTGTGACCCTGAGCAAGTCACTTCACCCTTCTTACCTCAGTTTCCTCATCTGTAAAATGAGCTGGAGAAGGAAATGACAAACCAGTTCGGTATCTTTGCCAGGAAAGCACTAAATGGGCTCACAAAGAGTCAAACACTACAGAAAAAGAATGCCCTGCCTTAGTCTAAGAACAAAAAGAAAGATAAAAAGCAGAGCCTACCCTTAGGGGTCACATATTCTGAAGTAGGAGCCAACACATCAGTTAATAAATACGGGCAAAGCAGATGCAAAGTAACTTGACAGATGTATCCACTGAGCCACACTGTCCTCCTCATCCTCCTCATCATTAATATCACCATCAGGATGGTGGTTATTACTAGACTTGGGCTTTTATTCATTAAAGAGTGTTTATATGCACTTACTATTTGGCAGACACTTTGCTAGATACCAGCGATTGAAAAAATTATGTTGTTATTCTTTTCCTTGATGATGGAAACAGAGGGTTTGGAGAGAGTTTCAGTTCCATCTTTCCAAGCATGGCTTCCTGACTCGATGCCAAGCCGCCGGATCTTAGAAGTTCCCATTCAGAAGGTCACTAACCCAACAAATCCACAACACGAAGCCCCCATCAGGGCATACCTGGCCAGTAGACCCCCAGCCTTTGCTCAAGGATCTCCACTGTCAGGGAACTGCAACTCTCCGGCCCATACGTGACAAATGTGATCTTGAGTCCAACCGGGAACAACTCCATTGGAGAGTACAAGAGAGTCAAGTCTCCTTTTTCCTAGAAGAGATGATCATTTTAAGATGGCCCCCAAATCTCATTTTTGTGTCACGTCACTGACTCACATTCAGCTTGAAGTCCATTAAGGCCCCTAGATCGTTATCTAGTTAACTTGCTGTCTACCTACATCTCCTCCACCTTGTCTTTAGGAAGCTGGTTTTTTGAACCCACATGTAAGACTTTGCATTTATGCAGATTAATTTGTACCTTACTTGATTCAGTCTAATTTAGCCTTCTGTTAAGATCTTTGGGGATCTCAATTCTGTGATTCAGTTAATATACGAGTCTTTCTTCTTGGCTCTGTGTCAACTGCCGATTTCAATCAAGATGGCATTTATAACACTATCCAAAGCATTGATAAAAAAGGATAAACTGAAGAAAACCAAGTATGGATCCCTAGGGCACTCTACTAGAGACCTCCCTAGGAATTGACATTGAATCATTAATAACTTCTTTTTAAGTCTGGCCATTTCTAGTTCCCAAAACCATCTAATTATATTATCCCCGTAAGCTCACATCTCTCCATATTTTCCACAGCAAGAGCATTTAATATTTTATCAAACATTTTGCTCTAATCCAGGTGAATTGTGGTTTCAGTCTTCCCCTGACCTGCCGATTTAATAACCCACCCACAAAAGGAAATACGATTCGTTTGCTCTGACCTGTCGCTGCTGAAGTCACATTATTTCTTTATGATTATGTCTTCCTTTTCTAGATTTTTCACAAGCTATCACTTTTATAATCTGTTCTAAAATTCTGCCAGGAATCCAAGTCAAACTCATTAGCCTAGAGTTTGCTGATTCCATTCCTTTCATTTAAAAAAAAATCAAGATAACATTTGTTGTTCTCCAGATCCACTGTGCATCTCCTATACTATCTCTGCCTATTGACAGTTTTTCTCAAGGCCACCCACTCCCACGATGCCCCAAGCATCATCCTTGGAACCACTCACAGATTTTTAGAATTAGAAGGAATTGCAGAGACTATCTGATCCTACCTCCTTATTCTGCTGACCAGCAAATTTGGGCCCAGGGAGGGGGAAGTAAGTTGTTTAGGGTCACACAACAAGTTACACACTGGGATTCCAATTCAGGCCCTCCAACTAAAACCAGTGTCCTTCCACTATTCCCATCCTATCTGGTCTTCTAGTAAGTACTTTGTGAAGACTGCCTTGGATCACAGTAGTACGAGTAATCCTCTCCCCCCATTAGACTATAAGTGACAGTTAGTAATTGTGGGACAGTAAGTGACTCACCCAGGGTCTGACAGCCTTATGCAAAGAGGCAGCTCTTCCTAATTGGCACATGTCCGCATTTTGTATTTGGATATTCAGTCAATATGAAAAGAAGAAGGCAGGTAGCATCCTATAACTTGGAATGGAGAGCCAAAAGACCTGGATTGAGTCCCAGCTCTGCCCATGGATTGGTTTTGGGAAGACATTTTTGTCCTCTTTACTTTCCTTACCTGAAAAATGGGCATGATAATAATGATGGTCTTTTCCCTACAGGGACACCATAGGGATCCAATGAGATAAGGAGGGGAGGGGGCTCTGCAAAGGAGACTATTGTACAGTGATATAAAGGTCAGCTCTAGCGTAGCGTATGAGCAACCACAGGTAAATAAATCCTTCTTTATATGGATTAATACAGAGACAGACAAAGTATTGGGGAAGGTTCAATACAGGCTGAATTCTTTTACTCAAGAAATTGAATCAGGCAACCATTAAGGACTCTCCTGTCTCTGAGGTTCTATGGTCTAAATTCTAGGCTCTTTTTCAGTCTTGATAGCTCCTGTTCCAAGGTCCCTCCCAGCTCTGATGTTCCCTTGGATCCTGACATTTGGGTTCTAAGGTCCCTCCCAGCTCTGACATAAGTTCTAAGGCTCCTCCCCATTCTGACATTTGGAGATCCTCTTCTCCCCAGCATCCCCTCCACCCCCTCCAGAGTGGGTCACTGTACTAGGAAAAGCCCTTTGTAGACCCAAGTACAAATAGCAACAGCTTGGGGCTTTTGTAAATATTCATGGTAATCTGTGACTTGGTGAGCAGTGAATTCTACCCGTCCCAAAGCTGCACGTTTATAACTTGTGAATTCATAAATATTTACGAATTCACACAATCATCGCTGACACGTTATTTCATCTGACAGCTCGACACAGGCGCTGCCTGACTTGGTGAAATTCTGATCAGATCTCACGCACACTTCCTGAGGAACGTGCCGAGCCCAGACCCCGCCAAAGCCATCAGAGGGAGACCAAGACATCAGCCACACATGTAAGAGTACATACATGTGTGTGCGCGCACACAGGCTGCTGTAAGAAACCGATAGGTGACATTTCATGTCATATGGAGCAAACACTCATCAATACTAGAATGCCACACATGTATGTTGAGAATCAATGTTTAGATAACACTGGAAGGTTAACAAAGCATTTTACCTACAATAACTTATTTGAGTCTCATGGCAACACTGTAAGTGGATACTAAAATTCCATTTTATGGATGAGAAGCCTGAAGCTTAGGGACATGTCTCCGATAAGAGAATCCAGAATCTTAATTGTGGTTAGATGGGACTTCAGCGTCACTTGAACTGGCATCCCTTCACCAAAATGCCTGGCAAGCGATCATGCAGTCTCTGCTGGGAGACTTGGGTGATTGTGGGAACTTTTGTGTATATTTACTATTATCATTATTATATCAGTATTATGTTAATAAATATATATTATATAATAAAATCTACTCTATATAATTATATGGAATAATATTTTATGTTATATATTAATACATATACACAAGATGTAAGCATTTATTAAGTGCCTACTGCATGCCAGATGCTGAGGATACATACAAGGGGAGGAAAAACAGCCCCTGCCCTCAAGGAGCTTACAATCTAATGGGAGAAGTCAGGTTGAGTGTGATTTATCCTTTGTTCTCGAAGAGGAAGTTAGAAGTTAATACACAAAATGAAGCTGAAAAAGGATGGGGAGGGGGCATGTGATGTTCCCTGGGGGTGAAGCCAAGCCAAGCTGCTGCTGGAAAGTGGAGATCCCTGGAAAATTCTTAGCCTCTATAAAGGAAGGCTTTGGAAGGAGCTTATTGCTTAGCTCTCTAGTGGTCCAGTCAGAGGGGAGAGGCAGCTGAGGTTGCTGAGAAGCAACTGCATGGTGATGAGAAGTCAGGCGGTCGGCTTCCCCTTGTGGAGGCTGGATGGTCTGTGGAATCAACCAGAGCAGAACCAGAGATGAAAAATGGAGAGTTACTGTGAGGGAGTTTTCATTTGCACCCTTTCTCTCTGAAATTCTACCATTTTCTGCTCTCTTTGGACTTTGGCAAGTCACTTACTGTCACACAATCACTGTTACATATAGTCTGATGGGGGTAAGGGTGGACCCCATGTAGTCCTGTGATCCAAGGCAGTCTTCACCAAGTACTCATTAGAAGACCAAGCAGCATGGGAATAGTGGAAGCTGCAATGGTTTTAGATATAGACCCTAAATTAGAATAAAATATGTGGTATTTACTGTATGACCTTAAACAACTTTCTTCTGTTTTTCCTTTAAAAAATAAATGATTTATTTTCAGTTTTCAGCAATCACTTCCATAAATTTTAAATTTTCTCTCCCCCCTCCCCAAGATGGCTTGCAATCTGATATGAGCTCTACACATACATTCCTATTAAACACATTTTCACATTAGTCAGGTTGCATAGAAGAATTATAATGAATGGGAGAAACCATGAGAAAGAAAAAAAAAACAAAACCAAAAAGGAAATAGTCTGTTTCATTCTTCATTATGACTCCATAGTTCTTTTTCAGGATGTGAGTGGCATTTTCCATCATGTGTTCTTTGGAATTATTTCAGGTCTTTGCCTTGATGAGGACTAAGTTTATCAAAATCAGTCCTCCCACAGTGTGGCTGTTACTGTTTACAATGTTCTCCTGGTTCTGCTCCCTTCACTCAGCGTCAGTTCATACAAGTCTTTCCATATTTCTCTGAAGTCTTTCTGCTCATCATTTCTTATAGCACAACAGTATTCCATTACATTCATATACCACAACTTATTCAACCATTCCCCAATTGATAGGTATACCCTTGATTTCCAGTTTTTGGCCACCACAAAAAGAACTGTTATTTTAAATATTTTTGCGTTTTTCTCATTTTTATGATCTCTTTGGGATACAGTCCTAGAAGTGGTGTTGCTGGGTTAAAGGGTATACACATTTTTGTAGCCCTTTGGGCAAAGTTCCAAATTGCTCTCCAGAATGGTTGGATCAGCTCACAGCTTCACCAACAATGAATTAGTGTTCCAACATTCCCACACCCACTCCAGCATTTATCATTTTCCTGTTTTTCCATGTTAGTCAATCAGATAGGTGTGATGTGGTACCTCAGAGGTGTTTTGATTTGCATTCCTCTAATCAATAGTGATTTAGAGCATTTTTCATATGACTATAGATAACTTTAATTTCTTCCTTTGAAAACTGCCTGTTCATATCCTTTGACCATTTCTCAATTTGGGAATAACCTGTATTCTTATAAATTTGACTCAGTTTTATACATATTTTAGAAATGAGACCTTTTTCAGAGATACTGGTTGTAAAAATTCTTGCCCAGTTTTCTGCTTCCCTTTGCATTGGCTTTGTGCAAAAAACTTTTCAATTTCATATAATCAAAATTATTCATTTTGCCTTTCATAATGTTCTCTATCTCTTGCTTGATCATAATTTCCTCCATTCTCCATAAATCTGACAGATAAACTATTCATTTCTCCCCTAATTTGTTTATAGTATCAGTTTTATACCTAGATCATGCACCCATTTGGACTTTGTTCTAGAATATGGTGTCAGATGTTAGTCGCTGCCTAAACAACTTACATCTAGAATCTGTGTGGATCCTCTTGTTTCCCTCACTTTAGGAAGCAGCTAGTGACTCAGTGGATAGAGGACTGGACTTGGAGTCAGGAATACCTGAGTTCTAGCTATGTGATGCTGGGCAAGTCCCTTGACCTGTTTGCCTCAGTTTCTTCAACTGTAAAATAAGACTTGGGCAGCTAGGTGGCACAATGGATAGAGCATCAGACTTGGAAGGAGAAAGACTCATCTTTGTGGGCTCAATTCTGGCCTCAGATACTTATTAGTTGTGTGACCCTGGGCGAGTCACTTCATCCTGTTTACCTCAGTTTCTCATCTGTAAAACAAAGTGGAGAAGGAAATGGCAAAACACTCCAGCCAAGAAATCCCAAAAGAGATTACAAAGAATGAGATATGACTGAAAAAAAATGATCAAAAAAGGAAAGAGGGATGATAATAGGATTTATGTTGCAGGGTTATTATAAGTTACTTGACCCGTTTGCTCCAGGTTCCCCAACTATAAAATGGAGATAATTATAGCCTCTACCATGCAGGGTTATAGGAAGGATCAAATGAAATAATATTTGTTATAAAACACAGAAAAAGAAAAGACGTGCCTAGCTCAGTCCCTGAAACATAGCAGGCACCATATTTATAAGCTTATCCCCTTCCCTACCTTAAGCTTCCTGAAGGGAGGGAAATATTTCATTTTAGTCTCTGTAGACCCAGACTCTGTTCAGCACCAAGCCCACACTAGGTGTTGAATAAATGCTTCTTGAACAAATGAATGGATGAATGACCTGATCCACACGTGACCAGACTCAAGGTCAACCAGCTGGGATGTGTCAGAAACAGGATCTGACCTTCCTCGCCTCCAAGCCAAGGGCTCCTTCCACTCAACTGTACATGGCGTGTGTGTTTGTGTTGCTGTGGGCGAATATTTAAAGATGTTTTGCACATGACAGCACTTCCAGATGTTCTGAACAACTGTAAAAGTATTTAAAGTAAAAAAAAATTAAAACTCACTAGTTTGGGTTTTTAATAACTTCTGGAATGGTAATTTTTACAGACGGTGTGAGTGTTATTTTTATACTATATCTTGGTGTAAGGTACTCAAAGTGTGGAACTGGGATGCTCAGGTCCAAATGGAATATAATTGAAAGGCTTTGGGCAAATGTCATCACCTCTCAGAGCCCAGGTTTCCTCATTGTGAGCATAGAAATACTAAACCTTTTTCTGCCTACTTGAGAGGTTGCTTGTGAAATCTAGGGGAGAAAATGGATGGGAGATAACTCTACAGGGAGAAGTTCTTAGTGGTAGAAAAGAGAAAACCCAGACCTGATTTGGACATAAAATATATAGATAGAAGGAGATAGAAGGAACCTTAGAATAAAGAATGTCAGAGAGGGGAGGGTCCTTAGAACAGGGAATGTCAGAGCTGGGAGGGAGCTTAGAACAGGGGATGTCAGGTCTGGGAGGGGCCTTAGAACAGGGAATGTCAGGGCTGGGAGGGGCCTTAGAACAGGGAATATCTGAGCTTGGAGAGACCTGAATATAAAAAATGTCAGAGGTGGGAAAGGCCTTAGAATCCAGAATGTCAGAACTAGGAGGGACCTTAGAACAAAATATATTAGAGCTAGTAGCAACCTTAGAACAGAGAGTGACCCGAGAAGGGTCTTAGAATATAGAGCAACAGAGCTTGAAGAATTTTTAAGGAACAGAACTGCAAAACTGGAAAATAATTATCCAGAATTTTTGTGTGGAATTAGATAAAATAGTGTGCATTTGTTTTTTAATTTAAAATCCAATGAGCTTCAATAAAAATTGAGATCCCACGCAGCTGATTCCTCATCAATCCCTTGGGCATTTTGCTTCAGGACACTGTCAGACCAGACCCTGAACTCTGATGGGCCCCCTCACCAGGCTCTCACTTTGCCCTTGTCTCTCTTAGACTCTCAGAGAAGTCTGGTGATGATACACGATTATTTTATGGGAACCCTGTTACTCACAGGTGGGTTGGCTGGGCAGTGATTCTGGGTGTGGGTGTGGGGTGGTAATGAAGAAGGTTTAGCATGCATATTATACTTGCTCTACCAAAAATGAGCTGGGGGCTTGGGGAGGGTGTCCAAAATCCCAGGTGGGTTCTGATGGATCCATACCATGGAACACTTTCTCCTTACAGGCTCCGGAACACGCTAAAACATAGAACAGAGTGACAAAGCAAGAGGGACCTTGAGACCACCTATTTTTATTGTCCTACTTCAAAAGGGAAATTGAGTCACAATTGATGCACAATGTCTTTTGGTTAAGATATTGGAACCGAGTTGGGACATGGTGTTCCTAGTCTTTCTCCAAAATTTGAGTGAAAGTTGTATACAGTGGAAAGACCCTGAATTTAGAGTCAGAGGATCCAGATTTCATGTTCAACATTCACTACCATGTGTAAAATGGGGAGTTTATACTACAAAGCAACTCAGGTCTCTTCACCTCCAGGTCTATGGTCCTATGATCTGACTTTGAATCCTAATTCTGCCATTTATAACTGAAGTGATATTGGGAAATGTCCAAACCTTGATGTCCTCTGTGAACTGAAGGAGTTGGGCTCTATGGGATCTCATTCCCCTTCTAGATTTCAATAAATCCTCTGCTTATCTGTGACACTTAGGATTGATGGCCACTCCCTGATAGATAAATGGTCAAGGGTCTGAATGGTCCATGTTCAAAAGATGACACACAAAATGAAGTTAAAGGGGCGGGGGCTACAAGGGAAATAGAGGGGGGGCAGAGAAGGTACTCCCATGGGGACATGGTGGTGAAGGTCACAGTGTTGGAGGCACAAATGGGGAGAGAATGAAGCAAAGCTGGCCTGGGCCTCTCCTCAAAATGGAGGCCTCATCAATGGGAGAAGGATGATGGCATGGAAAAGGAATATTCCAGAGTGAGAATACAGCTGAGTCCAGGTGACAAAATCCAGTCAGAAAGACCTGGGAGGAGAAAGACCCGGTAATCCACTGCTGGTGAAAAAGTGAATTGGTCCAGCTGTTCTGGAAAGCAATTTGGAATTAAGATTCCCAACTATACACACCTTTTGACCCATCGACATCACTACTAGATCTACACCCAACAGAAACCAAAGAAAGAGGAAAAAGGGACTCTTCTGCACAAAAATATTTATAGCAGTTCTTTTTGTGGTATCAAAGAACTGGAAACAGCTAAGACACCCACAAATTGGAGAATGGGTGACAAATTGGAGAATGGGTGACAAATTATGAATGTAGCAGAACTACACTGAGCCATGAAATGGCTAAATGGATAGTTTTACAGAAACTAGGGAAAACCCATATAGACCAATGAGGAGTGAAGCAAGCAGAACCCAGAGAACAAGTTTTCCCCAATGAAAACAACTTAAAAAATCGAAACACATTGGAAAGACTTGAGAACTCTGATCGGTGTGATGGCCAAACATGATTCCAGAGGACCGATGATGAAGCATGCTATCCATCTCCTGCCAAAAGGCTGATTCGCCCAAGATATAGGGTGACATTTGTACTTCAGGATCTAGCCAATATGAGAACTGGACAGAACCAATCCAGAAATGTTTTTCTTCATCATGAACATTTGTTACAAGTGTTTTATTTTTTGTCAGTGGGATGGGGGTGGGTGGTCTGCATGGTGATGGGGGGCATAAGGATAGGATAATAAAAAAAGAAAAAGAAGAAAGAGAGTTTTCTAGGCATCTTTTTGTCCCTAGAGAAGAGAATTTTAGGAAGAACAAAAAGAAACATAGACAAGAAAGAGAGCTTTGAAAACTACATGTTATACTTACTTTTCATTTTAAATTATTATTTTTTTAAATATTCTTTTGGTTAATTTTGAATTCTAAATTCTCTTCCTTCCTTCTCATCCCTTCCCCACTCACTGAAAAAGCAAGAAATATATCAATTATCCATGTGAAATCATATAATACATAGATCTATAATAACTGTATCACAAAAAAAAATCTCCCAAGAAAAATGAAGTGAAAAATAATACTTCAATTTACTCTCAAAGTTAATCAGTTCTTTCTCGGGAGGTGGATGGCATTTTTTTTTCCACACGAGTCCTTTGGGCTCATCTTGGATCATTGTATTGCTGAGAAGAGCTAAGTTATTCACAGTTCATCAATGCATAATATTGCTATTACTATGCATGATGATCTCTTGGTTCTACTCACTTCACTTTGCATCAGTTCAAATAGGTCTTTCTGTGTTTTTCTGATACCATTCCCTTGGTCATTAGTTATATCCAAATAATATTCCAGTAAAATTATATGCCATGAATTGTTCAGCCATTCCCCAGTTGATAAGCATCCTTTAGATTCCCAATTCTTTGCCACCATAAAAGAGCTGTTATAAATATCTTTTTGTACAAATGATGCTTTTCCTTTTTCTTTGATCTCTTTGGGATAAAGACTTGGCAGTAGTATTACTGGGCCAAAGGGTATGCATAGTTACAGTATTCTTACAATGAAAAGCAAGCTAAACACAAAAGAGACCTGTGGTTTCATATGCAATCCTTCTTTTATGTTCTGCAATGTCTGTGGGCATGCCCATTCTATTCGGTGTTTGTTAAATTCGAAATAAAAAAAATGGGAAAAGAGAATGATGGTGAGGAAGAGGAGGATGCCATTTTAGATTTTAGATTCCTTCCTTCCTTCCTTCCTCCCTCCCTTCCTTCCTTCCTTCCTTCCTTCCTTCCTTCCTTCCTTCCTTCCTTCCTTCCTTCCTTCCTTCCTTCCTTCTTTCCTTCCTTCCTTCCTTCCTTCCCTGAGCCTTTTCTTCTCCAAAGCAAACTTTTCCAATTCCTTTCTTACAAATCATCATATGATCTAAAAAACAAAACAAAACTGGTTTGAAGTCCTTACTATGTACCAACCACTTTGCTAAGAGCTGGATATACAAGCAAAAACAGAAAGTCCTTACCCTCAAGGAACTTACATTCTAATGACAGAGAAATCATGCCAAAAAGAGGACATACAAAAAATACGCAGCACATAGAAACTGAATGTAAAAGGGAGTTAGGAGGGTGTGAGGATGGGGAAAGACCTCCTGTAAAATGTGAGGTTTGAATGAACCTTGAAGGAAACCAGGAGGTAGAAGTGAAGAGGGAAAACATTCCAAATGAATCCACCAATGAAGGGGCACAAAGTCAGGAGAGGGGAGGGCATGTTGGAGGAGTAGGAAGGATGCCGGTGGCATTGATTGCAGAGCACATAGAGAGGAGTAAAGGTATGAGAAGCCTGCAGAGATATGAAAGAGCTTGGTTAGGAGAGGCTTGAAAAGCCAAACAGAAGAGTTTGTATTTGACACTGAAGGAGATAAGGAACCACTGGAGTTTATTGAGTAATGGGTATACCTGGGCTTTAGGAAAGTCAGCTGAGTGAAGGATTGGAGTGGGAGGAGACTAGAGTCAAGGAGGTCAACCTGAAGGATATTGTTAGAGTCCAGATGCATGGTGGATAGGGCATGTACCAGGGTGGCTGAATGCAGAGGTGATACACGCATAAACACACACACGTATAATATATGTGTATATGTATGTGTGTATGCTTATGTATATATACACATATTACATATACACACATACATAATATATACACATATATGTGTATGTGTTTGTGCATGAAATGTGAAGGGACAGCATGATCAACACAACAGATTGGATATGTGAGGTAAGTAGGAGTGAGGAGTAGGGGACAATGCCAATGTCCCAAGCTTGAGTGACCAGAAGGATGTTTTGCCTTTAATAAGAAAATTAGAAAGAGGAAAGAGTTATTTTTGTTGGGGGGCTGGGGAGGAGGGTGGATAACGAGCTCTGTTTGGACATGTCGAATTTGAAATTATCTATGGCTGTCCAGTTCAAAATGTGCAAGAGGCAGATGGGGATGCAAAACTGGAGATGGGCGGAAAGATTAGGTCTGGATAAAGAGAGTTGGGACTCAGCAGACAAGAGATGATCGTTGAATTCACATAATTTTCTAAAAGTGCTGAGCAGGAGAGCATACCCAGGACAGTCTTGGGGGCAAACTTGGATCAATGGTCATGGCCTGGATGAAGATCCAGTAAAGGAGAATAAGAAGTGATCAAATAGGTAGGAGAACCAAAGAGAGTCGTGTCATGAAGACCTAGAGAGGAGAGACGGTCTATAAGTCAGTGACAAACGCTGCGGAGAAGTCAAGATGGGTGAGGATGGAGAAAATACTATTGATTTGGCAATTAAGAGACCATTCATCGGCCAAGCCTTTCTCTATCATGCTCACCCTTCCTTGGACTCTTCCCCGCTTATCGATGTTCTTACTAAATTTGGTGCCTTTAAGTAAATAAAAGAAGACAGATGTGTTCTGAGTAGATCACCCAGTCCAATACCTGCATTTTTCATGAGAAGAAAGCATGGTCCAGGAAAGAGGACACTAGATTTAGACTCTCATAGCTTGCATTCAAGCACCATCTTTTCACTTGTGACCTCAGTCAAGTCCTTCACCCTTTCTTGGTTCTATTTTTCTCATCTGTAAAATGAAGAGGTTCCACTGGATGACCATTATGATTCCTTCTGGCCCTAAATCTATGATCGCATGAAACCATGGCCCTGAGAGGAGGAGTGATTGGTCCTAGGTCAAGCAGGTAGGAAGAAATGAAGACCCTATTTCTCTTTTTTCAAATCTGATGGTCTTTCCACTGTGTCTTGTTGTTCTCTCATGAATAATGAAAGAAAGGATTGAACCAAATGATCTGGTCTGACCACACTGAGATTATTATACTTTGTGTTGGGCACAACATATTCATTAAGAGTCCAGAGGGAAGCAAATAGCATAAAGTTTCATGTTGTGTTTCACCTGGAGAAGAAGAGACTCATGGGAGACATGTCAGATGTGGGTCCACATCCCTAGCTCTGAATTCAGTACTATTGTGTCACACTGCTCCCTCCATTCCTTGAGTTGGATTAACTCACATTCTGAGTGTGTTTCAGAGAGGGAGGGGGGAAAACTAGAGTATTTTATTGGATATGTTTGTAAGGGAGTGATGTGGTGGGACCCCAGAAGAGTGCCACCTGAATGATTCTGACAACAGGCAGGAAGAGGAATTAGTGATCAGGAGGGGAACCTGACTACTCATTCTGAAGTCCCATCAGTGAATCTTTCCAGCAGCAGACAAAGGAATTGGTCTAGTGTTCCCCTGGGTGTTAAATATGGTATTTTTAAAAAGGAGCAAAAACTCACCAAAGTACAAACATTTCTAAAGGTGCTGTGGGTGCAATTAAGGGAAAGATTGATCTCTCTGTAAACTTTTTCAAACTGAGAATCAATGAGTCTAGATAATTTTGATGGAGATGGTCTACTTTGTCTCCTGTTGTTTACCTGCATGAGAGAGAGAGAGAGAGAGAGAGAGAGAGAGAGAGAGAGAGAGAGAGAGAGAGAGGAGGGTGCTTGCGTGTGTGGAGCACGTGGGTTTGTTTTGTGGGCGTCCGTATTTTATTTATTTAATTGAAGAGGGGGGAAAACCAGAATTTCTCTGCAAAGTGTTTTTTCTGAGCGCTAACTGACAAGCCTACACGAGCCGCCGTGGCTCGGGGGCGGGGGAGCGCAGTTGTTAACTTGTTAGACAGCAGCTAGATTACAATCATAAATAAATGATTTGCTGTCTCCTTCCATTCAGACGCGGCGCCTTTAAAGTGTGACTGTCATCTCCGAATCAGATTCAGTCAAATGCCGTGTAACTGCAAAATTATCCCATCCTTACCTTTTTTATTCTCCGTATAATGGACAGTTAAATTGGATTTTCAAATTTGAAGTGCATATGTTTTCTCAAATCCCCAGAGGGTTGCTATTTTTTCATTTCCAAAGCAACTCACTAATGTTTATCATTACCACGCAGAAATATTACAATTCTTAAGGGGCACCTTATGAAACCGGCACAGGAGGGACGCGCTTTATCGCAGCAGAATGGATCCAATTTCTCAGCTGATTTGCAATTTATTTACATGTGAGCATTTGATTTTCGGCTGATTTATAACCCTGCGTGGTGCTGTCGGGGGGCTTATTTAGAAAGCAGTCAACGGGCGCGACAAATGGCCATGAGAGGGGGCGACTTTGGGGCGGTGCCCCGTTGGTTCCAGAGGTATCCATCCCATCCCATCACAGGCCAGCCCCAGTCTGACTGGACCCGTTATTGGAGTGATCCCCTGGGATCGTGAGACAGTGAAAGGGATGAAGCTATGGTTGCCTTGCAAATACGGGACGTCTCCCAGGATGCGTAATGATTTATGTCCCGGGAGCAGGAAGGATCGCTGACGCAAGGGATTTTTATTAACACAGAAGTAAAAAGCCATGAGGCGGCACAGGGTGGTAGAAACAGGCCTTGCCCTGGAGTAGGGAGGCTCTGAGATACTTACTGGCCCTGGCCATGGCTGGACTGTCCAAGCTCTTAGGGCTGCCACCCTCTCAAACCTGGTACTGCACAGGGTTGTGACAGAGCTGCTTGCTTCAGTGGATGAAGTTGGAGCACAGATTGTTCCCTGCACTGATCATATCTAAGGTCTGGACTCTAAGAAAATGGAGCCACAGGATGCTAGACCTTCAAATATAGAATGCCAGTGCTAGGAGGGGCCTTAGAACAGGGAATGTCAAAACCAGAGGGATCTTAGAACAGGAGATGTCAGAGCTGGGCCAGGGGCCTTAGAGCAAGGGATATCAGAGCTGGGAAGGGCCTGAGAACAGGAAATGTCAGAGCTGGGAGGGTCGTTAGAACAAGGGATGTCAGAGCTGTGAGGGGGCTGAGAACAGAAAACATCAGAGCTAGGAGGGACTTTAGAACAGGGGATATCAGGGCTGGAAGGGGCTTAGAACAGGGAATGTCAGAGCTGGGAGGGTCCTTGGAACAAGGGATGTCAGGGCTGGGAGGGGGCTGAGAACAGGGAATGTTTGGTCTGGGAAGAAACTTAAAATATAAACTGTCAGACATGAAAGGGATCCTTAGAACAGGACATACCAGAGCTAGGAAGAATATTATAACAAAAAAACCATAAATCATTTGAACTGGTAGGCATTTAGAGGATAAAATTTTTCAATTTACAAATGAGAAAACTGTACCCAGGAAGGAGAAATTACTAATAGATGGGTGGGACATGTATGCAGAGGGGCTGGTAAATGTTATACATTAATGAGGATGTCATTATTAGGACCAATGAAAGGCAGGGTATTTCAATGCATCCTTTCGACAGGAATCCAAATATCCTGATTCTCATTCAATAGGGCTACCACGATCTTGCTATGGGACCCTCACCTAATCATTTCACTCTCTGAGCTTCCAAAATGGGAGAAGCAGCAGTAACAACCCAATCCTACCTTTCCCCAGCTCACAAACCACTGGATCTAGAGATAAGAGGGACCTCTAAGGCCACTTCATTCAATGCCCTCCATTTACACATGAGGACACTGAGGCAAGGAGAAGTAAATGACTTGTCCAAGGTCATTCAATTAGAGACCATCAGAGAACGGATTTCATTATGGGGCCTTACACTAGAGAGTCCAGGCTCTTTCTTTGATGGGGCTCAAATGAATCCAGAGAAGTGCAGTGATTACAGAAATCCCAGAATATATGTGTGTGGGTGTATGTATGTATGTATGCATGTGTATGTATGTGTATGTATGTATGTGTATGTATGTATGGCAACTAGAGTCCAGGAAAGCCAAACAACACTTAAAGTATCATAAATTTAAAGCTGAGAGGGCCCTTGAAGGCCATTTAACCCAACACTTTCATTTAACAGATGAGGAAGCTGAAGTGCTATTAAGTAACTTGCTCGAGGCTACATACATACAGGGAGTCAGGACCCAAACCTAGATCTTCCGTCCTCTGAACCAATGACAACTTGGAGGGCCCTGGGAGGAGGGCCCTGGGAGATCCCAGCTTGCCTGGTACTAGAGAAGTAAATCCTGAATTCTAAGGTTATAAGACTGTCCAGACAGCCCAGAGACAATGTGAATCTATTAGCATATATATGATTGAGAGACATGCATTCTTGCAAAGCTAAGAGTTCTCTGGTTTTGTTTTGTTTCTAATGTTTATACAGGGAAAGAGGCAAACAAGAGACCTGACTGTCTGTTCTGACTGTAATGCCACGTCCCTAGGTGACCTAGGACAAGTCCATGGAATTCATTTCAATTCAAGGGATGTTCGTTCTGTGCCTACTGTGTGCCAAGCTCCATCTTCTGCCTCTGGGGAGTCATGAAGGCTGGCTACCTCCCCAGTGAGGCTGACAGTTAATTAGGGAATGATGACACACACCCAGACAGTCTTGGGTAGTGGAACAAACACTGAATTCAGAGTCAGGAGACTTGGGTTAGAATCCTTCTGCCCTCTGTTTAGGTCACCTTGGACAAATTGTTTCCCTTCACTGTCCCTTCATTTTTACTCTTCCATAAAACTGGGAGGGGGAGATATGGACGAGATCCTTTTTTGTAGCATGGACCCCTTTAGCAATCTGGTGGAGCCTATATGCTCATCAGGATACTATTTTTAAATGCATAACATAAAGTCCATAGGGTGACAAAGGAAACTAATTACATTGAAATATAGCTATCAAAACATTGAGAAAAAATAGAAACTGTAGAACTTTTTGTATATCAGACTAGAAATCCTTGGACTGGATAACCTCCAAGGTACTTCCTAGCTATAAACTTCCTTTTTTCCTTCCTTCCTTCCTTCCTTCCTCCCTTCCTTCCTTCCTTCCTTCCCTCCTTCCTTCCTTCCTTCCTCCCTTCCTTCCTTCCT
>CM053594.1:13655488-13681906 GCA_028646575.1 Pseudocheirus occidentalis
CCAGGGCCTGAGCCGGCTGGGTTTCGGCCACGGGTCCCAGACTGCTATGAAGAGCCCCACCTGCTGCGCTGCCTAAAGCAACAGATGTGCTTTCTGTCTTGTGGAGAGTTTTGGAGCTTGAAAATCTGTTTAGCGTCCCATTTTATGAGTTTTTTAGCGTGTTTGTGTGGGAGCTGTGGTGCTTTGCTGCTTCTACGCTGCCATCTTGGCTCCGCCCCCCCACATAGTAGGCTCTTAACAAATGTTTGTTGTCTGACTAGTTGTTTCTGAGTTATATGGACCTAGCAGGTGTTACAGACCAAAGAACCAGGGCCTGTCCTAGCAAGCAACAGGTACATGGAGTTTGACCTTGATCATCAGGTGGCTGTGAATTTTCCTCACCATGCTCATCTGTAGTTTACATTCCTGTAAGACTCTTGGCAGATCACCTTTCTTACACTTGCTTTATTAAGTGGGTTGTGCCAGTCTTTTTATTTCTACAGACAGATTAGGATCATGGGGTCTGAATGAACCAGAGTACAACCTTTTCTTTTATACACAAGGAAACTGAAAACCAGAACAGGGGAGAAAGCCCCAGAGTCCTCTAGGCATAAAGAGCAGAAGGAGAATTTGCCCACAGGTCCTTGACTCCAGTCCTGTGCTCTCTCCACTATAACATGCTGAAAATAGAGGCAGGCAAAAGTGACTAAAATTTCCCCCAAATCAGTCTTTTAGGAAAGGACTAGGATAATGGATTTGGCATCCCAGAACCTGGGTAGACCCCGGCTCTGGCACTGACAAGGTGACCTTGCCCAATCATGGTGCAGCAGGAAGAAGGTTAAGAATTTACAATTAGCGGACCTGCATTAACATGGTCATTGCCACTGACCAAACAACTCCATCTATGATCTAATCATCCCTCTAGACCTCAGGCTCCTCTTCTGTAAAATGGGAGGGGTTTGGTTCAGTATAGGCTGAGTTTTTCATCCTCTCTCAATCCTGAGATAGTGAAGAGCTGCCTCTTGGGTCTGAGGACCTGGGTTCATATCCCACCTGACACTTGCCACCTGTATAAGTTACTCACCCACTCTGGTTTTCAGCTCCCTGTACTACAGGGTGACCTATGATCTCTAAGTTACCTTAAATTTACATGCCAGACTGGAGTCAGGAAGACCTGAGTTCAAATCTAGCATGAGACACTTAGTAAGTGTGCAACCCAAGGCAAATCACTTAAACTGTGTCTGCCTCAGTTTCTTCAAATGCAAAATTGGAATAATGATGACACCTACCCAGCAGGGTTTTTATAAGGATTAAATGAGGCACTTAAGCACATTGCCTGGTTCATTGTGGGTGCCTAAAAAATTCCCCACCATGACCTCTTGTCCTCAGTTTCTCCCACTGTAAAATGAGGGAGTTGGGTTATAAGGCTTCTGAGGTTCTGTCTAGCTCCAAATCTATGTTTGCATGATCCTACTTGTGTGATCTTGGGCAAGTCATTTACTATCACTGGGTGGCAGTTTCACATCTGTTAAATGAGGGGATTGAAATAGGAATGACCTCTAAGGGTCCTTTGAACTCTGAACCTATGAATCTACTTATATTCAATGATATATGATAGTGTGACCTAAGGTTCCTTCCAGATCTAAATTATGATAACAATAGTAACAATTGCTAACATTTGGGTTTAGGGTTTACTTTAGGGTTTACAAAACACTTTAAATATTATCTCATTTACCCTTCACAACATACCTGGAAGGTAAGTTCTATTAGCATACCCATTTTATAGATGAGGAAACTAAAGTCAATGTACTTTGTCGAAAGTTGTGAAATGATTTAACAAAGAGAAGTGAACACTTTGGAAAGACATTGGACCTACTTTAAATATTAAAGTTTGCATTCTAGGAGAAAGCTCAAACTTGATAATTATATTTCAATATAATAGATTTCCTTTGTAATTCTGTGTATTTTTTTTCATTCTAAGTGGTCCAGGGGCTTCAATAGTCTCCCCAAAGGATCCAGGACACACCAAAAAAGTGAAGAAATCCTGTCCTAACCAGCCAAAATCTGTTTGGATACTGAGTTTATTACTCAGTATAGTAGTTCTCTGCCCAAACAATCTTCATATCATTTTCATGTTTGATTTATATGCTATTTATACCTTTACTTTAGTCACTGAGGAAAGGGCTAACCACAGATTCCTGGGACACTCCACAAGAGATCTCCTTCAAAGTCTATACAGGATTATTAATGATTTTTCTTTCTGTTTGGCTACTCTGGCAGTTCTAGATCTTATTCATCCTCCTTTTCCCATGACATCATCCTATCTCCTATTGATAAAGAGTTATCCAGATAAACTCCTTTGCCAAAGAACTCTCTTGCCCTATCTCCATCACTCAATGTTCAATTGATGAGCAGTTGCATCAGGTCAATTCAAGTCAACATGTCTTTGTTAAGCTAATTGAGGGGGATGATGGCAACTCTTATTTCTGTTTCTTCATGTGTATTACAAAGAAAACATGAAATGATTGAAATAATGAAATAATGTTTGGAGGCAGGTGGTGCAAGGCTCATTAGACCCATTTTACAAATTAGTACAGTGAGGCTTGGAGAGATGAAGAGATTTGTCCAAAGTCACACAACTGAAGCTCAATTGATCCGAAGCCTTCTGTGTATTTAGTTCCATGAATTCTAGAATAGGCTGTTTTCTGGAACGGCAGTAGATCAGAGATAGCAATGTCAAATTATCCTATGGAAATGTTGTCCAAAGTTTTAAAAAAAACCCTATCAATGAAACTATTATTATCTGGGCCCATTCTATTGTAGGAGAAACTCTGTTCCAATAGTGTCTCCATTGGTGTTCATCTCAGACACCCCTTTTCTTCTGGTTCTGGCATTAGTTTGAGACTTTGACCAGCAAGATGACGCAGATCTTAACATCTATTCAAAGTACCTTTAGAATGAAAGAAGAAAGAATCACAGAATATCCAGGCTTGAAAGGATCCTAGAACATAAAGAGCATAGAACATTAGTACTAGAAGGAAACTTAGAGCATAGAACAGAGCATTCTAGACCTGAAAGCATAGGAAATGTATTTAAGACTTGGAAGGAGCCTTAACATAGTGAATGTCAGAGTTGGGAGGGGGCTTTGGACATAGACTTTAGAAGCTGGAAGAGGCCTTAAACATTGTATTACAGAGATGGAAAGAGGCTTGGGAAAGAGAATGTCAAAGGTGGAAGGGGACTCACAGGGGCAGGACCCCAGAATGACAGAATTCAGGGTTGGAAGGGACCAGAGACCATTTTGTCCAAGTCATACCTAAAGGTCATCAGGGACCATCTAGTTCAATCTTTTCATTTTATAGAAAGTGATGCTCATGGCAAAGAAGGGAGGAGACTTATCCAAAGTCTCCAGGGAAATTAACAGTAGGAATTATGAAGTGGAACTCATTCCCCTCCCCTCTACTTTGTCATGAGAGCAGGAAGTCCCTCCATCCTCTGGTTTCCCCTTTTGGGCTCTTAGTCTCCCACTCCTCCTTTCCTAAGCCTCTCATCTTATGGAATAAAGTCCTACTTTTCTTATGTCTCAGTAATCCGATGGCACCATCCTTTGTGCAAAGACCCCAATTAATAGCTATGGCTCTTAACTTAATAGCTGCCAACTCTGGACCCCTCTCCCCACTTTATCTGCCTCTCTGTGACCATTACAATCCCTCTGGCTTTCCAATTCACTCTCTTCTGATGGCTTTTGTATGGGCCACATTTTGGGACTTCAGCAGCCTCTGGGATTTGAGTGAAATGTCCTCCTTCACTGAACCTCTAAGCTTTAGGCATCTTTAGGCTGAGATTCAGGGTTTGATCCAAATTCAGCCATGTCTACACAGGCTGAACAAATTAGAGATGCAGTAGTGTGGCTAATGCTGGTGCTTTAAGGTCTACAAAGCATTTTCCTTATCATCTAATGCAGTAGGTAACAACAGCAACAGAGATAATAAATATAGGGATGGATGGATGGATGGATGGGTGGATGGATAGACAGACAGAAAGACAGATAGATAGATAGAGAGAGAGAGATAGATAGATAGATGGATAGATGGACAGATGGACAGATAGACAGGTAGGCAGATAGATAGATAGATAGATAGATAAATAGATAGATAGATAAACAGACAGATAGACCAGGCCTGTCTGTGATACTCACCATGTATCACACAGGGAAGGAGAAATTCCCTCTATCAAAGCAAATAAGTATCTACTCTTACAGCCCTTGTGTGGGGCTACTTAGAGTAAGTGACTTGTCCAGGGTCATACACCCAGTATGTGCCCATGGTAGAATCTGTGGTGGAATCCAGATATTCCTGTGATGATATATATGGATAGAAATGCATCTATCATATGACATACATAAATGTGCATTTGCATGAATACATACACACACATATGCACACATTTGCCTGTACATACATATAAATATATTGGAGTATTAGTGTAGCTCCGAGACAGCTTGTCTTAAAGCCAGGATGCTTTTGTTTTTGTTTTTGTTGCTCAGTCACTTTTCAGTTGTGTCTGACTCTCCATGACCTCATTTGGGTTTTTCTGGGCAGATATACCAGAGTGGTTTGTTTTTTCCTTCTCTAGCTCATTTTACAGATGAGGAAACTGTGGCAAGAAGAGTGAAGTGACTTGTCCAGGGTCACACAGCTAGTAAAGTGTCTGAGGCTGGAAGACACAAGTCTGTGCTCTATGATGCCATTTGTCCACCCTGGAAAAAGCTAGGAATAACCGGGTTCAAATTCCACCTCTGACCTATACATAGCGGTTGCTTGACCCCAGACAAATCACAACCTCTCTGTACTCCAGGTTATTCTCTTATACTCTGAAAGGGCTGACCTGCCCTGGTGGAGTGAACTTCTTCATCTGGGAGTTGCTATGTAAACGAAGTTGCTATTCCAGTCGCTATTGATGTACTCCCACAATACACACTGATATAAGTCTCCTCCTAGGATCATGTCCTAGGAGAATATATAATAGGTCTAAGGATATACTTCATATATGTGTGTGTGTGTGTGTATTTATGTGTGTATATATATATGTATATATACATATATATAAAACTATATCAATATACACTTTTATATAAGCATAGCTATATACATAGATGCATATCTTTAATATATGTAAAATATATTATATAAAGATAAATAATATGTTTATGATGTGACATATATACTCACCATATATTATTTAGACATGTATAGTATATATGTATATGTGTGTATATGTATATATGTATATGTGTGTGTGTTGTACACACACCTAGGTATTCTATAAGTTCCTTAAGAGAAAGAATCCATATTTTTGCCTCTTTTTGGATCCTACACACTTAGCATAATGCCTCATACATAATAGATGCTATATATATGCATTTTGACTTGACACAGAGCGATTTAGGAACATTCCTTCTCTCTCTCCCCCTCTTCTCTCCCCTCCCCCTCTTTCTTTCTTTCTTTCTTTCTTTCTTTCTTTCTTTCTTTCTTTCCTTCTTTCTTTCTTTGTTTCTTTGTTTCTTTCTTTCTTTTTATTTTTTCTTTCTTTCTCTCTCTCTTTCTCTCTCTCTCTCTCTCTCACACACACGCGCACACACACACATCCTGAGGTAGTCACCATTCTTATTCTCCTTTCAGATATAAGAAAACTCACACTCAGCTAGGCTCAGTGATTTGGGTCACAGAGCTAGTCAGTGTCTCAGAGGGTATTTGAACTCAGGTCTCTCCTGACACATAAGTTGGCCTTCTCCAAAGGGCACCAGATTAGATGTTTAAAACAAACAAGCAAACATAAAACCTATATTTGAATGTCAACTCTGTTACTAGCAGTGCACCCTTGGTAATGAGCATTTATTAACCACCTACTAAGGGCCAGCTACTATGTTAAGCAATCTTTGCAAATATCTCATTTTCCCATCATGATATTCCTGCAAGGTAGATGCTGTTATTATCCCCACTTTACAGCTGAGAAAACTGAGGCAGACAGAGGTTCAGTGACTTGCTCAGGATTACACAGCTGATAAATGTTTGAGGCTGAATTTGAACTCAGGTCTTCCTGACTCCAGGGCCAGGGTTCTGTCTACTATGCAGCCTAACTGCCTCTGGGCAAATCACTTCCCCTTTCAGACGACTCTGGGACACAGTTTCTTTATCTGAAAATTGATATTAAAAAAAGACTGGAGGTCTTGCATTAAGCTCTCTTCAAGCCCACTGCAGACTTGTACTAGTGGAAGAAACAGAGTTTAGGCCTTTGCCGAAGTTCAAATAGCTTCAAGTGAGCATCAGATGCAGCCTTTTAGATCTCAAAGTCTCATCCCCCCATTCCATGTCCAGAGCTTCCCCCACTAGGCTATGTGAAGCCTTCTAGAATGACAAAGTGGGAAGAGGCATTATGGATCAAAGCGTCATGGACCAACAGACTGAAATGTGGTCTGGACAGTCCAAGCCACACCTTGAATCATGACAATCCATCTGGTCTAGCCTTTGGGGATGGTTATGAAGATCAAGTGAGGTAATATTTGTAAGAAGTGATTCCTTCTCAGGATTGTTACAAGGATGCAATGAGATTTTTGTAAAGTACTTTGCAAACCTCCAAGTGAAATGTAAATATTAGCTATTATTATTTTTATAGGAGTGGGGGTGCTAGCTGTCAAACTTCTAAAGTCCCATGGACAACCCATTAGTGCTGAGGAAGAAGACCATTTACCTTCCTCCTCCACTCCCACTCCCTTAATGAATACCTCACCAGGTATTTTTTTGAACTATTGCTTTTCCAAACTGGCATGACCTCCTCTTGGAAAGGGGAATGTCCAGGCTAGGAGTGCTCCCAGAACATAGAATATTGGAATTCCATGGGGCTAGAACCTAGACTCACAGAACTGGGAGGGACCTTGCAGCACAGAATACAGAATGTCACAACTGGAAGAGACCTTGAGACATTGAATAGTAGACATTAGGGTATAAGAACACAGAACACGAGTTGGAAGAAATCCTAGGACCTAAAAACTCAGTACTAGAACAGATTTTTGAACAAAATCTTAGAGCTAGAAGAGTCTTTAAAGGATGAAATACCAAATAGGGAAAGGACTTTAATAACCATCTAGGCCAAAACTCTTTGTTTTCAAGATAGGGTAATTGAATATGGCGGATGTGATTGCCCTGTTACAACGACATACTCTGGTCTTCTCTCTCAGGGACAGGCAGGCCACATTTCTCTTCAGCATTCGAGGACACCTTGATACGTTGGGAGTCTATTTCTACTTTATGTCATTGTCCTGAGCCCCCACTGTCTGTGTCCGTCCCTCCCCCTTTATTAGGAGGCTAGCGACTAGTGCCCAGTTCCATTTAACTGTTTAACAATGGATAATTTCTTCAAAATGATATTTACTTCAAAGATTTAACAAAAAACAGATTTACAACCATTTTTCCCATTCCTTCAGGGCCATACTCTCTCCTAACACTACCTTGGTCTCTGAGGGAGAGGAGGCTCTCCTACATGACATAGATCCCACCAAATTTGTATCCAAAGTGGGCATGGAAGGTGGATGAGATTTTCTTTCTGTCTTTGATGGCATGGATCCAAATGTTTGTTCCTTGCTCCTCGGGGCATTGCTGCTGGGATAGCTGAAAAACCCAGACTGGGATGCTGGGACATAAATAGCCAGTGGATGATGTAGGGCTAACACCATTGTCTTCTTGACTCCCAGGTCATGGTTCATGGTTCATTTGAATGAGGCCAAGGGAGAAGGAGGTAGAAGCTTCTCTGAATGGTTGGGCCAACAGCAACAATAATAATTGTTAGGGTTTAAATAATAATCAAATGTTTACAATATTCATTCTTAGTGTCTTCCTTCTGATGATTACCCTCATTTAATTCTGTATCTATCTCGTTTGTGTGTGTGTATATATATATATATATATATTTTACATATATATATTTGTATATTGTCTTCCCCATCAGACTGTGAATTTCTTGAGAGCAGGGACTGCCTTTTGTCTTTCTTTGTATCATTAGTACTTGGCATAGTCCCTGGTAAATGGTAGGAGCTTAATAGTTGTTGACTTGACTTTAGCTCATTTGATCTTCATAAGAAACCTACCTTAGTAGATGCTCTATTACATCCATTTTACAGATGAGAAAACAGGCAGAAAGAGGCTAAGTGACTTGCCTAGGATCACACAGGTAATAAGTGTCTGAGGTAGTATTTGAACTCAAGTCTTTCTGACTCCAAATCCAGCACTCTATTGACAACCCTAATTTCTCCTGAAAGATCATCCCAAACCTACTAGGGACCTGACTCTTTCGATTCCTTTCACATTTCTAGGGGGAGAGGGGAAAGGTCCTTGGATGTCCCACTGAGATCCATACCCCCTCCCTTCCTCTGCCCAGGATAGTGCTATTTAAAATTAAAAACTTTTGGGGCAACCAGGGGGCGCAGTGAATAGAGCACTGACCCTGGAGTCAGGAGAATCTGAGTTCAAATCCAGCCTCAGACACTTGACACTTACCAGCTGTGTGACCTTGGACATGTCACTTAACCCCAATTGCCTTGCCTTCCTTCCACCAAAACAAAAAATAAAACTAAAAACTTCCCTTGGGAATTGGAGCTTGAGAATATCATCAGCACTGGTCTTACTCTCGAGCCTGCTATAATAATATTTTGATATCACTACGCATCTGTAATCTCAGATGTGAACGTTCCCTCTAATGATATGATCAATCAATCGGCAAGCATTTAGTAAGCGTTAACTGTGGGCCAGTCTCCATCCTAGACTCCGACTATAGAAAATTGGCAACAACGTCTGCCCTCAAAGATCTTTCATTCTCTCTGGGCTGGGCTGGGGGAAGATAGCGTACATATGTATTAATATCTGCAAGCTATATTCCAAAGAAGTTAGAGGTGATGGTGGGGAGACATCAGTAGCTGGGGACAATAGGATGGGTTTCATGTGGGAGAAAGAGAGCCTTGAAGGGAGCTGGCCAGGGTGGAGGAAGGGCGCAGGTTGCCAGAGTGTCCACACCTTCTTGTCTCGGCTCCTTGTGCCCCTCGGCTTTCTACAAAGACCTCTCCAAGGTTGAAGGATCTTCCTCCAGCTCTTTCTCTGGTCACCAATGGAACATGGGGCTGACCATGCATTAGTCATCATGTGACCACCAACATAGGACTGGAAGGAACCAATCCCTTCACTTTCTGGAGGAGTAAGTTGATAGTCAGAGAGATGACATGATAATAGAAACAGCCCGAGCTGGTGTTTCTATGTCAGTGCTGGGCCACTTGGTAGGCTCTTTACAGTCATTATTTCATTTGATCCTGGCTACAACCCAGGGGACTTTCCCAAGGTCATATGAGGAGGAACAAAGCTCTGGAAGGGATTCAGAAGCTGTCTAGTGGCAGGGTAGGATTGGATGGAGGGTTTTTTCCCCTCAAACACAATTTAATTTATGTTTTACAATACAGCCATTTATTGAACAATAAAAAAGAGAAGGGAATAAACATTCATTAAGCACCTACTATGTGTCAGATACTATGATAAGCATTTTACAACAGCTTGGGACAGGGAAGCTGCTATGGTCTTCATTTTACAGATGAGGAAACTGAGGCACGAAGAGTAAACCCTTCATCTCACAAAGAAAGACATTGAGGCTCAAAAAATGTAAATGGCTTGCCTGAGCCCACATGAGCAGTGAGTGTTTGAGGCAGGATTTGAATTAAGGACCTCAAACTCAGAGCTGGTGCTCCTGCCCTCCATATCCCACAGCCACCCTGGTCATCTAACTACAAATTATTCCAATGTTGAAACAACCTTCCTGGAGGTAAGGAGAAAGTTCATTTTTTCTGTAGTCCATGTTGGTCTTCAAAGCTTTTCCTTATACTTCCCTCATTCTGAAGGGCAGAAGTAAAGTACAGGTGGAAAGAGCCTGGATGTGTTGGCCAGAAGTCCTGAATTGGGGGACAAGGAGCCCTGAACTGGGGGTCAGGAGCCCTGAATTGGAGGGCCAGGAGCCCTGAATTGGGAGACCAGGAGCTCTGGAGTCAGACTTAGGCTCTTACTACACAGACCCTCTCTGTGTCCTTGGGCACAGGTCATCACTCTTCTGGGCCTCAGTTTCTTCCTGTGTAACAAAACCAAAGATATAGGAAGCATCACTCTCCAAGGTCCCTGCTAGCTCTGACATTGTGTGCTCCCCTTTCTAGGGTGATTTTAACCTACTAGCTGCATATCTGAGCAGGAGTTTGCAAGATGATCTTACCCTTCTCCTCCCCCCACCCCCCATGTGTTAAGGGAAAGAACGGTGACAGGGACAAGTGACAGGCCGCTAATTATTCCCTTACTGCCTCTGCTGTTCATGTTTTGGGCATGATGCGCATTTTCTCTTGCTTCTCTCACTGAATAATGCATGGCTCCCTATCTGTATTCATGCAGTACCTCGGGGAACTGGCAGGCTAACTAGCTGATAACTGATTCAGTTTGTAACCAGCGCCTTTGGGAGTCGCAGGGAAAAGTAGCCAAGAATGAATTTAACACTTCTTGCTCATTGCCTGGGAACATCAGGGAGAGGGGCCTGAAGGGCCAGGAATGGAGAGGGAGGGGGGATGGGAGGGCCAGGGACCAGGGGAGGCCTGAGGGGCTGCAGGGCTAGGGATGAGAGGGATAAACATGGGAGGGGCAGGATCTGAAGGATGAAAGCCACAGGGAGAGGAGTCCTATGGGATTGCAGAGCTGGGGGGTGAGAGCACCAGGGACCAAGGGAGGTCTGTGGGGCTGCAAGGCTGGGGGTGAAAGGGATGAATACTAGAGGGGGGTGTTTGTGGGAATTCAGGGCTTGGGGTGAGAGGGGTAGGGGCCAGAGCCAAGATTGGGCTTTAGGGAATGGTGAAGGAAAGGACAAGGACCAGGGACAGGAATAAGGACCATAGACCTGGCTATAAGAGGGACCAGGAAGAAAGAAGGTCAGGGATCTGAAGACTAGGGGCTAAATAGGGAAGGAGAAGAGAAAGACATCAAGGGGCTAGAAAAGAATGTTGTGGACCAAATGACTAAGGATAAAAGGGTCAGAACCCATTGTCTGTGCATATATGTGTGTAGTGGTTGGGGAGCAATGACCCACAGGTTAAGGATCAAAGGGCAGGGCACAAAAATAGCCAAGAAACAGATAGCGATATCCTAAAAGTTGAGGGCTACAGAGGCAAGATGCAGAGGGTTATACAGAGAGTTCTGGGGTTCCCTGGAGCTGATGGAAACCTTGGGACTTGGCATTATAAGTCAGCCCTAAAGCACTGAGCGAACTGGAGATATTGAGATGGGGAGTGGTGTGCAGAGGATGTGGATGTGGAAGGGGGGTGTTGGGATTCTTAGAGAGAGGCCCAGACTTGGAGTCAGGAGACCCGAGTGGGATCTTGTCTCAAAGACTTACTGCATACTCACATACTTCTGAACCTCAATGTCCTCACCTGTTAAGTGGTTAACTAATCAATTTAATTATTATTTATAAATAAATCTTATTTATTTATAAATTAAAGTTATTGTTGTTCCTTTCTAGCAATAATTCTGATTCCTCTCCCTTTGAATGTACTTGAATCCTTCTGTCTGACTTTTTGGTATATTTTCACTTTTCTTATAATTATCTGTGAACATGACTGCACTTGTGGAGAGAAAGAATACCTTATTAAATTAGTTATTTATTAGTATCTCACAGGATCCAGTCAAGATTACTGTAGATAAAAGAAAATTAACAAATGTTGGCTTGGTTTAGTAAAATGTCCTTATTGAAGACCCCAGAGGGATGATGGGTGGGAGATTTGTGTCCTTACTTGGCTTTTGGGTGGGGATTATTGTTGAAGAGAAGGGGCTCAGCTGAGATTGGGAAGAAAGGGTGATAAAATGCAAGCTGGGTCAGCCGGGGCACCTCGGGCCTCTATCTGTCTCTGAGCCAGGGACCAGGCTGTCTCTGCTTCATGTGAAACAGCCCAGTGTTCTCTCTGCAACCAGGAAAACTTGATTTTCAGGACCATGGCTGAAGAGGTCATGAGGAAATGGGAACACAGAATATCTGAGCTAGGAGTGATTTTAGATAATGGAACGTCAGGGTTGGGAGGGGCCTCAGAACAGGGGATACCAGAGTTGGGAGGGTGTAGAGACAACCACGGGCATCCCTAGGACTGGAGCAGTTGCTGGTATCCCTAGGATGGCTGCTAGCGCAGGTTCTTAGATCTGCTTTACTAGGAAAGATAGCTAAAAAAAAAAATAGATAGCTGTTCAAGGGTTCAACAATCTTTTAAAATTACATTCACTAGTTCAAGGGAAAAGTCAGCACCCTGAACTTTAGAGAAAATACAAGCAAAGAAAATACAAGCAGAGAAATAAAGACCAACAGACAGGGCTCTGACTTCCAGCATCGACTATATACTTTATAAACATCCTTGGATTGAGAGAGGCTTTACATGTGAGCAGTTGGGAAGCTCTGAACATATGGTTACTGAGAATCTTGACCAGGGAATCACAAGATCCTTCTCCTAAATGAGCACCCAAAGAAAAATACCAACATAGAGTATATATACACTTCTCAGAGCCAGAAGGAAGAACAAACCTTGAGACTCGGTGTCTAGTTAGAAATTAGCAAAAGGTGTGAAAGTCTTCCTGCAAGCAAGCCTCCTCCAAGCAAGCTTCCCTTAATGGGCTCCATGAGGCCTATTAATGGGCTGGAAGATCTTAAATCCCATTAAAATTACAGTGGGGCCTTAGAATTGGGGATCTCAGAGCTGAGGGCCTTAGAACTAGAAATGTCAGGGCTGGGAGGTACCTTAGAACAGGGAATGTCAGGGTTCGGAGGGGCCTCAGAACGGGAAATGTCAGAACTGGGAGGGGCCTGAGAACATGGAATTTTAGAAATAAGGACCTTTCAGATGATTTACTTTAGTATGTTCATTTTACAGAAGAAACTAAAACACAAAGTGATAATACAACTTGCCCAAGGTTGTACAGATATCTTATATTCATATAAAATATATTATGCTTGTACCTGGGCAGCTAGGTGGTACAGTGGATTGAATGCTGAGTTTAGAGTTAGGAAGACTTGAGTTCAAATCCAACCTCAGACATTTAGTAACTTGACAAGTCACTTAATTTCAGTCACTCTGGGCAAGTTACTTAATTTCAGTTTTCCAAATTTTAAAACAGGGATTTTCTCCAAACTCTTAAACAGGCAGCCTCATCTCCCAGAATTGTTATAAGGATCAAATATTTGTGAAGCATTTAGCATGGTAAACATTTAATAAAAACTTCTTCCTTGCTCCCCTCCTACCTTCACATACCTAAGAAGTAACATTGTACAATGGGTAGAGAACCAGTCTTGAAACTGAGCAGAGCTGGGTTTGAGTCTTTACAAACTGAATGTGTGATCCTAGGAAACCCTGTGTGATTTTCTCAGTAGCAAAGCTGAGATCAAGTTAGACTTCTCCATTATATAGGCAAGGATTTTCACAAACTAGATTTGAGTTATTCCTGGGAATGCTCTGGGTCTGTCCTCTCAAAGGCCACTTGGGGAATTAAATTTCCTCCTTGATGTCAGGCAATGGGATGAGTCAGTGGGAAGGCTATGTGGACCAATGGAAGGTGGAAGGACATGCACCAATGCTCCTTGGAATCTTTGGCTTCCTTCAGTCCCCAGCTCAAGCACCACTCTCTACAGGAAGTTTCCATGCATCCTCCCTGAAAAAGCTATCTTGTATCCATTTTGTATGTAATATGTATATGGCACAAAGAGTTGCCTTGAAGCCTGACTGTAACTTTGGGCAACTCTTCACTTCTCAGTGTTCTGGGCAACCCCCTTAGACTCTAAGCACAGAGGGGCATCAACCTGCATTGGTAAGGGCAATTTCCTCACCTGAGACTTCCCCGAACCATGAAGTCGAAGGTATAGTGTCTCTATACCCCATGGATACACTTAGGCAAGTTTGTGTTGTCTACTCTGGTAGAATGTAAGTACCTAGAGGGCAAGGGCTGTTTCTCTATGTCTATATATCCACAGAGGTCAGCACAGCAGCAATGGGTGAATTCAGATTGAAAGGTTGGCAAATCAGCTGGGGTGAGGGGTGGAGTGGAAGGTGGGGTAGGGGACCACCAGGAGAGAAACCTAACGATAAAGTCTGAAGCAGACCAGAGGAGCTGCTGGCTCAGTGTGCTCAGCCCTAAGTGAGGAGGGGACCTGGTCATCAAAGGTTTGAAGGGCTTCCTTGTGGAGGAGATGGAAGTTTGTGCTGTTTGGCCCTGGAGGGGAGAACCAGGAGCTAAAGGAGGTGAGGTGGGGTGGAGGGGGGAACAAGATTGGTCAGGCAGATTTTGCTCCACGTAAGGAAAATCTTCCCCCAAATGAGGAGAGAACTGTGTGTCCTTGGGCAAGACACTGAGCCATGGAGGCTATGTGTAGCTTCAGTGACCCTGGGGAAGTCTCTGGGCTGTGGGGTCCTATCTGTGGGGAGCATGATGGACCAGATGATTTTTAAAGCTGTTTTCATCTAGGGCATGTTACCTTCTAGGCTCACTCCCAGCTTTGACATCCCCTGTTCTAGGCTCCTGGGCTCCTTTTAACTCTGACTTGCTGATCACCCTGTACCTCCTGGAGTTGGAGGTGCAGTTGCCTGCTCCTGCCTTACAGCATTGTCTAAAGATCCCCCCTCCAATGCTGAGCCCATTTTTGCCTTACTTTTGACCTTAGATAGGCCCTAGTCCTTCCTGAGCCTCAGCTTCCTGCTCTGTCATGTAAGGGGATCAGGCCAGTGCTCTTAGGTCCCTTCCCATCCAGATCTCTGATGTGGGAACTGAGTTCCAAGCCTCCTCCAACACTGCCTTGAGTGACCTTTGAGAGAAGACCCTTGAGAGAAGGAGAAGGATGGAGGGATGAAGGGAGGAAGAGGGAGAGGTTGAGGAAGAAGGAATAAGGGAGACCAGGAAAGGGGGACAGAAAGATCATGCCTAAGATGGTGAAAGAAGAAAAGGCTCTTCCTCTGTCCACAGAGGGCTTTGGCCTGGATGGCCCTTCCCCTCCTAAATCTCTGATCCTATGCTGAGTTATCCCTTTCATCTGGCTCTTTGGAGATCCCCACATTTCTCGGTGGAGTAAGAACCCAGGCATCCCTTTCCCAGGGAGGCAGCTTCAGAGGCAAATGCAGCTAGGCCTTTGGAGAGTGGAATAGCCATTTAGGCAGGTGCTAAATCCAGTCCCTGACAAGCTGATAACACACCCCGCCCCTGTGAGTTTCCTGGACTGTAGCTCTGACCCTCCTCTACCTGGCGGTAGATCCATCCCCTTACCCCAGTTCACACATGCTGGGCCCAGGCTACCTGGCCTGGCCTGGGTCTCCTGGCCTGGGAGGCAGCAGGCAGCTCAGCCCAGGCCAGGCCAGAGCAGGAGGAGGCAATGTGGGCAGGAGGCCAGGGAGGGCTGGGCTTCTATTAGTGAACAAAGGAACAGCCAGAAGCCCTGGAGCCGGGAAGGTGTAGGGGGTAGGAATGAGGAGGCTCAATCGGCAAAGGGCTTGTCTGTCGCTGCCAAGCCAGGGGTAGGGATGCCAGCCCATGGAGATGCTGGGCATCCTGGGCATTGGCGTCACTGAAGCCAGAAGCCTGCCTCCTGGTGCTCCTGAGACTGGGAAAATGCTAGGCAAATCCAGGCAAAATGAGCAGGGCTAAGCCAGCTCTGCTCCCCACCTGCTGGTCCACACCCTGATATGAGGTTCACCTAGCCCAAGGCCCAATTCACAGGAGGGTCTGAAGCAGGGATAGAAAGAAAGACAGAGATAAAGATGGAGGGGAAGAGAAGGGAGAGAAAGATGGAACTGGAGGGAGGGAAGAAAATAGGCTATGGAGAAATGGAAGGAGGAGGAGGGGGAGAGAGGAAGAAAAAAGGGAGAGAAGAGGAAATTATGAAGGGAGAGGTATGAGAGAAGGAGGGAGATAAAGGGAAGAAAAAAGGAAAAGGAAGGAAGCAGAGGAGAAAAGGAAGGAGGGGGAAAGAGAGAAGTGAGGAAGGGAAAGAGGAAGAGAGAGGACAAAGAAAGAGAGAAGAGGAGGAAGGGAAAAGATGAGGGGAAAAGGATGAGAAAGAGAAGAAAGAAAGAGAAAGAAAAGGAAGGAAGAAGGAGAGAAGAGGGAGAAAGGGAAGGAGGAAGAGAGAGAGGACAAAGAAAGAGAGAAGAGGAGGAAGGGAAAAGATGAGTGGGAGGGATGAGAGAAGGAGGGAGATGGAGAGAGGAAATGGAGGGGAAAGAAAAGGAAACAGGCTAAGGCAAGAAGGAAGTAGGGAGGTGAGAGAGAGACAGGGAAAGAGGAGCAAGGAATAAGAAGAGGAAAAGAGAAGAGAAGGGAGGATATGTAGGAGGGGAGGAAGATAGGGAGAGAAAGAGGGAGCTGCAGAGAGGAAACAGGGACAGAGGAGGGCAGAGAGAAGGTGGGATGAGAAAGAGAGAGATGGAGAGTGAAAGGAAAGGACAGAGGAGGGAGAGGATATGAAGAAGGGACAGGGAAGGGGAGAGAGAGATGGAGATGAGCATAGGAAATGAAGAGAAGGAGAAGAAGAATGGAGGGATGGAGGGAAGGAAAGGCTGAGGAAGAAGAGATGTAAAGGAATAAGGGAGACCAGGAAAGGGGGAGAGAGAGAAAGATCGTGCCTAAGATGGTGAGAGAGAATAGAAGGAGGAAAGAAAAGGAAGGGGGAGTGGGAGAAAAGAAAGGGAGAGAGGAAATGGAGGGAAATAGGAGAGGGAAGAGAGGAAGAGACAAGGCTTGTCTCTCTCACAAGAGAGGGAAAAGGAGAGAGAAAAAGAAAAAAGGGAGAAGGGGAGAAAGGGAAAAGGGAAGAGAGGGGGTGAAAGGGAGAGAGAGGAAGAGGAGGGAAAAGGCTCATCCTCCAGAAAGACTGTAAGTTTCCTGAAGGGAGGCTCTATATCATTTTAGTCCTTATATCGCACCTGGCAGCAAAATGTGGACAATAGGTGCTTAATAAATGCTCATGGGTTGGGTTACTCTTGGGAGAGGGAGGAGGAGAACAGGAGAAGGAGAAAGAGGAGGAAAGGGGGAAGAAGAAGAAGAAATGATTGGACAATGAATAAAGATGCTTATTAATCATTTATTTTATGGAAGGTATGGTGCAAATGGAGAAAGCAAGGGCATTAGCGATACCCTGGCACAGTAGGGAGGGCTCTGGTGTTGGAGAATGGAAGTGGGGGCTCGAATCCTGCCTCAGACCTCAGTCGTGTGACTGTAGACACGTCACTGGCCCTCTCAAGGCCTCATTGTTTTTTCCATCTGCAAAATGGGTGTAAATATTGGATGCACTGCCAATTTCACTGGGTTATTAGGAGGAAAAGTGTCCTGCCAAACTTCTCTTGCTCCATGACTGAGTTCTTGAAGTCAGATCCAATCACACAGGGCTTTTTTTTTTCATTAGGTCATTTGAGCCTTCAAATAACTGGTGGGGGCAGGCATCACTTGTGAGTTCCTGGCAGTAGGATCTCTCTACTCAAGAAAACAAACAAGCTCAGCCCCCGAGTCTTGGAGTTGCCTGGGGGTGCCCAGTTCAAGGTCACTTCCTCACTCCAGGTCCAGCATTTTAGTCCTCAGGCCTTGGTCCCAGAGGTCCCTTCAGCCTTTACCTCCAGCATTCTGATCTGGGGGGCTTTTGCTTTAACAGCAGGGCCCAAGCTACCTGATCTGGCCTGGTCTAGGTCTTCTGGCCTGGGAGGCAGCAGGCCATGTCAGAGCAGGAGGAGGCCATGTGGGCAGGTGGCCAGGGCGGGCTGGGCTTCTATTAGTGAACAATCCTGACCCTATAGACACCCTAGCCTAGGCATCACCACTCTGGTTAATCTTCAGTCTTGGGGCCAGACATCAGTGAAACCTTCTGGTCAACGATCCCATCTGTGATCTCCCCAGATCCCCAGCTGGAGCCTCTTCTAGACCTCTACTGATGGCATGTCCGAGGGTCAGCATCCACCCTGGGATCATCCCCTCAAGACGCCTGCAGCCCTAGTTAGGTAGCCATGACTCCATCATCCTCTGACTTAAAATAAGGAAATGGGCTTTAAAGCCTAGGTAACTGTGTGACTTGGGGAGCATCGTACCTGGCGTCACAGAGACCTGAGTTCAAATCCAGATTGTGTGACTCTGGGCAAGTCACTTGACATTTGTCTGCCTCAGCTTCCTCAGCTGTTAAATGGGGATTATATAGGTACCTGCCTCATAAGAAGTAAATGAGATTATAATAGTAAAGAGCTTTCTAGGATCCCCAGCATACAGTAGGCACTTAATAAATGATGCTTCTGTCTTTCCTTCCTCTGAACACCTGCTTCTTCATATCCAAAATGAGCAGTTATAACTCTACTTCTTGAGCTCTTGGAACTTGTTTCTCCGAGCTCTCTTGTCCTCAGTCTCTCCATCTGTAAAATGGGAGGAGTCAGGACCATATCACCTCCATTACAGGATGGTGTGAGATTGTGAAGCAAGTCAGAAGGGTGGTCTGTAATTCTCATTCCTCCCTTCCCTCATTTATCCAGGTGTCGCTTCTTGTCTTTAACTGGGCTCACTGCCAGACTTCCCATTTGTATAGGAGGCTGGGAGGTTCCCATCTACTGGGTGGTAGGGCTCAAAGGCTCCCAGGTGAGCCCTCCACATGGATCAGTTCTCTGCCCACCTCGCCAGGTTTGGGGGAGGTTCAGATGGCTTTGAGCCAGCTAGACCTGCCAGGCTCTGCTCAGCCCTCCTTTCCCTCACAGCTGGAGACTGTGGAACGCTGAAGGTTGAGGTCTAAACAGAAAAGTTTGAGTCTGCCTCACATTCCCTGATAGCAGCCTAATGCAGCTGCTGGCCAGGAGAGGTGTGGCATCCAGGAGTCATGGTAAAAACACTGGAACAAGAAAACTGAATGCATGTGGAATCTGAGGCAAAGAAACCAGAAGAGTAGACATCCATCTCCCTCCTGTCCATATGGTGGAGGAGTGTGAGAAGGGGAAATATGGGTCCCTCAAGCCTAACCATCAGGTCAGAGGCAGATGTGGTGTACGGAGCAATGCATTTGAAATCAAAGGACCCAGATTCAAATTTGGGGCAGCTGAGTGGTGCAGTGGATAGGTCTCCTGGAGTCAGGAAGACTTGAATTCAAATGTATTCTTTGCCACTTACTACTGTGTGACCCTGGACAAGTCACTCCATTGCCACCTGCCTCAGTTTCCTCATCTGTAAAATGGAGATAATAACAATACCTCCTTTGAAATGAGGATTGAATGAGATGATTGTAAAGTTCCCGGCACACAGGAGATGCTTTATAAATGTTAGCACTTAGCCACCCTGAATTTGTTATTTCCTAACACTGATGTCAGAGCTGGGAGGGCTCTTAGAACATAAATTATCACTGTTAGTAATACTTAAGACCTAGAATGGACAGGACTAATCCCAGAAAGAGCCTTAGGATAGAGAATATCAGCATTGAAGCCCTCAGAGAACATCTCCTTGGTTCCCTTATTAGAATATGCAAAGAACTAAGACCCATAAAGAGGAAGTTCCTTATCCAAGGTACCATGGGAAGCTGATATCCCTGCCGGGATCCTGAATCTCAGTTCAGGATTTCTCTCATTATAATGAGTTAAGGCTAAACCCAAAGGGAGTTGGAGAAAGGTCTATTTAAAATGTTTAGCAGAAAAACTATGGTCCATTTAGTCAACCAACAGACTTGTGTCTGAGCACCATGATATTCCTTGGAGATACAAAAATAGGAGAACGTATTTTTTGCCCCCAAGGAGCTTTCTTTCTATTAGGGGAGACAGCATTGTCTCAAGGGGATTAACTATCTCTAGGTTGAAGCATTACCTGAGAATATGTACATCTGGGGACATACTCCTTCCTCATGATGTTAGCTATCTCAGTGGCCCCAAACTGATGCCTTTGAGGATGCCACTCCCACGGAGGGTCCTTCCTTCACTCAACACCTCATCCCCATATATATAGGATAACAGTTGCAGAGTTCAGGGAGATAGGGGTAGTGAACCCCAGTCTTGGCAAGATGAGTGTCTGTCTACGTCTTTTTTTGTGAATGAGTGGCAAATAGGCTTTGCATGAGCTGGAGATTTTATATGGAACACTTTTAATGTCCGTAGTACCCCACCAACCTTCGCTTGGTATTTAAAATAGGGTGCTATTTGAATTCATAACATGCCCACCTTTATTGGAGAATGAGCCCAGAGGGTGCTTGCTTTATAAATCTCCACCCCTTAAAGCACCTCCACTGATTTTTCTCTGAATAAAAGAATTCTTGTGAAGAGGTAGGGTATTAGAGTTGAGAGAATAAAGAAATTGCAGTCAGAGGACCTGAATTTAAGCTCAACTTTGCCAGTCATTACCAGTGTGACCTGGAGAAAGACCTTCCTCTATCCTCCATTCCTAACTCAAATAGGGCTTCAATTCCTAATCTGTACAATGAATCAGTATAGCTAGAGCAGACTACCTCTAAGGTCCCACTTCACTGGAAATACTGTTCCCTTGAGCACGACTCTACAGAATGATTTATAACCATTATTTATTTTTTCTTTTTCTTTTTGGAAGGGGGAAGGTAGGGCAATTGGGGCTAAGTGACTTGCCCAAGGTCACATGGCTAGTTTTCTGTTAAGTGTCTGAGGCCGGATTTGAACTCAGGTACTCCTGACTCCAGGGCCGGTGTTCTATTCACTGTGCCACCTAGCTACCCCCTTTATAACCATTCTTGATCATGCTTGGCCTTACTCAAAAGATTGGATTGAACCATAGGTTATTGGAAGACAAACTGGTGATTTAATGATTAAAAGGGACCTCAGAGGTCATCTATATTTAATAACAATTTATTAAATGCCAGCTCTATGTCAGATACGTCTACAGATGAGGGAGCTGAGACCCAGGGTGACTCAGGAACCTAGGTTCATGCTTCTATAAGCTTGAAGGAGCCTCAGAAGCCATCCAGTCCAACTCTTTTGTCTTACAGGTAAAGAAAATGAGGCTGCAAGACAGTCTAACAATTTCCACAACATTATGAAAGTAGCAAGAATCAGAGGTGAGATTAGAACCCAGGTCCTTCCACATCAAAGCACAGGCTCAGTTTGAGGGAGCCCAGGGTAACCTCCATTGAAAAAAAAGCATCAAGATGATTCTAATAAAAACACTGGAATGTGTGAATATAGGAAGGGTTATGTGATTTCCTCATATTGGAGAATTCTTGTGGAGAGAACACGTAGAATCCCATCTTACTTAGTAGATAAATCCCAGGGAATTCCTTGAGAACCATAGAGTGTAAGTGATTTGCCTGGGGTCACACAGTTAGGCAATGTTGGAGGCAGAATCTAAAGGCAGAATTCTTTCCCCTATACCAAGATACTTCTGATACTTATGCTTATTATTAGAAATAATGATCATTATTTTAATGGTCCCAGTTTATGCAGCACTTTAAGGTATACACTGCAGGAGAATTAAAATAAGGATATCAGACATAGCCCTTGACCTTGAAGTGTTTATAGTCTGCTGGGGACTTTTAATGCTGCTCTTTTCTCACTCATCTGGGAGTCAGGAGAGGTGGGTTCTCATCCCAGCTCTGCTGTTAATTTGATGATGACCTCAGTCGAGTCACAAAAACTCTCTGGTCTTTAGTGATCGTTTAGAATAAGCCTGGATTTGCAGAGACATCTATACCCCATTTGTCCTGATGTTCTACTTGTGCCCAACTATGGTAGAGCCTTCCGAACTTGTAATGTACTGATCAGCCACGGCCAAACACGCTGTATGCTGACCCTGATATTATGATGTCATTGGTCCTCTTTGAAACTGGACAGACAATAACAGACTAACCCATTCATTTAGGGGATGAAGAAATGGAAGTATTTCCCAATTTCGATATTCTGTGGTTCTGTGCCCTAATCATAATTTTTGGTGGGGTTGCTGGCTGGACTCCTGATTGGACTCTCTGCCTATCCCTTTACTAAGTATTCCTCCACACAACCACTAAATTGGTAGTTCCCAAACAAAATTCAGTTCTTTCCAAGCCTCTCCTTTGCTCAGGAAGCTCCCTTGGCTCTCTATCATCTTAGGGAAAAACAAAACAAAACAAAACGAAAACTCCTTTTTCTGCTCGACATTTAGAGCCCTTCATGATCTAGCCTCAAACCATGTTTGAGATTGATCTCCCATTACTTCCTCTTCTACATTCTGTCCATTCCCAGACTAGTGGCATGCTCCCAAGACAGGTCATTCCATCCCACCTGCATGCCTTTGCACGGGCTGTAGCCCATGCCTGGAATATTCTGTGTTGTCACCTTCACCTCTTAGAATCTCTGCCCCTCCCCTCCTTCCTTCATGCCACATCCTACAAGAGACTTTCCCTGATTCTCTCTGTTGATAGATCACCCTCTCCTCTTGAACTTGGTGGGTATATGTTTAATATTTGGTAGCTAGGTGGCACGTTGAGGCTGGAGTCAAGAAGACCTGAGTTCAAATCCAGCCTCAGACTCTTACTAGCTATGTGACCCTGAGCAAGTCACTACACTCTCTTTGCCTCAGTTTCCTCACATGTACAATGAGCTGGAGAAGGAAATGGTCAGCCACTTTATTATCTTTGTCAAGAAAACCCCAAATAGGGTCACAAAGAGTCAGACGTGACTGAACAACAAAAATGTTTTATGTTTAATCATCTGGGTATACATTCCATTGTTTTCCACTGACTAGAACATAAGCTCCTTCAGAGGAATGTTTCCTTTTTTGGTTTTTGTATCCCCACTACACTATTTGGTGCCTTTGAGGATGTTGGAAAATTCTGAGATATTTAATTGTTGACTTTCCCACTGCCTCAGGACTCAGTTTCTCCCTTTTTGCAATGGAACTAAACGAGAGCCTTCTTTATTTTATTTTCCAGGGATATAATAGCATGAAGTTCTCAAAGAAAAGCAGGCAAGATCTTTGCTCTGGGCATTTTGAGCACAAAGAAGGGAAGGTTTGAAAGCAACAGGCTCCCAGGTGTTTTGATAATTGCTCTGAATGCTGATTTTAGCCTGGGTGAATCTCTGGGGCTCATAGCCAGGAGGAGAAGCCTGCTTAGGGCCGGAGCTCCAGGAAAGTAGTTTGCCAATAGCTCAGTCCAGTGGGCAAAACCTTCCCTTGTCCCCCCCCCCCCAACTCCACCTCCTCCCCAGCCATTTTCAAGGTCATGGGGACATTAGGATGACATTATAGGGGTCCAGGTCTGCTCAGGAGAGCAGGAGACCCGCTCTGGGATTGTGGGTAAAGGGCCACGTTTAAATTCCTTCCATTAGACAGCGTATCCTCCGTCCCGATTCACCTTATGAAGAGCAGTGTATTGGAGAAAGAAAACTGTCAGGGAATCATAGGTCTAGAAACAGAAGAAAGCGAGCAAGCATTTACTATGGACCACACACTGTGCTAAGCACTTTTTACAAGTATTATCCCATTTGGGCCTCATAGTAATCCTGAGAGATGGGAGATATTATTTCCTCCCATTTTACAGTTGAGGAAATTGAGGCAGACAGAGGTTAAATGACTTGCCCAGGGTGACACAACTAGTGAGTGTCTGAGATCAGATTTGAACTCAGGGCTACCTAACTCCAGACCCATTGTTCTATCTACTGAGTCACCTAGCTTCCTCCAGCTAAGAGGGAACTCAGACATCTACACTAAAGCCTTCATTTCAAAGAGAAGGAAACAGGTTCAAGACAAGTGAAGTGACTTGGTCAGTGTTCCAATGAACCAATCAGTAAGCATTTATTAAATACCTATTGTATTCCAGGAACTGGGTCAATGTCCCAATGAACTAGTCAGTAAGCATTTATTAAATACCTACTGTATGCCAGGTGCTGGGCCAGATGCAGGGGTCCCTTTCCTCAAGGACTTCCATAGTTAAGTTGCTGAACCTTCCAGGGGTATGCCAATGTGAATTGTTGCTGTGGGTTTGGGGTTTCAGCAGCAAGATTACCCTGTGGACATCGGAGACCAGAGACGATATTGGTCGAGCTCAGGCAATGATCTAGATTTTAAATCTAAATAAAATTGTTTTCCAGGAAGGAAAATGGTGCCCAGGAAGGGAGAGGTGGAACCCCACCCCCCATGCCTAGAAGACCTGGTACAAACTCTTCTGGGCACAGGCCAAAGGGAGTGACAGACTTGTGTTAGCTACCTGAAAATCAGTGACAGAATAATCAGAACCTAGAACAGAGAAGATCAGATTTAGAAGGAATCTGAAAACAGTAAAAGTCAGAGCGGGGAGGGCCCTTAGACCATAGGACAGGAAATGCTGGAACTAATCAGATCACAGAATCTAGAACAAAGCCAGAAAAGAGGGGCCATCTAGTCCTCCTGCTTTGGTTTTTTTTTTTTTGGAGGGCAGTTGGGGTTAAGTGACTTGCCCAAAGCCACACGACTAGTTTGTGTGTGGGTGTGTTAAGTGTCTGAGGCTGTATTTGAACTCAGGTACTCCTGACTCCAGGGCTGGTGCTCTATTCACTGCGCCACCTAGCCGCCCCCTGCTTTGTTTTCCAAAGGAGGAAACAGGGTCTCAGGTAAGTGAGACCCATAGTCACAGATAGTATGTGTAAGAAGTAAGATTTGAGAGCCCAGGGCACAATAAGCAAATAAAATAATGATTTATAATGGCCATTTCTATCATAGTTCTGGAGCTAGAAGGAACCCCATCTTTCCAACCCTCTAACTCTATGATGGAAGAGGCTGGTACCCAGAAAGTTTGAGTGGCTTGCCAAGGCCACACGGGAAGAGCTTGCACAGGTGGGATTTGAGTCAAGGTCCTCAAACTCCAGAGTCAGAGATCATGCCACCCTCCCATATGTCCCTAGTCAAATCTAGCTCCTCTGACTCTCTCAGCCAACCAGGTACTTGTTCCCTATTTTGTGAAAATAAACAAATAGCAAATCTGAACTCAAAATAAAGACGCTGTCTATTAGGTGTTTCTGCTGAATCTCCAGGGGGGAGCCTAGGCCTGAGACCTCCAGGAGGCTGCAGGGGGAGGCCTGCTGAGTGATGGCTTCACACACAGGCTCCTACTTTGCCTGGTGGTGCTGCATTCTCCCTTCCCCCCACCAAGCCCTCCCTCCCCCATCTTTCCTTGTTATTCTCGCCATATCGGGGATCATTTTTCAGACAGCCCCAGAGCTGGGCCCGGCGGCCAGACTATTTAGTCTGGTTGTGTTGACCCTGTCTGACTGCTCTGAGAGAGGAGCCTCTCGGGTTTCCCTTGGCTTTCAAATCAACCTCTCTCTCTCTCTCTCTCTCTCTCTCTCTCTCTCTCTCTCTCTCTCTCTCTCTCTCTCTCTCTCTCTCTCTCTCTCTCTCTCTCTCTCTCTCTCTCTCCTTCTCTCTGTCTCTCTGTCTGTCTCTTCCTTCCCCCCTCTCTCCTTCTCCTGTTTTAACAGAATTCCCTATTTGAACACACCTTTGGAACAGCTGCTGAACAGAGAGATCCCAAAGAGGATTCAGGCTCCCAGTGAATGACGCCCAGGCAGCTGACATTCTCAGGTGCTTTCCACTTGAAATTCTCTGTTCCCATTTGTTTGCCTTTTCCGTTGTCCTTCTACTTCCTTTCCTCCCCCCAACCCCCGCCCCCAACTCAAGTACCAGATGTTCATAAGAATCTTGAGCTTTAGGGAACCATAAAATAGAGAACAGGGAATGTCAGGGCTGGGAGAAGCTTTAGAACAGAGGATGTCAGGGCTGGGAGGGGCCTTAGATCATGAACATTATTGGTTTTTCTATTGCTCTTAACATTCCATCTCCTGTTTCCAGGGTCCAAGTGTAACAACAAACCTTCTGGTTGGGAGGAGGTTACTGACCTCTCCCAATGAAGGACCCTTAGTTGCTGGGTGGCTGTATAGACCCAGCTCAAATCTGCAAGATCTTGTCCTCCAAAGAGAAATATCAGTCTCCTTGCTCTTTTTACATCCCCACCATGTCACCCAAATGAAAACCACTAAAAGAAAGTCTAGGATTACCTCACGTCTAAGCTCTCCCCAAGAGTGTAGAAAAGTACTGAGTATACAATAGAGATCAGGTATAGGAGAACTATTAATATCTTCTACATGAAAGAAATGATTAAACAGAAAAGACTCATAAACATAAACTTAAAACATAAAATAGTTAAATAAAACCCCTATAATACTTTTTAGGAAGCTAATACTTAAAACAAGAGATGATTTGGTGGGATGGCTGAACTTAGTCATCCCCTCAACGTTGCACTGTCTAGAAAACTCCTGTGGGGGCAGCTAGGTGGTGCAGTGAATAGAGTACCGGCCCTGGAGTCAGGAGGACCTGAGTTCAAATCCAGCCTCAGACACTTAACACACACACACACACACACACACACACA
>CM053594.1:13688177-13711230 GCA_028646575.1 Pseudocheirus occidentalis
CCTATTTTATCTCTATCTCTATCTCTCTGTCTCTGTGTCTCTCTCTGTCTCTCTCTCTCTCTCTCTCTCTCTCTGTCTCTGTCTCTCTATCTATCTCTGTTTCTGTCTCTGTCTCTATATCTATCTATGTATCTATCTCTCTATGTATCTATCTATCTCTGTCTCTGTCTCTGTCTTTCTGTCTCTGTCTCTGTCTCTCTCCCTATATATATATATATATATATATATATATTTCAGTCTCTGTCTCTATCTATCTATCTATTTCTGTCTCCGTCTCTATATCTATCTCTACATCTACGTCTATATCTATGCCTCTATCTACTTTGGTTATTGTTGTTCAGTCATTCAGTTGTGTCTAATTCTTTATGACCCCTTGGACCATAGCAAGCCAAATACTGGCCATGGGATTTTCTTGGCAAAGATACTACAGTGGTTTGATATTTCCTTCTCTGGTGGATTAAGACAAACAATGTTAAGTGACTTGCTCAGGGTCACACAGCTAGTAAGTGTGTGAGGCTAGACTTGAACTCAGGTCCTTCTGACTACTCTATCTACTGAGCCATGTAACTACCCCACCTATATCTATTCTGTAAGTATATCTAATCTATCTAATTTATATCCAATCTATATCTGCATATATTCTATATCTATATTTGTGTGTTATTATAGCTAGATGATTTATATCTATATTTATAACAATGACTATATGTCCTAGCAGAAGCTGAACCTTAAATACTTTGGCCACATAATGAGAAGACAGGACTTATTGAGAAAGACCATGATGATGGGAAAGATTGAAGCAAAAGGAGAAGGGGATGGCAGACTATGAGGTGGAGGGATAGTGTCATGGAAGCAATGAAGATGAGCTCAGACAGGCTGCAAGAGATGGTGGAGGATAGAAGAGCCTGCTGTGCTATGTATGGTCCACGTGTCCACAAAGAGTCTCATGTGACTCAACAACAATATGTATCTGCATTTTCTACAAGAATAATATGAAACAATTTATCCAACACGTTACTAAAATCTAGGTATGTTAGATCTGTCACAGCGGGTTGCTGGGTAGTCATGAGTGTGCTTGGCTGATGTAATTTCCCTGAAGTTACACAATATTGGAGAGCTTCGGAGACTATATAGAATACTCCAAAAGTTTCTGATCTGTTAAACACATGATGAAGAGGACACTCTTTGACTGGCTATGGAGTCAATTCTATAATGCATTAAAAAGGGTGCAAATTTCGTTTTTCTTTTTGTAGGGCAGTTGGGGTTAAGTGACTTGCCCAAGGTCACACAGCTAGTAAGTGTTAAGTGTCTGAGGTCATATTTGAACTCAGGTCCTCCTGACTTCAGGGCTGGTGCTCTATTCACTGCACCACCTAGCCACCCCATGGATGCAAGGTCTTTCCAGACTTGTTGGCTTTGGAAAGAGGATGGGATACTGAGGATTTTCAGGTGGGAAAGCCTCAGGATCTTTATCACTAGAACTAGACTGCAGAGGAGAGCTTATGACCTTGCTGTTCCTTCTGTTTTTGTTGTGGTTCATTCTTTCCTCTTTCTAAGGGGAAGGACAATTGGACATGGCTATAACCTTGAGTTCCTAAAGGTCAGAAGAGATAGGTACAAGAAGGCCCAGGAGTGAAGTCCATATCACATTTTACAGCCATTAAGTTCAATATCTAGGCTCAGAGGATCAAGGAATGATTTTCAAGACCTAGTTTGGTAGTAGTTAAGATGCAGACTCATCTAGTGACTATACCAAATTTTGATTCGAGCTTGATGTGACAATTTTCTATAAAAACTGTGTTAAGTTTGCCCCTACTCTCCCTAGAGGCCAAGATGATACAGGAGATAGTGTGTCTTCCAGTGTTAGAGGGAAATGTGGGTATAAATGTTTGTAAAAGGTAATTGATATTCATTGAACTGGGATGTTTTTTATTAGTGCTTAAGAATGGAGCAAACACTAGAACGGGGGCTTGAGCTGATGGCAGAGGAATGACATTATTCCAACTCCTCAGGGTTGTCCCTAGAACCCTGAGGGTAGAGATGTAGCCTTCCTCCCTCTGAGAGCAAGAGAAAGAGAGAGAGAGAGAGAGAGAGAGAGAGAGAGAGAGAGAGAGAGAGAGAGAGAGAGAGAGAGAGAGAGAGAGAGAGAGAGAGAGAGAGAGAGAGAGAGAGAGAGAGAGAAGGAGGGAGGGAAAGAGAGAGAGACTAGGGGCATTGGCTTCATTTCTGCATTATTCCTTTACTTTGCCAGTTTTATATGCCTGCCAAGAAAGGAAATAAGGTTAGTCTAGCATGACCTAAACGTGATGAAGTCATGCTGGCTTTTTGGTAATCACAGCTCCCTTTCCTAGATATACCCTAAGTTTTCCCAGGAATTTGAGTAAAGATTACTGACTTATCATTTGCACATTCTGTCCTTTCTCTTTTGTTTTCTCTAAACTTGGAGTAACATTTGCCTTTTGTGAGTTCTAAGGTACTTTTCACATTTTCCATAATCCTGTGGTTTTCAAACTTTTTGGCATCAGGGTTTCTGGTTGTCCTCTTAAAAAATACTGAGGACTTCCTCCCTCACAGGAACTTTTTTCTTTTAATATGTGTTATATTCATGAATATTTACTGTATCAGAAGTCAAAACATCTTAGTATTATTATGAAAATATTTTTGACCTCATGGACGCCCTGGAAAGATGTTCAGAGACTCCCAAGGGTACCTGGATCATACTCTAAAGAATGGCTACTTTCTTCAAATATCGTTAACAACGGCCCAGCAATCACAGAGGCTAAGAATTCAGTAGGTGACCCAATTTGGTGCTATTTGCTATCTTTATTTCTATCTTGTGTATCAGATTTCAGTTAGCCAACATTTTTTTTGGTCATTTCTAGTGTGAAAGTCAGTCACATTGACAGAGGAAACAGAAGGAAGAAAAGAATTGTTAGCTCTCCCTTCTCTCTTGTCGGTTTTCCTTCTGTCTCCTCTAAACAATGATCCTGCCTTCTTTTCCTCTACTTGACTTAACAATAGGCAAAGAAACAAAAGCTCTTTTTGATGATATTAATTTTCCTTATAAACCTCAGCTCATTTTGAGCTTGTGTTCGTGGTACTTGTTGCATCATTGTATCAAGTTCTTATATTCATGCTCTTACTTCAATTCATTAACTCTTACTTCAATATTCTCCATGGGTGGCAAAAGTGGTGTGAGTTACGATGGCCAGTCTCCGATTTCTTCTCAATCCTGGATTGAGTCTAAAGAAGCACATGGGAACTTGGAAGGAACAAGTTTGTGTCAACATGTGACCAAGGGGTTGGTATTGCATAATGGCAGAACTTCTAACTGGATTCACAAATAGGAAAAATGGTGACTTGAGCTGCTGAGCCAGAATGGAGCGGGTATGCAAAAAGGGGCAAGCTATCCATCTCTCATTTGCTTTTCTTTATAGCTTTGAGGAAACAGGACTACAGTGAGTTGCATCCCCAGAGAGAGGGTGATTTGTTTCCCACCCAGCCAATGACCATTATGAGTACATGGCTGCCTCAGTGTCTTTTCTGTGTTCTTCCCTGATTAGTTGGCTGAGCAGCATCCTTAAGACGGATATGGTCAGTCAATGACCTTGTGACTCTTGCAAAGTGTGGGGAGATTATAGAATGACAGCTGGCATTTTTCTGTCTGTCGGTGGCAAAGCAGAAAGGGGAAAGAGTGCATGTAGCAAGATTGGTAGAGTGGTCTCAGTCAGAAGAGAAGAAGCCCCACTCATTAAGAGAAGAGCCTGTGAGGAGGTAGTCCGACTGAATGGCAGAGGACTTGTCCATTGTTGCACCCCATGCCCTTCATGAAGATTGCACAAAAGAAATCAAGGGCTTCTATGACAAGGGCTTTATGGAGGAAGCCCTTTGGAAGATGTGTGCCTCCCCCAGAGGTGTGTAGAGTCAGCTCAGACTGTCTTGGGAGAGTCAATTGTTAAATTTTCAGTATCTACATTTGTAGCATGGAAATCAGCAGACACTACAAATCGATTTGAATTGTTTCGTTGATTGACTAGACTTCAGAAAGTGATGGAAAAATGGTGATAGTGTAGATTAAGTAGATTTATAAATACATCTGTGTATATACACAAATATATGTGTGCATATGTACACCCATACACATATACAGGGCTAAACACAAACATGTGTGCAAACACACCCATACATACATGCACATCTCTTTAATCTAAGTTGGGGGGTGACCTCCTCCCTTTGTATCCACATCAGTTATTTTCAGACATTTATCATTTTGTCCTTCTTCCCTGCTGGGATCGTTTCCCTGTTGTGTTTTCAGATTGCAGTAGTGAAAGTTTCCCATCCATCCTAGACTGACTTCCCCTGTACAATTTTTGTCTTTTTATTCCTTTCTAGCTTTCCCCTGGATTCTTTGAAGTATATCCTTCTAAAATCTAGAGCACAAGTCCGACTATGAACCACTTTTGTCTCCTCTATCGTGAACTCTACCAGGATGTTATCGCTTTCTCCTAATTTCCCTGTGATTTCCACCCCAACAAATAGGTTTTCCCTGCTATTGTAAACCAGCTCTAGAGCTAGATCCAGATTCAGGAAAGAACTAGTACTCATTGGTTCCTCTACATTTTGGAGGATGAAATTAGCTCTGCACTAGTCCTGAAGTCAGAAGGATCTGAGGTCAAACCCGGCCTCAGACACTTGACACTTAACTAGCTGTGTGACCTTGGGCAAGTCACAACCCCAATTGCCTTCCCAAATTAATTTAAAAAAATTAAAAAAAAGAAACTACCTCTGAATCAAGTTAAGAATTTATTAGCCATTAGGAAGAGAACCCCAGAGGTGATCTGTACAAATAAATCCCTCCAACACTACTATTTGTTGTGGTTCAATAATTTTTCAGTCATGTCCAAATCTTCATGACCCCATTTGGGGTTTCCTTGGCAGAGATCCTGGAGGGGTTTGCCATTTCCTTTTCCAGTTCATTTTACAGATGAGGAAAGTGAGGCAAACAGGGTGAAGTGACTTGCCCAGGGTCACACAGTTGCTCTTCTCTGCTTACTGTATTTCTTCATATAAATACATTTCTTAATTTACCATGTTCTCCCACTTCCTCCTTTACCTATACAGTTTCTTTGGAATAAAAATAAGAAAGCATCTACAAAGGTATTCCGATCTGTGAGTTTCCTTACACTGAGTTGCTGTCATGATCATGAATCCAATTTCACCAAATATGTGTGAGGACCTCGAATTACTCTTGTGACTGCCTATACTTTTGTCTTTTGTATGAAGACATTTAAAACCAAGGGTTTTATTATAGTCTCTTCTTAGATTTTATCACCTATGAATTTCTGATTGCATCAATGACCATCCTTCTTCCTCTGATTTCTTTTCTATGCTTTTCTGCATCATATTTAACTTGAAGGATACACACAAACACACACATTATGTATGTATATATACACATGTATGTATGTGTACACATATTTATGGCAGTTGGTGTTGAATTGAATAGAGAGCAGGATCTGGAGTTATGAAGACCAGACTATACATCTAGTTTCACACACTCATTGACTGTATGATTCTGGCCAAGTCACTTAACCTCTGTCTGCCTCATTTTTCTCATCTATGAAATGGGTATAATAATAGAACCTACCTTTTAAGATTGGAAAGATAAAACAAGATGCTGGTAAAGCACTTTGTAAACTTTACATTGCTATGTAAATGTTAACTTATTACTGTAACTGACAATGATATACATAAGCATCTTTCTTCCTACTCATCCTTTTTTACTTTAAAGCTTTTGATTAGCTTTTCAAGATACTTGGCAAACACATTTTTATCAGTTCTTTTTAGGTATACTCTCTATATCTCAATCCATAATTCAGAAATCCACATCCCATTCTCCAAGACCACCTTTCTTAACTACCTATTCATGTCTCAAAATAATTGTTTTCCTTTTGTATTATTTGTAACGGGTAATAGTAAGCCAAACACAGCTATGTCTCTACTTCAAGTTCTTAGATAAGACTTAATAATTTTCAGTAACAAATTGTTTGAATGCCAGTACCTTTCTGTCCACATGCAAATCACCAGAAATGGGTAATATCAGGGCGGCTATGTGGCACAGTGAATAGAGCACCAACCCTGAAGTCAGGAGGATGTGAGTTCAAATCTGTCCTCAGACACTTGACACAAAAACTAGCTGTGTGACTTTCGGCAAGTCACTTAACCCCAATTGCCCTCCAAAAAGCAAAAAAAAAAAATGGGTAATGTCCGTCCATTTTGTTACGTCTTGAGAGGTTATCTGTTATGTCTTGTATACACGCCTGGGAAAACAATAGAATTCTCCAATGTTATTATCTTTCCCCTGGATTCTTTGAAGTATATCCTTCTAAAATCTAGAGCACAAGTCCCACTATGAAGCACTTTTGTCTCCTCTGTCATGAACTCTAGCAGGATGTTATTGCTTTCTCCTAATTTCCCCATGATTTCCACCCTAACAAATAGGTTTTCCCTGCTATTGTGAATCAGCTCTAGAGCTAGATCCAGATTCAGAACATTACTCTTGTGGTTGCCTATACTTTTGTCTTTTGTATGAAGACATTTAAATTAATGAGTTTACCAATTAATAAGTTACCAGGGGACTTCTGAGTAGGAAATCATGAACCACCATGACACTTTGTTTCTTCTTCTGATATGTAATGGGTGAGCCCTCACCTGATGCCTTTTGTGGTTCTGCTGTATCATTCCTTGTAGGGCAAATAGCTTCTCTCTGAAGGGTAGCTAGCTGCTACTCAGAATGAAGAGCCTCGTTTTTATTTTTTTGGTTCAAGTCCAAGAGGACAGTTGTATTTGCCCTTCCTTCCTCTCTTATGTGGTATTCTTCCTCTTCATCCTCTTAATGATGAAAATGGTGACGATAATAATATGATGGCATTTATATAATGCTTGATGGTTCCCAAAATGTAGCATTAATCCAAATCACTTGAATTTCTCAAGAGTCAAGTTTTATACCTCCACCTCCTTAGTTCTCTGTGTTGCAGTAGCAGTTGGGAGAGAGAGTTGCTTCTTTGTATTTTCTTCTCTAAGAAGAGGTTTCTATACTTGGGAAATTATATCAATAATTTGATTATGGGAGGAAAATATAAAATGAATTCTCTCCTCTCCTCTCCTCTCTCTTCTCCTCTCTTCTCTTCTCCTTTTTTCCAACCAGGGACTATCCATCAGTGGTGGTGAAGAAATATTCTGTTTTCTGAAGAAAGGAAAAGCATTTGGAATTACTTCCCCTTCGATGCATGTTCTGCCCCATGGAATAATAAACTCACATTACGAAATGCTTTATGGCAGTGGTGTCAAACTCAGATAGATACAAGGTTCACTAAACGGTACATAAGGATACCTCATGGCATGTTGATTTTGAAAACCTCAGATTAACATTATCTATATTCTGTTGTATTTGTATTTATTTTGCTAAGTATTTCCCAATGACATTTTAATCTGGTTGGGCTGTTCTCAAAAGTGTTCCCTGAAGCCACATGTTGGTCATCTCTAATTTAAGGTTTACACAGGAAACCAGAGTTGCAAGGGTTAGTCACCCAACACGCACAGTTTCTGTGGCATGATGATGAATGCCAGCACAGGGCGATGACGTCAAACAGCAGGGCAGTCACTGGCCTCGGCTGGAACCCAGCTCTCTGGATCCTTTTATCTATTCAGAATCCATTTGCTCCATCACTAGGGAAATTCACATTTGCTTTGCTAGAATTCAACTTTTCCACCCTTCACTCAGCCCAAAGTTCCCTTCCCCCAACCCTCAAATCCCACTAGATTTCTCCTTTTCCAAGGAAAGAGTTTGTATAGAAATACAATCCATGTGCTTGGATGGGCCAGACAAGTTCTGTTTGGGCCATCAGGAGGGAGGGGTTGCAGTGTGTTCTGACAGCTTGCCAGACTTGTTAGCAGTAATGACTCGTCCAGGTTTTTGGAAACTCTAGCTGGGGGCTATGGATACTGGGGACTTGATTCTGGGACACAGAGGATCCCTCTTTCCCCCATTCCTTCCTCCCACCCTCAGTGTGCTATTTAAAGCTACATGCTTTCTATGATTTTTTTCTAGGGTATAGGAACTAGATCTATTGGAGATACTTGTGATGTTTAACCTGGAGGAAACTTCATTTTCTTCTAGCAGTCTGTCTCTCTGTCTTTGTCTGTCTCTGTCTGTCTTTCTGTCTCTCTGTCTTTGTCTCTATCTCTCTCAGAAAAGAGGGATGGGACCTGTTCTGTTTGGTACCAGGAGACAGCCGAGAACAAGCTATGGAAGGAATCATGGCACAGTGGAAGGCTTTGATGACTTAGGACTTCTGATGTCTACTGTCTATGTCCTTAGGCAAATCTTTAAGTCTCTTTTGGTCTCAGTTTCCCCACCTGTAATATGAGAGGGCAGCACGAGATGACCTCTGAGGTCTCTCCCAGCTCTAAATCTGTGACCTTATAAGGTGAGTGGAAGGAGATTTCAGCACATTAGCAAAACCTCATGCAATGTATAGTATAGACTGCTTAATGAATAGGGACCTTCATAGACTGAAGATTTCCTAGTACAAGCTGGCTACCTTTAAAGCCACCTCCCCCAGTTCAGTTCTTCCTTGTACTTTGGAAATAGCCTCCTTTCAAAAAACTCCCAGCTTTCAGGAGAAATGAATATAGGTTAGGGATATTGTGCGAATTGTACCAGATTCTTTGCTCATGTTCTAACATACCACAACCTGAAATGGGTCCTAGAACATAGAACACACAGTGGTCAATTTGAATGTAGTAGAGAGGAGATCCTTGCTCAGGTATGAGGTAGGCAATGAGGCAAGTTTGGGGAAAGAGCCAGGAAGCTGTCCCTGGGGATTGTTACTTCAAGATGGAATTTGGGAAATCTTTCAAGCTCCAAATAAGGCCTCTCTCTGCTGCTGGTCCAGCTTCTCTCATTGAATGGAATGAGCTGAGGGTGCAGCTTCAGAGAATACGTTACCTCTTGTCCAGAATCAGCTGAAAATGGAAGAAACAGGAGCAGTGCCTGGGGCTTTCATGCTGCTCTCTTGATGGGAACTTGGTTTCAAAGTCAGAAAACTGGTTGGAAAGAAAACATTTTTGAGACTAAAGGGAAATTTCAGTTGTCCTTCCCAGGGGCAAAATGGAATTAGAGTTGGAAGACTTGAGTTTGAATCCCTGCCTATGCATGCTGGGGCCAAAGGGAGACCTAGTTCCTTCAGCTCCAAGATAAGGAGCTGGAGAAATGATAGCAAATGTTTTTACCAAATCAAAATCTTGTGCTTTCTGGGTCTTCTTTATGGACACAGTACTGCATAAGTGAGATTCGCTAGGTTGCTGTAATGGTAATTAATTCAGTGATTCCTAGTCTTGATGGCAAATCAAGACATCAAATCAAGACAAATCAGACATTTCCTAGCTGTGTGACCCTGGGTAAGTCACTTGTTCTCCATCTGCCTCATTTTCTTCATCTGTAAAATGAGAATAATCCTAGCATTTGACACTCAAGGTTGTGGATAAACTGAGATATTTGTAAAGCATTTTGCATATCTTAATTTGATATAGGAGTGAGTGCTAGCTGTTATTTGAGGGTCAACAGAATGGTTCCCCATTTTCCAAAGCTCTTTCCACTCAGATGCTATCACAGGATCTGAAATTTGGAGTCAGAGAAGATTTAAATCCTGATATTGCCACTAAGGTTACTTACCTGTGTCACTCCAAACAAATAAGTTCATGTCTATGGACCCCTGTTTCTTTTCCTTCTTCTCTTTCTTCACCTTCTCCCTTTCCCGTTTCCTTTCTTCCTCCTTTTCCTTCTCCTCCTCGTCCTCCTCCTCATCTTTCTTCTTCTTCTTCTTCTTCTTCTTCTTCTTCTTCTTCTTCTTCATCTTCTTCTCCTCCTCCTTCCTCTCCCTCTCCTCCTTCTTCTGCATCTCTTCCTCCTTCTTCAATCTTCTCATTATCATCATCATCATATACAAACCATTTTGAAACAGTAATAAATTGAAGGAAAAATAAAATATAAGCAACCTGTTTCTCTGTTGACTTTTGAACCCCAATTTTTATCTAGTCAAGGGAAGTGAAGTTCCATATCCAATCACTCCTAGATATCTGACTCTGTCTAAGCAATAGCCTGATCACCTGTTGCCCAAAGATGTTAGAGTCTGGGAGGTTTTACAGTGGGATAGACAAAATGAGCTAGTACCTCTTATAAGTATGACAATTTGTGGAAAACAAATAAGGCTAAACTTAGAGCTTTAAAGAATCCCTTTGTAGAAAAGGCCTGGCCTAATGGATATACTCTAATTAGTCTAGCTGTTTCTATCTGCAGAACCTCTCCCCTCTCCCTCACCAGCAGGTAGACAAAAGCAACTTGGTGCACTTGGTCTAGTGGCCTACATCAGCCACATCAATGTCTACTAGAGTTATTTTGGCTGCTCTAATTGAATCTGCTTCTCAGTATTGGCAGAAGCCACGCCTATCCTGGTGTCCTGTGAAAAACAGTAACAATAAGAAACAACAGCAACACTAATTCCACATTTTAGGGCTTATAAAGTATTTTATTTTGATCTTTTCATTGGAATCTCACCATAAATCAGTGAAATATATAGTATAGATATTACCATGACTATTTTATAGATGGTGAAAAAGGAGACTAAGAAATGTTATGGGACTTACCTATAGTAGTACTGGTCATCAGTGTCCCAAGCAAGATTTGAACATATCCATACTAATCTACTGATTTACAGTTTGGCACGTTAGAAAATCTGTTGAATTAACCAATCACATACATCTTTTTTTTCTATGGTTGCATGTTTCCATGAAGTGGTGAGTGTGTCCCTAAAGCCTCAGAGAGGTACAATAGTGCCAAAATCAGATACTTTTAAGAACATCGATGTTTAGAAGGTTAGAAGTACAGAGGTAGAGCAGTACTTAGAAATCATTCTTCCCAAGCTGGCTGTACTACCACTCCTGGCTCCAGATGGTGTCCTGTGGGTTTGATGTGTTTTTCTTCAATGCTATCAGCTTCAGCTACCCTTCTAGCCCATTTTTTTTATTATTATCCACTGTTGATTATTACTCAAGCTTCATTTAAACAAATTAAAATCAGTTTTAACAAAGAGATACTCACTAAGAATATAGCAAAAGTACAAATATCTCCTCAACAATTTGGGGTCATGCTTTCTCCTCCTATGCAGCCTGTATTGCTGGGGAGAGTGGACTCAGACCTAATGCCATTTTTACATCACATTTACCTTGTCAAATTCATTTCCAAGTGTGGCATGCCCAGTAAGTAATGAGTCCAAGTCTCTGCTTTTGCTGAACTAGACCAGTCTAGCTATTTAGGACTTCATGTCTCCCATCTGACTTTCAGAAAACCTTAGCATGGAACCTCACATCTCTTTGAGTCTCACAAGGTCATAGCCATCTCCAATGGATTTCACCAAAAGCATGAAGTCATGAACATGAAGAGATAAAAAGTGGAGGCCCATACTGACAGGCCACATGTCATCCTTAGATGTGGAGATCTCACAGCCAACTCCCCATAGATCCTTCTTTCTCAGTAGAACATGGCCAAGTAGGAAAAACCCAGACTAAAATCTAGTTGACTAATGCCTTTTGACTGTGCCCCAATTTCAGCTACATAGCCAACCAAAATAATTGCTCTTCATCGCATAATTAGTGGACCAGAACCACTTATAAAATATCTGCACATATGCCTAAGTTCTCGTAGAGACTGTTACCAGGAGAGGTCCATGTGCCTGCTCATAACGATTGGGATAATTGGCTTCTGTTACAGGCTGATAGAATGATCAAGTCCTGAAATCAAAGACCCGATGGATACTATATTCATAGAATGGTAAAACCATTGAGAATAGAATGTCATGGAATGTAGAGATCTAGAAATTAAAGGAATCTTGGCTTATAGAAGGTCAGAGTTTAAAGGGACTTTAGAACAGAGAATTCAGAGCTGGGAGGTGTCTTAGAACAGGGAATGTCAGGTGGGAGGGACCTTAGAACAGGGGATGTCGACTCTGGGAAGAGCTTTAGAACAAGAAATGTCAGAGCTGGAAGAGATCTTCAGAACATAGAATTTAGAATGCAGAGGGAATTTAGAACCTAGAACTCAGAAGGAAAGAAATGCCTTAGAATATAAAATTTCAGATATGAGAGAGACCTTAGAACAGAATGTCAGAGGAGAATAGGATCTCAAAATATAGAATTTTGCAGCTAGAATGGGGACTTAGAAACAGAATGTCTAGGCTGAACAAGACATCAGAGATTACCCAGTGCAATTCCATCTTGTAGAGAAGACATTTGAAGCCCAGAGGTAGGCAGGATTTCATCCAAGGTCTAGCATTAATGGAGCCAAGTCAGGAGACTCTTTCCACCTCCTCCTGTGTGATGAGAGACAGTGTGGCACAATGGATAGAGGGTTGGCCTCAGAGCCAATCAGGCCTCTGACACATGCCATCTGTGTAGGCCTATACAGAGTCATTTCCTCTGTCATCACCTTAGACAGCTTTCTGTGTTGTCACTTTGTAGAGAACGTGCTGGCACGCAGTGGTTAAGGATATTCTTCATTGGAAGCTTGACACAACAAGGAAACAACACATCCAGCACCACCATGAGCTTTCTCCACGACCCATTCTTACCCAATAGGGCCTCATTTCTAGGCAGAGCATTGATGGGCCTGGAATTCCTGGCCCAAGTTGTCTGCTGTTCACAACACGTGTGCACGAATACACATATTACATGGAGAGAGCTCATGGCAATTGAAATTCAGCTGTGAAACATGAATCTCTGCCAGGGCTCATAACATAGGCATGATGTCAGAACTGAAAACTCAGTAGAAGAAAGAATCCCTTGCTCCTGCAAAGATTAACTCTTATGAGAAGAGGTATGGTAAAGAGGAAGAAGGAAAAAAGAGAGAGAGGAGAGAGAGAGGAGAGGGGAGAGAGGGAGAAAGAGATAGATAAAGAGAGGGGGGAGAGAGAGACAGAGACAGAAAGACAGAGAAGGCTTGTGGAGGAGGAGGAAGAAGCAACCACTTAACAGGTAGGAGATAGAATGACTTGATTGTGTCTTTGGACATCAGGAGATAAGGATGAAGTACAGGAAGCATACCCAGGGTAGAGATAACAGAAAGCTTGGAAAAGCGCAGTGAGTGTGGGAAGCTCACTGACCTGGGAGCTAAAATCCCTGTGTTCTAATCCTGACTTTAACACTAACTTGTGTGACTTTGGGCAGGTCTCTTGTCATCTCCTGGCACAATTTCATCATTTAAACAACTGAGGTTAAACTGTTCTATATTCTAAGCATCTCTCCAGCCCTGACATTCCCTGTTCCCAGGCCTCTCCCAGCTCTGACATTCACTGTTCTAAGTTCCTCCTGATATTCTATATAAGTCAATGGTGCTAAGAAGCAGAGAAGCTCCTTGCCTCCTTCCTTCCAAGCATGGCCTCCCTTCCTTAGCCTCCCCATATCTGCCAGCTAATGAGGCTGTGACAGGCAGCCAAAATACACTCTGGTGCTCTGTGGACCGTGGTCATCTATATGAAAACTTACCAGTGACATTTCCTCCCTAAATGCCTCCTGATCAGTCCCCATCCTGTGAATCACAAGATTAATGACTCCTAGAAACCATCTCTGAGAACTCCCAGCCTATATATGCTACCCTGAGAACTCTTTCCCTGAAGGGAATAATTCTGTTTTACGTGGAAAGAAAATTAGACTCTTGGTCTGAGGATTTGGGTTCAAATCTCTGCTCCACCATTTATTGCCATAGTGATGGAGAAAGCTACTTCCTCTCTAATTTCCTTCTCTAAAAACTGAGGTTATTGGATTAATCTCCAAAAGCTCCCTTCCAACTCAAAAATCACATTCTTCATTCTCTTCTCCTGTATCATAGCCTCAAATGCCTGCTTCTCCCTTCCCTAGACATAGTAAAAAGAGGCCTGAATGATGGGACATATACCCAATGTAAGTTCTTAAGATCCTTATCCCAACTCCCATTCACATAGATGAGTCTCAGAGCCTCCCAACAAAAGACTGCATCTCCTCATATGGCTCCAGGGTGATCCTCTGAGAAGTCAAAGGTGATTCTCTAATGTCACTGGCTTAAGCCCCCACTGGTGTGCTTCTTTACAAAATTATCAGTTAAAAATTAATTTCATCAGCCAGCCTGAAGTACCTTTTAGAAAGGGTACAGTAAGAATAGTTGGACAAAAATTCCCCCAAATTTTGGGAGACACTTTCCTATAATTGCATGCAGATTTTTGAGGAAAATAGACCTAAACTAAGAGAGCACATATGGCAAAATTGTAACACAAAACTTGGGTAACTGAATATTCCTTCTTTTTAACTTTAAAACAATATTATTCATAGAGGGCATAAGAAGTTTGTCTTGGGCATGACTAAGAGTCTTTGCCTGGATCCTATTAAGGTCACAAATCATCGTCCATTCTATTCTTGTCTCCTGATGGAGATATTGCCCTCAGTTGATATGTGAATGTTTCTAGGCCACTAATAGGAAGATAGGAAGTTCAACATCTTCTGGAATCCCATAAACTCACAAGGTCCTCCCATAGTCAGAAGGAGGAGGAGGAGACATATATTAAAACTAGTGCCCAAGTTTGTTCTTTTCCCCTCCCCAAGTAGATCCTCCTCAGGTAGTTTAGCTGGCATTCCATGCTTGTTCCAACTTTTCAAACAACCCCCTTGAAAATTTATGTGACTCCTTAGGTATGATCACGTTTCATTGGCCTATCCAGACATGATTACTATGCAACATTACTCCAATTCCAAAAATTCTTCAAACTTATGAACTTTGATTTTTTAATTTTAATTAAGTAATTAATTTACTTTTAGTTTACAACATTCAGTTCCACAAGCTTTTGAGCCTTAAATTTTCTCCCCCTTCTTCCCCCCCTCCCCCCCATGACAGGGTGCAATCTGATATAAGCTCTATATATACAATCATATTAAACACATTTTCACATTAGTCATGTTGTAAAAATAATTATAACCAATGGAATAAACCACGAGAAAGGAGAAACAAAACAAAAATGAGAGAGCAAATAGTCTGCTTCGATCTGCATTCAGACTCCATAATCCTTTCTCTGCACGAGGATGGCATTTTCCATCAGGAAAAATGGAGTTGTCTTAGAATCTTGCATTTCTGAGAAGAGCCAGGTCTATCAAAGCCAGTCATTGCACAATGTGACTGTAACTGTGTACAATATTCTCCCCTCACTCAGCATCAGTTCATATAAGTCTTTTCAGGATTTTCTGAAGTCTGCCTGCTCATCATTTCTTATGGAACAATAGGATTCCATCACATTCATGTACTACAACTTGTTCAGCCATTCCGCAGTTGATGGGCATCTACTTGATTTCCCCCACAAAAAGAGCCGCTATAAATCATTTTGTAAAAATATTGCCTTTTCCCTTTTTTATGATTTCTTTGGGTTACAGATCTAGTAGTGGCATTGTCGGATCAAAAATCATGCGCAGTTTGATTGTCTTTTGGGTACAGTTCCAAATTGTCTCCAATCTATGAGTAAAAGTTTTGCTTGGTATCTTATCATTCATTTTTAGATGAAATGGTGGAATGCATAAAGCAATTAATCCTGTCCTTACAAATGTAGAAGAATTATCATCCCCATTTTCACAGAAGTGGAAACTGAGGCTCAGAGATTTTACTTAAAGACTTTGTTGATTCCCATCCTTTGAGTTAAATTCAGATCTTTAGACCCTGGAGATCCAGGGCTTCCTCTACTCTTCTACACTTCCCTTGGACCTGAGAGTAGGACAAATCTCTTTCTTCAAGAGACAAAATCCCACTTATGATAGCTATGTGACCCTGGGTGAGTCACATCTCCTTTATGGTCTCAGTTTCCTCCTCTGTAAAATGAGGGGTGTGGACTAGATGACTCTGAGGTCCATTTCAACTTTAGAACTATGATCCTTTGAACAATGAGAATGGATGAGTTAATACTTACTCTGTGAAGATTTGGGGGTATGTAAAGAAGATGTCAAAGGGTGAGGAAAAAAATCCTTCTTTCCAAAAACTTTTAGTAGATACTCAAGAATGTGTTCATTTTGGAGGGGAAGAAAATAAAAGACAATTGCCCTGAATAATTTGAGAAAATATGATTAAAAAGGAAGTGATTTCAAGACTCATTTTAATCCATTCAGCATTAACATGGTAAGCCCCTACTGTGTGCAAAGCACCTAGTGAGATATAAGGAAGAGAAATATGAAAAATAATTCTACTCATCTCCTAAGTGATTCTGGGGTATGACTAGTAAGATTTTTGAGTAACTGTTCTCTGCAAACTTTTTCAGCCCCAAAACCTTCAACAGAATTTTAAGAGAAAAGAGAAATTATATACCAGATAGGGAAGCTAAAACTGAATATACAAGATAAGAAGGAAGAAATACTGCACAAGATAAAAAACCTAATGAAGTAACATACGAGAGCCGCCATTCTCAGAGTCTATACTCTTCTTTCGATGTCACTACCCATTTCTCCTGCTGGGTTCAGTGAGCCCAAGCAACATCAAAGGCTTTTGATTCAGAGAGCAGCTGGGGAAGCTTCCAGAATCCCCCATGGCAGAGACTCATCCTGAACTTCTCTAGGAAGGAAAGGGAAGGAGGAAACAAGCATTTATTAAACACCTACTGTGTGCCAGACAGATGCTGTGCTAAGCACTTTTCTTCTATGATCTCATTTGATTCCCATAATAAGCCTGAAAGTTCAGTGCCATTATTATCTTCATTTTACAAGTAAGGAAATTGAAATGCACAGAGGTTAAGAGACTTATTCAGGGTCACACATTTAATGGTCTCACATTTGAGGCCAGATTTGAATTCAGATCTTCCTATCTCCAAGCCCAGTGCTCTATCCAGCCCCATTAAGAGGGAGCAGACAGGGATTCTTCTCAGTCATGTGAAGGGAAAGGAGACTAAATGGGGTGGGGAGGAATGAAAGACATAAGAAATGCAGAATGACGGACTAGAGGAAAACCATTTCTATCAGAGGGAATGGGGTCTAGAGACCTATGTGTGTCCAGTATTCTGTACTCAGAATTTACCATGAGAAGAGACCAGGGATAGGATTCCAAACACTCCAATGTGACGATTCTGAAGATCCCTAGAAAGAGAAAGAAGTGGGACCAAAGAACCTGGAGGAAAATCGGATACAAAGAACTAAGAGCATGAGAGAAAGGTTCAAAGACCAAAAGATCAAGGAAGATAGTCCAAGTAAAAGCCCAGCTCACAAGCTAATAAATCAACAGAGAAACAGAAGTAAAACAGTAGGTATTCAAAAAGAGGCCAACATGCAGGGAGCAAGTGTCATATCATGAGAGAAAATGAACAAAATTTCCATAATCCAAAAAAGATCTCATTGGATTCATCAAAGAACAATAGCCAATAACTCCAGGATAGATGAAAAGAGAAGTAATACTGCTACAGTAGAGTACTAAGAGTACTAAGAATGAAATTAGGTCAGCATTCATAACTCTCAATATAGAACTAGGAAAAAAAACAATACAATAGTAGAGGACAGAGCTTAAAGAAAATGACGGACATTGCTTCTAAAGGTGTAGAGACTTTGAAAGAGAAAATCAAAGATTTGGAACTCAAAATACAGAAGAAAATTTAGAAGGAGAGACTCAAAAGGCAATGTCATTAAACCATTATTTAATGTAAGCCAATATGGCGGACTTTATAGATAGGCTACAAAGAGATAAGTATCATAGGTTTCCTGGAAAGAAAAATAAATAAATAAAACCACCCAACCAAACAACAACCAGAAAAAAAAAAACCAAAAACCCTGGAGTACCATCCTACATGAAATAGTACATAAAAACATCCCAGAATTATTGAATTCAGGCACTAGAACTTCCATAGAAAACATTCACACTTCACCATTAGGGCACACTCTCTTTCTCTCCCTCTCTCCTTCCCTCCCTCCCTCCTTCACTCTCTCTTTCTCTCTCTAAATAATACACTACTATTCCACATTTATAAGAAATCAGAGAATAAAAAAAACAAGCAAAAACAAGCAAATGACAATTTGAATTAATATGTTTTTACATTAAATTTTAATTTCATTTTTCTCAATTACACATAAACAAACATTTTAAACCTTCATTTCTTAACATTTTGAATTCTAAATTCTCTCCTTCCATCCCTCCCCATTGAAAAGACAAGCAGTTTGAAATAGATTATAAACATATGCAGTCATGCAAAATGTTTCCATATTAGCCATGTTGCAAACCTACACACACACAGACAGACCAAAAAAGAAAAAAAAACTAAGAATAATAAAGAAAAATTTAAAAGTATTCTTCAATACGCATTCAAACTCCATCAGTCTTTTCTCTGGAAGTAGATAGCATTTTTTGTTATAAGTCCTCTGGAACTGTCTTGGATCTTTGTATTGCTGAGAACAGCTAAGTCCTTCACAGCTGATCATCAAACAAGGTTGCTGTTTTCCTACTTCTGCCCACTTCATTTTGCATCAGTTCATCTAAGTCTTTTCAGGTTTTTCTGAGAGCATTCTCTTTGTCATTTCTTGTAGTGTAGTAGTATTTCATCACAGTCATAGACCACAACTTGTTCAGTCATTCTCCAATTCATGGGCATTTCCATGCCCAGTTCTTTGCCACCAAAAATAGCTACTATAAATGTTTTTGTACCTATAGCTCATTTTCTTCTTTCTTTGATCTCTTTGGGATATAGACCTAGTAGTGGTTTTGCTGGGTCAAAGACTACACATGGTTTTATAGCCCTTTGGGAATACTTCCAAATTTTTCTCCAGAATGGTTGGATCAGTTCACAGCTCCATCAACAATGCATTTTTCCACATCCTCTCCAAACTTTTTCTGTCATATTAGCCAATCTCATAAATGTGGGGTGGTAGCTCAGTGTTGGTTTAATTTGCATTTCTATAAACAATAGTAATTTAGAACATTTTTTCATATGACAATAGGTAGCTTTGATTTTTTTTTTCTGAAAACTGCTTGTTCATACGCTTTGACCATTTATACATTTAGGAATGACTCCTAGTTTTACAAATTTGATTTACAGTAGAGAAACTTGCTGTAGATTTTTTCCTCATCTTCCTAATTTCCTTCTAGTATTGGTTTGATTTGTGCATTGATTTTGTTTGTGCAAAACCTTTTTTAATTTGTTATAATCAAAATTACCCATTTTACACCTCTTAATGCTCTCTATATCTTGTTTAGCCCCTTAAAATATGTTCTTCAAAGCTGAACCCAGTAATTAACCAAAGAAAAGTTCTATTTAAATGTTGTCACTTCACAGAGCAGGAAATTGAAATCCATACAGTTAAGGGACTTGGCCAGTGTCACACAGGTAGTGACGAAGATACAGCTAATCTGTTTCCTTTCCCTGAACTTAGTGTCAGGGTCACTATTCTATATTATATTGGTAAGCAAGGTAGTACTTTGTTGCTTATTTCAGCTATTTAAATGCCTTTGAGTCTTGCCTTGGATTGTGACAAGTTTTTGTTGGAAATAGTATACATTCTGTTCCCCTTAATGGGCCAAAGGGAATATGGATATCTTCCCTGCCTTTAATAGGCCTAACATCATCACATGGAGCCCATGGTAGGAGGACCTTGCCTAAAGAGTGCAACAGGGTGGGTGGAATAAGAAGGAACAGAGTAGAGAAAAGCTTGAGCATGAGCTGGGACCAAGCAGAACCAAGAGGGAGAACGTTTGTGATATCTGCATTCTGTCTGTCTATTCTGTCTATTTTGATATTATTTTGTCAGAACAAAGCATTCTCTCTGTTGAAAGAGGTCTTTACTGTGGATACAGAAGCCCTGAAAGAGGACTTTACTGCTGTTTACAAAAGTCCTGGGACTTTTCCGTTGATTTGTGTTTGATTTCTCAGACAAAAGCTTCGTCTGTTGGTTTGTGTTACTTTGTCAGACAGAAAGTGGATTGAGATGATAGTGCTGGAAATGTATGTAAATATTTTAGTAACTCTGTTAAGCTTAATGTGTGTAAATGTTGTTGTAGCTGTTAAGCTTTGTCTTCTTAGAAACAGAAACCTGGAAGAGCTGTCTCCATAAGCTGAGGTATGAAACAGAAGTGGAGAGCTACCTATGCGTAGCACTGGCCCTGGAGTCAGGAGGACTTGAGTTCAAATCCAGCCTCAGACCCTTAACACAAAAACTAGCCCTGTGACATCGGGCAAGTCACTTAACCCTAAATGCTCTCCAAAAAGCAAAAAAAAAATACTTACTGAACCTCCCTCACACTGTCACTGGGAAGAAAGTTATTTATAAATCCTAAAATGCTGTAGAAATCAGAAGTAGCAGTAGTACTAATAATAACAGTTAGACACAGCCACATGGTGTCGTGGATGGGGCATTAGATTCAAATCATATCTCTCCTACATACTGACTGTGATGTCATAGGGAAGACACGATGACCCTGTGGGTAGACTGATAGACCTGGAATTAGGGAGATCTGAGTCCAAATTTGACCTCAGATACTTACTAACTGTTTGATACTGGGCAAGTCACTTAATTTATGTTTGCCTCAGTTTGCCTCATCAACTCCCAGGGTTGTTGGAAGATCAACAAAGTGCTTTGCAAATCTTAAAACATAATGTAAACATTATTATTAATTGTTATTATATGACATTTAATACCAGCTAATTTGGCATCCACTCTGCTTCTCATTCCACCACCACATAACCTCTCTGTGACCCAGGCACTTCCAAAGACCAAGTTATAGGTAGATGTGTAAGTGTGGAGAGGCTTGGTGAGGGTGTGCCTGTTTCTCACACTGATGAAGGCAGAAATTTGGATTTCTACCCTACAGTGAAAAAAAAAAACAACCTCACCAAATATGGGGGAATGGGAGGAACAAAGTTCCCGTTGGGAAGATGGTGGCTGGTTTCCCATTCAATGAAAGGTCACCTTCCCATCTTGGGTCTTCAGAAGCCACAGTTCCTGCTAGGGTCTGGAATCCATTTTCTTCTCTCTACTGAGAATCAGCAGTGAGCTCACACGGTTAGAATTTAGAAGTAAGAAAGCCAAGGTCATCGCAATGATGCTCATAGGGGCCCATTCTTGGTATTCTATTACCTGGCCACAGGATGATTCTGAATTCTGGCCAACCATCTCCATGTGTGTGTCCTTGGGAGTAACAATAATGGTCATAATAAGAGTAATAAGGGAAATTGTAATTTATTCTGTTAAAATCTTTACAGTTGATTAAAGAATTTTCTCATGACCTCTCTAACATAAGAAGGGCACATGTTGTTATGCTTCTTGGTCAGATGGATAAACTGAGGCTCAGAGGACTGAGGTTATAGGATCACAGGATTTTTTGTTTGAATGGACCATGAAACTAGCTAGTTCAAATCCCTCACTTTAGAGCTGAGCAAATAGAGGCCCAGAGAGGGACAAGGACACACAGGGAGCAAATTGCAATCTGTGGCACTAATCTATACTAGCTTTCCTGATGATCAGTTTGGTCTCAGTTCCAGTCTGTCATGTCAAAAGGACCAGGTGGGGAATGAGGTGCAGGTGGCCCACAGCAAGCTCTCCTCTGTCCTTGGAGAGGCCACTTTGCCAGAGCTGGGCTGATGGTGGGGCCCTCAGGAGAGAGTGTGCCACTCTTCCTCCCCCCACTCCCTCCCCATTGGTCTCTTTATGCTGCTGTACTGCAGGGCAAAGAGGCTGCAGCCAACATTAGCTCTTCTCTGCAGCCACAGTCTGGGTAAGGTCAAATGCCTGGACACAGATCATCCTGCCCCCCTGAAGGCCTGAGGATTTATTAGGAGCCCTCATGGCCTGCCAGACCGTCTTCTCCATCTTGTTCTAGCCCTACTCTCTCAGCCTAACATCCTCACCTTGATGCCTGAGAGGCCACTCACTCAGATCAAAAAGCCTTCTTTGGGAGGAAGGTAGAAACCTACCATATAAATATATGCACAGAGCTATGGGAAAACCTAACAAAGGGAAGGCGTATATGTCTCCTCCCCACTCAAGGGCATCTTTGACTGAATCCAAACTTCATAAAACAAATCCCCTTAGTAAAAGATTCGTTCTGTAAAATTTGGATTCAGTCAAAAGGCTAGGAGGACCTAGAAAGCTACATGGAGCTTTGAGGGCACAGATTCCCCACCCCTACAATTGTGATCTTGGAGAAATCATAAATTAAATGGCCCTCAATTTTTCCCCTCCATGAAGTGGTAGGGAGAGGCAGTGGATCCCTGACTTGATTGGTATGGGGAACTCCAAGAGACAGAAAATTCCCACCATCTTCTCTGAAACCTAGAACCTTAGGAATAGGCCTAGAGCACTGAGTTTAGTGACAATATGAAGCAGAGGTCAGAGGCAGGATTTGAACCCATTTCTCCCTGGCTCCCAGACCAGCTCTCTGTCTGCTACATTCTACCACTTCTTATATTTGTAATAATAATAACTAATAAAAAGTATCTTTATTGTTACTAAGTTCTATGATTATGATTTAATACTATGCCTCCCAAGAAGCAGAGTAGCATAATGGATAGAGTTGAATCCCAATTCAGAGAGATACGAGTTCAAGTCTTGCCTTTGACACATACAGGCTGTGTGACCCTGGGTAAGTCACTGAACTGCTCTGAATCATCCAAGACAAAAAGTTACAGAAAAAGTGCAGATTTGCATTGGTAGAGGAAGGCTGGTGCTGTTGAAATCACAGGGAAGGTTCCAAAAACAAACAAACAAAGACCCTAGGTCTTTGCCATTTGACCCTAGGCAGAGAATTATTGTAGGGAACCATAAAACACTCGGTAAACCCTGAAGTGTTATATCAATGTCTTTAGAGTAAGAAAGGCTGGATGGGGGGGGGGGCGGAGCCAAGATGGCGGCGTAGAAACAGCAAAGCACCACAGCTCCCACACAAATACGCTAAAAAACTCATAAAATGGGACGCTAAACAGATTTTCAAGCTCCAAAACTCTCCACAAGACAGAAAGCACTACGG
>CM053594.1:13711730-13730821 GCA_028646575.1 Pseudocheirus occidentalis
TCACAGAGGCAGTGAATGTCACATGAAGGATGTGGACACCAGTCTTCTGTCTTCAGAGCCAATTTTCTCCCTACTGTATCACCTTTTATTTTCTCCCAGCTCCAAGATTTTCTGTTTTTATGTTCTCCCCAGCTTTAATATTTTCCCCCTCCTATTCTGAGTCCAATCTCTTTTATCAGGAGAAAATTGTCATACTTTCCTCCCCACCTCTTTCCAGGGAGGTACAGCAAAGAAAGGTGGGACAGGGAAGGATTTGTGCCTGCTTTAGCCCTACAATTTTTCTTTCTTTATTTTTCCTTTGCCTAATTGATCCCCATCACTTTGCTTCTGCTATTGGGGGAAAAACATGATATTTGTTTCCAAAAATTCTTTTTTTGAATCCTGACCTTGCCCATTTACTGTGTGACCTTAGGGTAGCTGCTTCTCCTCTCTGGGCCTGTTTGCTCCTCTGAAAATAAGGGAGTTACACTACATGATCTCTAAGATTCCCCCCTCCCCCCCACACCCCCTTTGAAATCCTATCCTACATTTAGAATAATTTCCCTTAGTTCTTTGCTTTGGTGTTATCCCTCCCCTATGGACCCCTGGAAACCTACAAGTGAGCCTTTTCTCCTCTTGGCTTAGGATAAAAATGAGGAAGATAACTCACTTTTATATACCAGTTTATATTCACTTTCTCATTTTAACTTTGAAAGAATCCTACAAGTTGCGAAGACAAATAATATTAGTCAAAAGACCTAGGTTCAGATTCTGCTCCCACCATTTAAGGGCTTTGTGAATTTGAGTCGATTGCATTTCCTCTCTGAGCTGTCATCTCCTTACCCATGATGTGTGGAAACTGGATGAGAAGACCTCGCTAGTTCCTTCCATCTTTACATTTTCAACCCTGTAATCCTTCTTTAGCAGAAGTAAGATGGAAACCCAAACTAGAAATGCTTTTAGATCCATAAATAGTAGAAGAATGAAAGCAGCAGCTAGAGTTGTAGTAATAACCTCATCAACAAGTCCTAGCTTTTGAACCTAAATGGACTTCAAAGCGTGTAGACCGCAGAACTGAGGCCTGGAGAGGTTGACAAGCACTTGTCCAAGATGACAGAGATAAGTCAATGCTAGAAAATAGTTCTTTTTTTTATATGTAGCTCTTTCAAATTCAGAAAACAATTTTCTCTTAATTTCTCTTAATTGAGGGACGTGGTAAAAGTAGGAGTTTCTCCATTTAACAGATATGAAGACTGAGGTTCTGAGAACTCAAATGAATTGTTCATAGTCACACCAATATTAAAGGTCACAGCTCTTTTCCCCTCCAAATAAACAAATCTGTTATCAAATAAATGAGAAAACCTTCCTTTCCTCAAGCTAGTTCTTCTACTTTATTCCAATAACATGTATACTTTTCACCAAAACCCTTCCCACTTCTGAACTTTGCTACTACAGTCGAGGGCACCACCACCACCTCCATAACCCAGGCTTGCAATTCCAAGGTTGTCTTTGACTCCCCATCCCTCACCTCATCCCACCGGTTGTCTTCTCATATTTTTACCTCTTCACACCTCTTCATGTTACTGCTCTGTTCAATGAGCCAAGGGCTCCCTGTCATCTCCAGGATATTTCCAACTCTTCCACACCTGGCTTCTTCCTACTTTTCCAGTGATCTTATACCCTTCCAGGCTCTTCTCAAATCCCACCTTTTGTAGAAGGACTTTTCAATTCATCTTGCTTCCATCTTTCATATCTCCCATTTACTCTGTATATTTTCTTATTTGAACCTAGTTATATTTACAGTGTCTTTGTCATTAAAATGTGTGAGCTTTTGTCTTTCTTTGTATCCCTAAAGTTTAACGGTGCCTGGCATATAATTGGTGTTTAATAAATGCTAGTTGATTGACTATATGATGTGTTTATGAGCTGAGAAAGGTATACTGAGACCCTAGTGATCTCTTAAATTAATTTTGGACATGAACTATCCAGGCACTCTGTTCTACTTTCAGAGCCCAAGGCCCAGGGGCCTCTCCTCTCCTATCAGGCAGCTGGCAGTGCTCAGCAGAGTTTAAAAAAAAATCACACTTTTTTTTTCCATTTGCACTGATTTGCATATTAATAGTTCGCATATTAAACAACTACTTCAGAGGGTGGGCGGGCTAACTAATGCAGCCTGGTCTCCTCGATTTTTTAACTCAATTTGCCTCATCCATATTCCAATGACTTTGGAGATTGGTATTCAGCCTCCATTGAAGTGATCCAAGCCAGACCTAATTTGCACTGCCCTCCCATTAATCCAATTAATTAGCCCCATTGATGCTGGCTGCCTTTGTGAGAGCTTCCCGGCTGGTGCTCCTAATGAAAGCCCAGAATCAGAGGGAGTAATGGGGAAACCAAAGAAGTGTTTGACCCCAGTGCCCCCCACCACAATGCCACCCTTTGGAGCCTGGATGCCCAGCTCACCCAAATTAGAAACAATAGTCCGGAATCCCAGTGCTGAGGGGAGGCGGGCCACTTTGGACCCCAGGCATCTATTGATCCCTATTATGATGTTTATTATAAGGGTGGGAGGGAGAGGGCAAGGATAAATAGTAGAATCAGGAGATTATTTTCCTGTAGCCTAGCCCACTGTACTTAGTGGGTGGCTTTCACTGGGATGTTAGTAGATTTAAAGCATAGAAAGGGACATTAGAATATAGAACATAGAATGTTGTAGCGAGAAAGAATGTTCAAAAACAGAACATGGGATATAAAACCAGGAAGGAATATTCAAATAGAGAACACAGGATTGAAGACCTGGAAGGGTTAGCACATACAATGTTAGAAGGATGTCAGAGGCTTTAGCATATAGAACATGGAATGTCACAACTGTAAGAGACCTTGAGACATAGAACAGAGGAAAAAAAGAACTGAAAGGAGCTTAGAACATAGGATGAATATTCTGCTCCTAGCATTTATAGGTTTAATTTATAAGAGAAGGAACAGGGAAAGAGAAAAAGATTTAAGCTAAATAAAAAGGAAGATATGATGTTGGTGATTTGGAGGAGTCTGAAACAGTGAAATGTGTTATTGTGTAAATTTGAGGAGATATTTTGGGGAAAAATAATGAAAAATTTAATGAAGAAGAGGTCTTTCTTCTCATTTTAGTTTGAAAGAATAAGTTCAAAGGATTTTAAAAACTAGTGGGGAATAGAACTCAGTAAGGTAGACTCAAGAGAAAGGAGAAGGTAGTTGGCAAGACCAGCCAAGGCAAGTGAGAAAAGGTAATTAGAACAAACTAGAGAATAAAGTAAACTAAGAAAGTTAATTGGTGAATGGGGGGTTGATACATGACTGTAGGGTTGTTCAGACTCAGAAAGTTGAGAAAGAAAGTTGAGTGGTGGTGTTGATTTAATAGGAAGTAGCAATGTTTTAATCAAGTGCTTGAGTATAAATGGCGCTCCCCTTCCACAATGACTAAAGGAGCCACCTGAGGAGTCAATAAGAAAAAGAAGGGCTGGGAAGTAAAGGACATGAGCTATGACCTGTGTCAAGATAGCAGAGAACAAAGAGTGCTACACAGAGAAAAAAATGAGGCTTTCTAATTTACACAACTAGAAATTAAAAAAACAATTTTCCTCTTCCTGGAGAGGAAAATACTGAATTCTCTGAGAAAGGAGGGAGATGTTTGTCCCGAAAAGAAGGAGATGTTACGTCACTGAAGCAATCACCCATTGAGAGCCAAAAAGGTTAAAAACAACCAAATAAAAAGACAAATACAGAAGATGGAAGTAAGGTCATATGATTTGTGATGGATAGAAGAATGTGGCATGCTCAAAAAAGCTGTTGCTGGTGGAATAATCTTAGAACACCAAAAAAAAAATTGTTGGTCTTGTTTCTTTTTTGAAATGTTATTAAAGTGATGTTGTTTTTAAGCTAGATTGTGGAGGGGAGAGAACAGTATCAAATTAGGTAAGGACCTGTGTTTGGAGGTAGATAGGACATGGACAAACGAAAACAAAATGTAGAGCTGATCGTTGATTCTTATTTTATTTTTGTGTTCTCTGCCATGGAAAATGGATGTTGGAAAGGATAGAATGGAAAGATATCCAAAAGGAGTTGATATGCAAAATACATAAGGAGACAGCAAGATAGTGGTATTTGGAAGATGATGGAGAATAGGAGAAGTGCCACAAGATTGAGTAAAGGCAAATGTTCTGACTAAAAAACAGAAAAAAAGGAAAGAAAAGACAACAGTCTGGGAACATTAGGTGTCTTTGCTTTGAATTCTGGGAAAATTATAGTATGGATCATTAAAGAAGCTTACAACATTGGTGGTATCCTCAATTCCTCACTTGGACTCAGGGTCCATCTCCAGTTGGCCTGATCTATACCTGGTCAATGGACCCAGATAAATTTGAAGGAACAAGTGAGGCTGGTGACTTTGCACAGCCTGTCCTGCCTTAAAAACAATTCGCTTGCAAGTCATGGCATGACCTCTTTAATGTCACGGTCCCCTTCCAGAATGAAGGACAAATAACCACTTGGACTCACCCCACATATTTAACTGATTGCCAAAGCTTGTTTTTCTACCTTGATCACATCTTTTGTCTGTGGCCCCTTCTCTTGACTCACCCAGTCATGACTTACCTAGTTCAGGCTATCACCATCTCTTACTCCTGGCAGGAGCCTTCTAGCTGATCTCCCTGACTGCCTTGTCTCCTCTACTCCTGTTCTGCTCCCACTCAGCTGCCAAAGTGATTTTCCTAATTTACAAATCAGACCATATTACCTTCCTACTCAATCAACTCTAGTGACTCCCTAGTACCTTCTGGACCAAGTGGAAAATATTCCACTTGGCAACTAAAACCCTTGGAAATCTGGACCCTTCTGGCACTCCCATTCTTCTTACCCCTTATCCCCCTTCTCACACTGGACAGTCTCCATTGTCCTTCTTTCTGTGAGTTCCTTGAGAAGTAGGGACTGTCATTTGATTTTCTTTGTAGCCCTAATTTGTAGCAGAGTAACTGGCACATAGTAGGTACTTAAAAAAATGCTTGTTGGTTGACTGACAACATCTCTGGACCCTTTTGTCTTTACAATGACTGCCCCTCATGCCTGGTGGCGCTTGCTCTTCACCTGATTCTTAGCATCTCTGGCTTCCTTTAAGACAGGTCTCAAATCTGGTCTTCTGTAAGGGACCTTTTTGTATTCTTCCCAGCTTTTGTGGGTTTTTTTTTAAATTCTTCTTGCTCATGTTGTTTGCCTTATTTTTCTGGCTGTTAAATTTGATCTCTGTTTCTGGGGTCCAGGAGACACTGTCCCAGAATTCTTGTACTGGGGGCCAGGGGTCTGCTTACTGGTTTTCTGTGCTGGGGTCTCAGGTGTTGGCTGCTGGATGTTGTAGTGGTCTAGTAGTTTACCTGGAGGTGGTGTGCCTTGTATTGCTTCTGCTTCTCTACCCTGGGGCTCAAGATCTCCCACTGGTCTGCTGAGGTGGGGCTTGCTGCTGGCTTTCTGGAATGCCTCCTGTCCTCCACTGGTTCCCTTCAGCCACAGAAAGAGAGACCTTTCCCATTAATCCCTCTAGTCTCCTGAGCTAAAAGACTGCAGTACCTGTCTTTCTGCTGCCTCTACTATTTCAGGATTTTTCCTGGGGCAATATTCTCTGGGCTTTTCAAGGTCAACAAGCGAGTGTGAGAGCAACTTAACTGCTTACTCTGCCATCTTGACTCCCAGAAGTTTAAATAGGTGACTTTCAGCAGACATGTAGTCTGTAGGCTGACAGCCCCCGGAGTAGTTGCTGCCACTGCCGTAGGCCCTGTGCAGTGCTGCATTTCTCTCTCACTGAGTTCTGACAGTGAGAGAGATGTGGGAATCTCCACTGCCGCCAGTGATTCAGTCCACTGGGGTCTGCTCTGGCTTTGCTATGGTCCAGTCTGCATTGGTGCAGCCTGTGCACTAAACTATGTTCCATTTCCAACAACAGATCCTTCCCCTCAACCCTCTATGTTGTCTTGGGCTGGAAATCTACCATACCTGTGACCTGGACCTCTTTGTGGATCCTGCCGCTCTAGAATTTGTTCAGATTCACTTCTTAGAGATATTTGAAGGAGTCTGTGGGAAGGCACAGGTGAGTCCTTGCTTTCACTCCGCCATCTTGGCTCTATCTCTAGGTATAATCTATTATGGAGCATAACTACACAGGAACCCATTTCCCAGAGGACAGAGATTGTGTTGTGTGATGACAATAATACCAAATTCACAAGTCACTGAAGTATTAATGCAGGTTAATAGAGTGGGAAATAAGAGCACAGAAGGTTGATGATGTATCTAAGGCCACCTAGGCAGTGAGTACGGGATCTGGGACAAGCACACGTTTCTTGGGCAAAGCAATCTCTCTAGAGCAGAGGTTCTCAACCTTCCTAATGCTGCAGCCCTTTAACACTTGTATGTGGGTGTATCTAAATCTGTATCTGGGCGGACCTAGATGGAAACGGATAGAGGAGCAGTGTCGTGGTTCCTAAGACCATTGGAAATATGTGTTTTCCAATAGTCTAAGGCGACCCCTGCAAAAGGGTTGTTCAACTCCCCAAAGGGGTCGTGACCCACAGGTTGAGAACCGCTTCTCTGGAGGTACCCTTCAGGCCATTGGTATTGGTAATTCTCACATCTCATGTCATACATCAAGTCAGAGTAAAGTGTTAGATTTGTCACCAGGAAGTTGTGGATTCAAAGATCACCTAATGTTCCAGGTCACAAATTGTGGAACATCAGCCCTTATGGATGGAGATCCCCAAACACTGAGGGGCTGTTGCTAGAGAGTTTCCCATCTCTGTAGGTCTTTAACCAAAGACTTCCTAGTTGTCCTCTTATGGGTAATACAACAGAGGGATTCTCAGTTATGTACGAGCTGTGATAGGGAAACTGTACTTCTGGAAGGGAATTTAGAACATAGAATACAGAGTGCCAGATATGGCTAGGGTCCTTAGAACATGGCATGTAGGGGGGTGGGGTTGTAAGAGATCAGACAATGTTGAATGTGGTGGGAGGATGCTGGAGGTGGAAGGGGGCTGAGACATGACCAGGTACAAAGTTCTCATTTCACAGGTAAGTAAACTGAGGCTTAAAGGTGGTAAAACAAGCTGGCATGAATGCAGTGATAGTGATGGCTGGTGTTCCGTGGCAGTCTTACATTATTGGAGTGAAGAAAGTGCTATTGTCACCTAGAGTGGGTGGATGGGGGTGCCATGAAGTGCAGAGCACATGGCCTGGAGTCAGGAAGGCATGAGTTCAAATGTGGCCCCAGATGTGTCCTAGCTGTAGAATCCAGGCCAAGTCATTCAACCTCTGTCTGCCTCAGTTTTCTCTGCTGTACCATGGGGATAACAACAGGGCCTACGTCTTAGCATCAGTCCTCCCTCCTTCCCTCCCTCCCTCTTTTCCTTCCTTCCTTCCTTCGTTCCTTCCTTCGTTCCTTCCTTCCTTCCTTCCCTCCTTCCTTCCTTCTTTCCTTCCTTCCTTTCTTCCTTCCTTCCTCCCTCCTACCCTCCTTCTGCTCTCCCCAACCAAAGTCACTTTGTATTTACTTTGTACATATTTTTACATTTACTTAACGGCATACATTTTGCTTCCTGCGACAGGTGAATCTAAGCCCCTGAAAGGCAAGGACTTTCACTTTTGTCTCTGTGTTCCCAGGGCTCAGCAGAGTGGGGGCAGAGATGGAGTGTTCGCAGGGTGGGTGCACATAAAGATGCCCATGAAGCCGCCCTGTCCTCAAGGAGCTTCTGCCCCTTCTTTGCCATCACTGCTGGCTTCAAAAGACCTAAAAGAGGTGAACAAACAAGCCTTGTTCATTACATTTACAAAGATATTTAGCCTTTTAAAGTAAATTGAATGTTAACCTTTAGTCAAGGCTGGAGCAACACTGCCCAGAAAAATAATAATACCGATTGTTATGCCGAGCTAACCGTGTGCCTGGCACTGTGTGCTAAGGGCTTTACAAACAATTGTCTCAACTGATCCTTACAGCAACCCTGGGAGATAAGTAGCTGCTATAATAATGTCCATGTTACAGATGAAAAATGGAGGCAAACCCAGGTTAAATGACTTGCCCAGGTCACACAAAGGGTCTGAGGCCACATCTGAACTCAAGTCTTCCTAACTGCAGACCCAGCTTTCTATCCACTGTGCCAACCCAGCCGCCCTTGCCAGAGAGCCAGTGTCCAGCCCCTGGGCACTGTCCCTGGGAGCAGGGGGCGCTCCCTGTTCAGCCCCCATGGTTGCTTCTGCTGAGGCCGCAGCCCCTGATTCCATCCCCAGGTTCTCCTCAGCCCTGCTGGGAGTTTTGTTCTCTGGAGGAGCCAGAATGTGTGCTCCAGCCTTGGTGGAGTTTGGCGCACACTTACCAGTGACTGCTGGGAAGCCGATTGCTCCCACTCAAGGCTTTGCTGTCGCGTAGCATAGCACGAATGTGCATTCCATTCCAGAGGAGAGGGCAAGGGAGCTCGTTGGAAATATTAAATTAAGCAGGGCAACAGCTGAGAATAATCTGGTTTTCTGCTCCACTGCTTACAGCTTGGTGGGGAGTTGGAGGTGGCAGGCCAGTTCCTGTTCGGTCTCTGGTTTCACTCTGGGATCTGGAACCCGGAGAGGGAGGGGATCTGGCATCTTCTCCGGGGTGGAATGCGGGGCTGGAGGCGGCCCCAACCTTGGATGTCAGGCTATCTCCTGGAGGGAAGATGAATGGGGGAGGGGGAAGCTAGAGCAGGAAGCTGGGCCCAGCAGGAGAAAGGTTCGGAGTCCCCTATATGCTCCAATTCTCCGGCTTGGAAAGTGCTTCCCAGGGAGAATCCTAACAATTTGTCACTGAATCATTTCAGTCCTATCCCATCCTTCGTGATCCCATTTGGGGGAATTTTCTTAGCAAAGACACTGGAGTATCTTTTTTTTTCTTTCTCCAATTCATTTTACAGATGAGGAGCCAAGGCAGACAGGGTAAAGTGACTCGCCTAGGGTCACACAGCTAGTAAGTGTCTGAGGTCTGATTTGAACTCAGGATGATGAATCTTCCTGACTCCAAGCCAAGTCCTCTATCCACCTATCTGCCCCTTAAATTTCATAAGATACTCAAGAAGCCATTGAGTCTAACAGGTCTGGAGAACCCGAGACTTGGAAGCCTTTTATTAAGGAGATTTGTTCTGTGAAACTTGGATTAAATCAAAGAGCTCTACTTGAGGACTCATAGGGTCACAGGCCACTTTGAGGTCACAGGTTCCACAACCCAGATCCTTTCATTTTACAAATGAGGAAACTGAGTCTGGGAGAGTTTAGCTTTTTGGCTAGGGTCGCCCATCTGGTAAGTGATTGAGGAAGAATTTAATACCACATCTACTTAACTACGGGTCCAGCCATCTTTCCACCATCAGCCTCGTTGACTCAGCTTTCTCATCATCAGGCTGAGTGAGTGGGACCTCTCCCTCCTCAATTCTATTTCTCCTACACCAGAGCATCAGAACAGACACATTTTAGAGAATCCTAATGTGATTACTGCCTCTGTGACATTAGATTGGTAACTTCATTTCTCAAATATCAGTTTCTTATTCATAAAATGAGCCCATTAGAAAGTGGTAAGAATTTTTGGAATACAATTAGTCTCCAAAGGGTCACACATGGTAAGCCATGCAAACAGAAGTCAAGAAAAAGGAGGTTTCAGAGTCTGGACATATCCACCCAAGAGAGAACCAGGTATGGCCAACACTTAACAGTGAAATCAAAAGGGCAGTCTGGACAAAGATCGACCAAAGTTTCCCTTTGATGTCAGCTAGGAGAGGCTTTAGAATATGGAATTTCAGAACATGGAGGGACCTTACAACAGGGAATGTCAGAGCTGAGGGGGCCCTTAGAATATAATATAAAATGTCATGCAGAGGGGACTTTCAAAAAGAATGTCAGAGATGGAAGAGGCAAGGACATAAATGTGTCCCAGATGGCATTGATCAGCTCGTGTCAGAGCTATAATAGAACTTAGAACAAGGCACATCAAAGAGTAATTTATAACTCAAAACATGGGATGGCAGAGATGTTAAAGAGACTTTAGGGTTTCATACAATAAGCAATTATTCAGGGGCTCCTAAGTGCCAAGCACTGTGTGAGACACTTGGTAAGCAAACAAAATATAACCAACAGTTCCTGACCTCAGTGAACTTTCATTCTCCTTGGAGGAAATGTCACACAGATAAATCAATATAAAGTCACCTCCAGAGTCATAGGCCTAAGAGGAAGAACATTTAGTTTACAATTGAACAGGAGTTCTGGAGGGCACAATGGAGGGTGGAGGAAAGAGTAGATCAGGGACCCTGGAGGTCTAGGACTGAGGAGGATGGGCCCAAAGAGGGTAGAGGATTGACTTCCCTGTGGGCAGTCAATAACCCAGAAACAAAGGTTCTTAGTGAAACCATGGGACAGCCAATAGCCAAGTTCTTCACAAGAACCAAGATGATGTTGTCTTGATGATCTATCTCTGATAATCTTAGAAGGGCAGGGACCTCAGAGCCCATTGAGTTCCAACAGTATGTGGATCCCTTCCCCTCTACCCCCCTCATCAGTAACCTACCCAACAAATAGTCATCCAGATTTTGCTTCTGGAGAAGGGGACTCCATTATCCTCAAGAGCAGCTGACCTTCCACTTGGAGAAGGCTTTAATCGCTCAGAAGCTTTTCCTTACATTAAATCCAAATGACTTCTCTGAACTGCCTAATGCTGGTAGCTCTACCCCTGGGGTCAAACAGAACAAGTTTGACCCTTCTTCCAAGTGACAATACCAACCCTCCATTTTCCTTTTTACCTAAATCTCCACTTCAGCTTTCCAATCTGTGAAAGGTGGATAATCATCTCGGATCTAATTATTCTTACCACTCAAGGATAGTATAGAAGCACCAAGAAAATGATGAATGAGACCCAGAGAGAGAGAGAACACGCACACACACACACGCACACATGCACGCACATGCACAGGGAGATAGAGACATAACCAGAGCGACATGATGGGAGACAGAGACAGAGAACATAAGAGGGAGGTTCACAAAGAGACAAAGAAAGCGATGGTAACAGCTAGTATTTATTTAGTACCTACTGTATACCAAACACAGTATCAAGGGCTTTACAAAGATTATCTTATTTAATCCTCAAAAGTGCACTGGGATGTAGGTACAATTTTAGAGTTGGGGAAACTGAGGCAAGCATAAGTGATTTGCCCAAGATCACACAGCCAGTAAATGTCTGAGGCCACATTTGATTTCAGCCTTTTGCTGGCTCCATCCAAGCCCAGTTCTCTATTACTGTGTCACTGAGCTACTGATGGAAACCAAGAAATAGAAACAGAAAAGGAAACAGAGAGAGACAGAGACAGAGAGACAGAGACAGAGGAGAGACAGAGACAGAGGAGAGACAGAGACAGAGGAGAGACAGAGACAGAGAGACAGACAGAGAGAGACAGAGACAGACAGACAGAGACAGAGACAGACAGAGAGAGTCACAGACAAAGTCACAAATGGAGAGAGAAACAGATAGTCAGAGAAGGATAGAGAGAGACACACACAGAGAGAGACACACACAGAGAGAGAAAGAGACAGAGAGACAGACAGACAGACAAAGACAGAGAGAGACAGAGAGACAGAGACACACACACAGAAAGAGTCACAGACAGAAACACAGATGGAGAGAGAAGCAGAGAAGGAGAGAGAGACAGAGACAGAGAGACACAGAGACAGAGAGACACAGAGAGACAGAGAGACAAAGGGAGAGAGAAAGAGAGGTGTGAGGGCTCACAACCTAATAATGAATTCTTACAGAAACACCAGGTTTTACTTAAGCTTTGGAATCCTCTTCACTTTCAGGCTTCTTTCCAACAGCAGCCGCTGTGTCTTCTCTAGAGTGGTTTAGAAGAATTCCCTTTCCCATAGTGCTTTAAGTGTTAAAAGTGTGTTTTTCTCCCCACAACCCTGTGAGGTGGATAGTGTAAACAGTATTATTTCCATCTGACAAGGACTGAAGCCCAGAAAGGTTCAGAGTTTCAGCCATGGGAAACAGACTAATAAACATGGAGGACAGGACCCAAGCTCAACAGCCTGGTCTCCTGAGAAAAGATCTGCATTTGGAACCAGAGGACCCTGGCTAAAATCCTGCCCCTGCTAACTACCAACTTGTGTGATCCTGGGAAAGGCTTTTCCTTTCTTGGGGCTTCCGCTCAGAGGTCCATTGCTCCTTCCCCAAGCCACATTGCATCCATCATGACGATGCTTGCCTTGCTTTTTTCTCACAAGCATAACCACTAGATGATTTCAGCAGGTTAGACTCAGGGGCTTTTGTGACAGATTTAAATGCCCAGGTTCATCATAATTTTGCTCTTGGCAGTATAGTTTGTGAATCACAAGAATGACCAATGGTCATGCCTTGGGTTAGAGAGAAAACTCAAACAATGAGCTGGGGTAGGGCAGTTCTGCTTGGGGTCCCAGTCCTGCAGCTAGGAAGAGTCTACTCTTGTGTGTGGCTCTCAGATGAAATTTAATGCTTTAAACAAAGGGACACAAGGAAATTCAGAGGACAAAGTAATCATAGGTATTTATGAGAAATAATGTTAGACTCATCAGATGCAGTCTTTAACAAAATTTAAAAATCACACCAAGAACTGGGTAACAGTCTCCCTTGGCTGACGCAAATTTGGGACTGCCGATTCCTGTGTATCCAGGTTGTTTTTTGTTTTGTTGCTGTTGCTATATTCTCAGGTCTCCAGCCTCTGGAGTAAACACCCACAATAAAAAACAAAATAAATCAAAGACAAGAGCAAATCAAAATAAGACTCAATCTTAAATATGGCTACTTTATTTTTTTTACTTCTCTAGTCTCCCAGGAGAGAAGAGAAAAGGAAGGAAACAAGCATTTATTAAGTGCCTACTATGTGCTAAGCCCTTGGCAACATTCTCATTATTCATGGATAATGGCTCCAGGGCTACTGGAGGAGAGAAGAAAGAGATAGAGAAGGGCTAGCCAGGATGGGTCTCCCTTCTTGGAGCATTCTCTTCTCTGGAAAGAGATCCTTAAAACTCCCAAAGTTAGGGGCAAAATGTTCCACCCTTCAGTTCTGATCTCTTGTTAACTACTTTTCTTCTGGAACTTGGAAGAAATGCAACTCCCAGACTCTTTCTTCATTCCCTGGGCAAAAAGGTTAGTACTGTCTGGTCTCCTTGACTATTTTCCATCTGGTGGTCTTTCATATCTTTGCTGTTGTGTTTATGGGAAAGTTGGGCTTCTCTAGTACCTTCTTCGACGTCACCTTAATTAGATGTCTCATGCTTTGCTTTTACCCAATGTTTTACATTCATGATTTCTTTTGATCATTACAAATATATGTTGAAATTTGTGTGTGTGTGTGTGGGGGGGGACACGAACAAGATTATCTCAGGATGGCCAGCACATATATGCAGAGTGATCAGGGTAGCTCGTGATCTCTCTAATTGTTCATTCCACCTCCCACTAACCCTCTGGGGCCAATCAGACCAACAGATTGCAATCCTGATTCTTCAGCTCCCTATGTAAACCCAAACTTCTTATTCCCAGCCTAAATATGCCCAGTTCCTCCAACTGATCCTTGCAATCTAGCTTCTGATCTCTTAACAGAATTGATCCTGCTCTTGAGAAAGGCTACCTGCTACCCTCTGAGCCCAGCAGACTAGCCCTCAATCATCATTCTACTTGACTTCTCTGAAGCTCTCAACACTATCCACCATCAGCCTCCTCCTGGACTTTCTTTCCTCCCTAACTGACTGTAGCACTTCTTTCTCCTAGTTTCTGGATCATCCTCCTCCTTTCACTCATTAAATGAGGGCACCCTTCAAGGCTACACCCTCTACTTTCTTTTATCTTTCAATATCCCCTCCCTTGGTGATTGCATTAGCTTTCATGGATTCACTAAACAATATCATACAGATATCTCCTTTAGCTAGGTACCCCATCCCAAGTCTCTCTGCTGAATTCAGGTCTTATGTGGCCAACTGCCTGGTGGACATAGCCCATCAGCATCTCATATTCAACATTTTCAAAATGGAATTCATGTTTTCTCCCAAACTCATTCATCTTTTCAACATCAAAATTTCTGCTAAAAGCACCATCTCCTTCCAATCACCAAGCCTCACATCCTTGAGATCCCATGTGACCCTTACCCCATTTCCCATAAATAATTAGTAGTCCAATAAGTCTTCTTGACTCTAACTAGACCATACATCTTATAGGTTTCCCCTTTTTTGTTGTTCATATAGACCCAAACACTTATTTATTGGATTATATCAACAGCCTCCAAATGCTCTTAGTGCTTCTACACTCTCCTTCTTCAATCCATCTTCCTTATAGCTAGCAAATTGAGATGTCTAAAACACAGATATGATTACATTACCCCTCCCCCTTGACTCAAGAATCCTCGGTGACTCCTTATTTCAACTAGGATTAAAAACCTCCCAACAAAGCAACCCTCTTTAGATAGACATTGAAGATCTTCCAGAATCCCACTTACCTTTCCAGTCCTTTCATATCAACTACTAAACAATCGAATCAAATTGACCTTCTAACCATCCCATTTCCCACCCCCACACCTTTGCACATGTGGGCTTCCAAATCTGGAATACATTCCCTATTCCTTTCTACTTCCTAAAATCCCTCACTTTTTTTTTCCAAGCCCAGCTTAGGTGCCAGTTCCTCCTTTAAGACATTTCTTTTTTTTTTAAGTTTTTGTTTGTTTACTTTTAGTTTACAATAATCAGTTCCACCATCCCTTGAGTTTCAGATTTTCTACTCCCCTCCCCCATCATGGTGGCATGCACTCAGATGCAGGATCTACAAATATCTTCCCATTAATCATTAGTCAGGTTTTCAAGACATGTCTAGATCCTCCCAAGTATTAGGCTCTATCCTTTATAAAATTATGTCTTATTGCTTTGTATTTATTTGGTATTTGTTTACTTGTTTACATTTTATACATATTTTAACCCCCAGGATAATATTGGATCCTTGGTGGAGGGAGCCTCCTTATTTTTTCCTACAATGCCTACCAGATAGAAAGGACTTAATACGTGTTTATTGAATTTAATTAATCAATTAATGCCCTGTATTCATATCCAACTCTACTATCTCCTGCCTTTGGGACCTTGGCCAGCTTTCTCATGTATCAATTAAGCAGTTATGACGAAATAATCATTAATGATCATGTCTTAGAGATCTAAGAAGACTTTTTAATGTAACTTCCCTCTGTCATTCTTCTCTTTCCCCTAGACACAATATGCAAACAATAGTTCACACCCTTATTAATAACAATCTTTCTTACTGTTAGTTTGCTTCATTGTTAGATCTCCCAAATTCTTTTAAATTTATTTAGAAAGGTAGTAAGAAGCAGCATGCCATACTGGGTAGAGATATGGTCTTAAAGACAGGAAGACATGCCTCTGACACCTATTGGTGTGTGGATTCCAATGAAATCCCAGTAGTCTCTAGCCCTAGAGAAGTCTAAAGTTTACTCCTAGACTTTTTGGACAACTGGTAGTTCTGCTTTCTTCCTCTGCTATTCATTGCCACTTTATCTTTCTATAATGGATAAGGTGGACCCTTTCCACCAATCTCTGACTGGACTATCCTTCAATGCCCCCATGATAAAAAAGCATTTGTACCAAAGTTCTGAAGTGTTTAGAAGTTTTATCTCTGCAGACCAAGATCCATGGTCCTTTCAGACTTCCTTCTACTGTAATAACTTGAGGAGAGTCACAGTAAATTTTTACTGTCAAAACTGGAAGGAACTTTAGAGGATAGAACATAGAATGTTACAGCTGGGAGTGACCTTGGAACATAAAAGATCAGAGCAGGGAGGGACCTTATAACAAAGAATGTCAGAGTTGGAAGGTACATTTTACTCATAGGATGTCATGTCTAGAAAGAGTCTTGGAACATAGAACATAGAATTCCAAACCTAGAATAGACCTCAAATATAGAATGACCAAGCTGGGAAGAATCCTAGAATATAAAATGTCAGAACTGGAGAGAGCTTGGAATATTGCTAATGAAAGGGAAACAGGAACATAGACTATCAGAACTCAAATGTCAGAATGTCAGAACTAGGAAAGCTTTGAAAACACATAATGTCTGAGATGGGAAGGATTTTAGAGTATCCAATATCCTTTCATGCCTAGGTTGTACTATATGACTGCTGAGAGTGCTTTCAGCTCTCATAGTCCATGATTCCATTTTACAAAGGATCTCAGAGAATGAAAGGGAATTTGGGGTAGGAAATGTCAGCGCTGAAAAAGACCAATTAAAGTGAGATCTGGCCAGTATCAGAAGTGGGGGATGGGGGTGGGTGGGGGTGCTTAGAATATAGAATGTTAGGTCATAGAAGATCAGAGCTAGGGGCTGCTAGGTGGTGCAGTGAGTCAGGAACCTGGAGTCAGGAAGACCTGAGTTCAAATCCAGCCTCAGACACAACACAAAAACTAGCTGTGTGACTTTGGGCAAGTCACTTAACCCCAATTGCCCTCCAAAAAGCAAAAAAAAAAAAAAGGTCAGAGCTAGAAGGACCTTAGAGATCAGACAACACAGAATATCTTACAAGTCTCAGTACATAAAAATTTTTGGGAGCACCCTGTGTATAGAATCCAAGATCAGAGGTTGACAGAGCTGTATCAGATCTTAGAACATCTAGGCTGGAAAAGACCAATCCTTCACCTGACAGATGGGGAAACTCCTCCAGAACTGACAAAGAAAAAAGTGTATTATCCCATTGAAAAGCACAAAGGAACTATACATTTATAGCTGGGAAAGCCCAGAAAAGACCTAGTCCAAATTTATCAATGTATAAAACAAGGAAGCTAAGGTGGGAAAAAGGAAAGAAACCCAGTCAAGGGCACATGACCAAGTAAATAACAGGGTAGAGATTTGAACCCAGGCTCTGGGTTCACCATCCACTGCTGACTATACCTTTTAATTTTGTGGTTCCTACTCCCTAGAATAACCTTCCAGAAATCTCTGATTGGCCAAATCCTACCCTGAGTTGAAGGTCAAATTCAAGTGCCTCTTTCTCTTTTATGCCTTCTCCTATTGTCCACAGCACCCTCTCCCACCTCTAAATTCCTTCAGACCAGATTGCCTAAATTGCAGACATTTACTCATTAATCTGAGTTCTTACAATTGCAAATTGTGTGAATATGAATGATTATGTGCCCTGTGTCTCCAGCCAGTCTATATCTCAGTCAGAACAAGGGTTATTATATTGTATTTAGCCTTGGACTCATAGTTGTTGGTATTACATAACACAAACACTATTCCATTAGAGCCTAGGAAGCTAGAAAACTTCTCATTTATACCTATGAGCAAACTTTGACTTGAAATGGAAGCCTATACCTTGAGTCTCAGACAACAAACACAACAGGAGACATGGAGCCATCTTTGGACCAGAACTACTTTTCCCCAACTAGAGACCTGGGAAAATTTTCTCCTTTACCACCAGGAAGACTAAGTAGTAAGAAGAGAAATTAACCAGCAAATAGTCAAAAATAAAAATACTAATGTTACTGTGATACTTTTTAAAAACATACCTCCATCCCACCATGGTAGTGGGCTTTTTCTTTTAACAAAGAATAACAGTTAAGCAACAATAGTAGGGATGGCTAGGAGGCACAGTGAATAGAGTGCCAGCCCTGGAGTCAGGAGGACCTGAGTTCAAATCCGACCTCAGACACTTAACACAAAAACTAGCTGTATGACCTTGGGCAAGTCACTTAACTCCAATTGCCTCTCCCCACTCCCCTTCAAAAAGCAAACTAAAACCAAAAAAAAAATGGATATCGTAGCCACATTCTTCACCCACAATTTGCCCCCTCTCCAGTGGAAGGTGGGGGCTGCATTCCCTCCTTTCTTCTCTGGAGATTAAATTGATTACTAAGACTGAACCACATTTGACTTCATTTTAGCATTTATTTGACTAATTTACACTATTGGAATTGTACACACCGTTTTCCTGATTCTGCTTTCTTTGCTGTACACCAGTTTATAGTATCATAGCATAATTGTTGAAAAGAACCTCAGGATTTATCTTGTACAGGCCCTTCAGTTTACAAATGAGGGAACTGAGGCCAACAGGATTTAAGTGACTTAAATACAGCCACACAGGCTAAGTAGGTAGTGCAGCCAAGATTTAAATTTAAGTTTTCTGATTTCAAATTCATGCCTTTGCCCACTGTGCCTCCCATGTTTCTCTGAATTGCTAATATGTGTTTCCATCATATTCATAGATTTGTTCAGTGTCCCACTGATAGAGTTTGGAATAATTTCTGAAATTTAAGATCTTGAGGAGGGGCCTGTACCACTGAGAAGATAGGTGTTTAGTCTTCCATTTCCCCTAATTAATGGGCACCCACATTTTTCTTCTTTTTACTACCACAAAAAGTGCTGCTGAGAATATTTAGTGAAGATGGGTGGATTTTTTTCCTGCTTTTGACTTCTTTGGAGTATATGCCCAGTTTTAGGACCTAAGTTGAAGGGCATGAACTATTTAGTGACTTGTATCATGCCACTTCCCTTCCCCCAAATCCAGAACCTTTGGACTAATTTACTGTTCTACCGACAATGTACCAGGATGCTTAATTTTCCATGACTTCCCTAATGCTATTTTTATCTTTTGTCATTTTTGGCCAATTTGACCAGATTCCTTCTTCATCTGTAGGAGAGTAATTTCTTTCTATTACCTTTCATTGTTTTTTTTTTCTCCCTGGATCCAATACTTCAAAAAATTCAGTTGAATGAATTATTCTTGCAAACTGTATAGTAATCTCAGTTGTTTCTAAGCAGCACGTGAGAAGGGATGAGATCAACATTTTCAAATTTCTGGCACCCTGGTCAAAAGCTCCCCTAGCTCCACCCTAGTTACATCTCTTTGAAAACACAATTTCTTACAGGAAAGCTGGAGCTGAGCCACCAACTCTGCTGCAAACCTGAAGTCAGACTTGAGATGCATCTTTGATTGAGCACACCCTGCTGGCCTGGAGAATAGCTCACCCCGTTAGGTGCCAGTTTTCTCATTGACCTGATCCAAATTGAT
>CM053594.1:13731321-13776638 GCA_028646575.1 Pseudocheirus occidentalis
ACACACATACACACACATATACAAACACATACATGTATGTGTATATATGTATATATGTGTGTATGTATGTGTATATATGTATATGTATATAAAAATGATACCAATAATGACTAGCATTTATATGGTGCTTTAAGGCTTGCAAAGCCATAGAACAACAATAACCAGAATTTAAGGTCTATAGGATTATTTGCAAATATTACCTTATTTAGCCTGACAAAAAACCCCTGAGGTAGATGTTATTACTATTCCCATTTCACAGATGAGGAAACTAAGGCAACCTTCAGTCCTCCCTCTAGTATGTCCTTTTGGAATTCGTAGGAAAGTCCTTGTGTAGGAAGCAACGTGAGCTGGACTCAGAAAAAAAAAACAACAACTGGTGATTCTGAGAGGTAGAAATGAGCAGGGAGGTGATTTCCCACATGGGAACAGCCTGTAGGCACAAAGGGAGTCTATGGAGTGTGCTGTGTGGAAAAGTTCAAGAAGGTCAATATTTGAAAGATGGTAGTAAATGAGGCAGGGCCCCCAGGGCTGAGAAAGCATAAATATTGCTTTGATTTCCAAAAGGAAGAGGAAAGAAGGGGGTGGGAGAAAGGAAGGAAGGAAGAAAGGAAGGAAGGAAGGAAGGAAGGAAGGAAGGAAGGAAGGAAGGAAGGAAGGAAGGAAGGAAGGAAGGAAGGAATGGCATCTATTGACTAGGTTGGTAAACACAACTTTGATTCCAAGCAAAATTCTAGACCATATTATTATTAAAGAGGTGGTCACTGAACACCTAGAAAAGGAAGCAGTGACAGACAAGGAAGAGGAGGGACGTGTTTTCAGTATGACTTTCCAACCCAAGAACCTTAAAACAAGGTGAAAAAAACACCTTTCTCGGGGGTAATTGAAGCATCATCAACAAGGGCCTAGGTCAGGAACCCAGCTCCAAAAGATTTCTTGGATGAAGTCTAGCCTGCTATGGGGGTGAAGGGGAAAGGGGGGGTCCTCATTCAACTACCTCCTTATAGTGCCTCAGTCTGAGCCCCCACAGCCTGGGAGGCCTAGAGAACACCAACTCCATGAAGCCAAAGGACAAAATGGAGAATAACTGGGCATATTTCAGGCTGCTGGGGCTAGTCTATGGTAAGACAGAGCTGGCTGGAGGAGGGAGGGGCTTCCAAGTTTAAGGACACAGTTCTAGGGCCCTGGCTGTGGTCTGGCTTTTCTCTCCCTGCCTCTGAACAAGGAGCAGACTTATTTGGGAGGGAGAAGGACCTGAATTCAAATCTGGTCTCAGACACTTACTGGCTGTGTGACCCTGGGGAAGTCACTTCACCTGTTTGCCCCAGTTTCCTCATCTATCAAATGAGGTAGAGAAGGGAATAGCAAACCCTTCCAATGTCTCTGCCAAGAAAACCCGAAACAGGGTCATGGAGAGTCAGACACAACAGAACTGAACAGCAAGCAATAATAAGGTCTCTGAACAAGTGGGTAGTGCCTACTGTGTGCCAGACATGCTAAGGAAGGGCTGGGCATCCAAAACAAAGCCCAGGACAGCCCCTGCCCTCAAGGAGCTTGCAACCTGATGGGAGGGACAACAAGCAAACTATGCACAAACCAGACAAAGAAAGAAAAAATGAAAGGTAATCTCCAGAGGGAGCAGGGAACAGCATAATAGTGGGCAGATTCAGAAGCCATGATTCTAAGCAAGAAGAGCTGGAGCTGTGGGCTGGGCAGCCAGGATGGCAGAAACAGAATTCACTGTTACTGGAGGTCCTCACAGAACCGGGAGAGGTGAGAGGCAGGGTGCAGAGGATGAGGACCAAACCCAGATCAGAAAAACCAGAGGAGTCCAGGGAAACAGAAATTCAGAGCTGGCAGCCACACGGCAATGCCCACCACCAGAAAGCCACAACCAGCCCTGGTCCTTTCAGATCTGTTTATTTACTTTGAAAACATTAGGTCTTCTCATCTCACCTAAGCTAGAAGTGCAGGGTCTGCCTTTTCTTTTCTGCTCCCCTCAATGCCTTGCTACTGCCAACACCTGCCATCTGTTCCCCACCCCAACATAGCTCGTGATCATAGCAGGCAAAAGGAATGTTATCACTTCTTTATGGAATTGTTCTTTCTTCCTTCTTTCCTTCCCTCCTGCATTCCTTCCCTACTTCCCTCCCTCCTTCCTTCCCTTTTTCCTTCCCTCCTCACTTCTTACTTCCATCCTTTCCTCCCTCCCTCTCTCCCTCCTTCCTCCCTCCCTTCCCTCCTCCCTCCTTTCCTTCCTTCCCCTCCTTCCCCCTCCCTCCCTTCCTTCCTCCTTCCCTTCCTTCCTCCCTCCCTTCCTTCCTTCCTTCCTTCCTTCCTTCCTTCCTTCCTTCCTTCCTTCCCTCCCTCCCTACTTCTCTTTCTCCCTTCTTCCTTCTTTCTTTCCTTCCTTCTTTTTTCTTCCTTCTCTTCCTTTTTCCCTTCCTTCTCTCCATCCCCTCCTCTCTACTCAAGTTACATGTTCAAAGATGCTGGTATGTACAGAACACCAAAATCAGCAATGGGTCCACAGAGGGAAAACCAACAATTGCTGCCCTCAAAGAACTTGCCTTTATTTCATTGATCAATTAAATATTTATAAAGATTAAGTACATGAAAGAAACAACCGTGACATGCTGAGCTTGGTATATGCATGCATGCATCTATCCATCCATATACATATACATACATACATATAATACACACATGTATATGTGTGCATATATATCTGTCTATATCTGTCTACCTATCTCTATCTATCTATTTACAACCTGGGTTCAAATACTGCTTCTAATTTCCTTTGTATTTCCAGGTATATGATCCTATGATGCTTAATATCTCTGTGAGCCTGGGTAAATCATGTACCTCTCCAGGCCTCGACCCACCAGCTAGAAGGGTTGTAATCCGCCCTGTTAGAAGGAGTTCCCACAATGGCCAAAACAACAGGACTCTCATATTTCCAGCAGGAGGCTGCCACCTAAGCAAGTCAAGAAATGTTCCACTTCCCAAAGGGAGAAAGAAGTCTCTCTTTTCTTTCCTTTCTCTTTCCCCACTTCTTGGGGTCTGGGGGGTGGGACATGGAGGAAATAAGTGATTCTCTCCTTGAACAATATTTTGACCAAGGTGACTGTTCCAAGTGGGCTGTTTGCTCTTTGCTCACTCCAAGCTGAAGTGCCCTGGTATTGCTGCAGTTGAAATTCAATCCTAGAGGCTTGGGAGATGGTCGAGAGCAGGCATGTGAAGCAGAGGGGAGGGGGGACCTTGGAGAGGAGGCAGACTTCAGTAGATAAGAAGAGGCCTTACAGGGCTTTCAGAGCTGTTTTCTGTTTCATTTGGATGCTATGTACATCTTGACCTTCAATTTCCATTACAAACCTAGCCATAGTCCCAACTTTCCCCGCACTGTGGCAAGGAAGCTAGTCTTTTTGCTCCTATTGCATAGACTTCGAAGTGTAATGGGACCCTTTAACCTGGGGTACATTCTGGCTCTTTCTTCTTCTAACTTTTTCCCTCTTTCCCTTCCTTTCCCTCTTCCTCCTGATAGGAGTTTTATTTTTTCCTTAAAAGATGAGTGATTGTAATAATGAGGAAGAGGAGGAGGAGGCTGGTGATGGTGATGATGGTGAAATTTCTCTAACACTTGAACATTTGCAGCACACATTCCCCATGGGAGCTCATTTGAGCTTTGCCAATATGGTGGGAGGCAAGGATTCAAAGGAAGATTATTTTACAGCCCAGGAACTTTGGTCCCAGGGAATATTGCTAAGAAGTGCCTGAGTCTTCATTTGAACTCAGGCCTTTCTGAAGCCATGTCCAGCTCTATAGGCACTATGAGAAATGGTCCAGGCCTTACCCTCTCAACTTCTGGACAAAATCCAACAAGTTTGGAACTGGCTGAAGACCTAATGCCTGGCATGAAATTGTCCGAAGGTCCCTTGAACAGCTAGAAAAAAACCACAAACTGAAATCCAATTTGATTAGATTCAATTGATATTTATTAGGTGTTTACTGTGATTCAGAGCTAGGGTGAGGACCTAGAGATACAAATCCAAAATCCAGACAGTCTTACTATCCCCATTTTGCAGAGGAGAAGACTGAGGCTTGGAGAGATGACATGACTTTCTCAGGGTCACATAGCCAATAGGACACAGAGGTGGGATTCAAATCCAGATCAAGCTCACTTTAGAGTCACTGTTTTCTCCACTATTGCCACGTAATTGTTCAGTACAAAGTATATGCAAAGAAATTTCAAGGGGGGGCCACTAATAATTAAGGGGGAGGGGAGGAAGAGGCTGTGAATACACCCAGTGTGATTCCTGAGTTTGGCTTTGAAAGGAAGCAAGGATTCATTGAGTCAGGGGTATGGAGGGTATGTGTTCTAGGTGAAAGGCATTCATAGAATTCAGCACCTAGATCCTCCTCCCTTTGTACACCTATGGGATTCTCAGAAGGTCCTGGGTCTAGGTCCTAGGTCTCCTGACAATATTCACAGCCCTGATGATGACGACAGGGAAGTGAAAGGTCATAGGCTGATGAGTAAGAACTGAAGGGATACTAGAGGCCCTCATGTCTAACTCCTTCATTTTACAGAGAAGGAAACTTTGGCCTAGAGAGTGACTCATTCAGGGCCACGCAGCTAGAAGGCATCTGAGCTGGGACCCTGGCCCATAATTCTCTATATCTCATTGCCCTTCAGATCCATCACATTCCCCTAGAAGGGATCTTAGAAAGATTTTAGTCAATAGGTTCTTATCCCAGGGTACATGGAATGCCAAATGTTTGTGGGTAGATTTCAGGGGATTCACTAACTTGGATGGAGAAAAAAAGCAACCTTTAGTTTTTATAATAAAGTGTAAACATTTATTTCACCCATTTGTAGCCAAAATTTATCAGTTCTTTGAATTACAAATGAAGACCATAAACAATACTCTGAGAAGGGGTCCATGAAACTGCCAGAAGGTACATGAAACAAGCAAAAGATCAATGAATCTGCATAAGTCCATCCTGACACTCCAAACTGAGACCCAGAGAGGTCAAATGGCTTGCCCCAGAGTCACAGAGAGAAGTAACAGAGCTGGAGTTCATCAGATCCTAGCCTTGGAACTGGACAGCACCTTAAAAGCCATTGTACACAAACCCTTCATTTTACAAGAGGGAAAACTGGGGCTCAGAGAGAGGCTGACTCAGCCAGAGTCACAGAGGTCCAACAGAATTCAAACCCAGATCTTCCTGGCTCTAGGTCTCACATTCTATGCACTATGCCAAGCTGCCTTTCTGTTCTTTTTACTGAGTCCATTTTTAATCACGTTGGGCTCTTCGTGACCCCATTTGGGGTTCTCTTGGCAGGGATGCCATTTCCTTCTCCAGCTCATTTTGCAGATGAGGAAATTGAGGCAAACAGGGTGAAGTGACTTGCCCAGGGTCAATCAGCTACTAAGTGTCTTAGGCCAGATTTGAAGTCAGGTCTTTCTGACTCCAGGTCTGACACTATCCTCTGTACCACCCAGCTACTTCTCTAATTGAACATCGAATAAATAAAAATCATTTTAAAAAACAACACATGCCATTTTCTCTCTGTTCATCTCAGTTTGCTCATCTGCAAAAAGAGGGCATATTTGTGCCACCCATGCCACCAAACTGTTGAACTCTTCACAGATCAATAAATAGGAGCACTGCTATACTTGTCCTGATGAAATCTTCCCCCTCCCTGGGGAGGGCATTGCTCCCCTTTAGAAAGGGAACTAGAGACAGAGATACAGAGATGGAGAAAAAGAAGTGGAGATAAAGAGACAGAAATAGTATGAGACAGAGGAGAGAGACAGAGATAGAGAGAGAGAGACAAAGAGATGAGAGAGGAGACAGATAGACAGAGACAGAGAGACAGATAGAGAAGAGAGAGACACAGAGACAGAGAGAGATGAGACAGAGAGAGGAGACACAGACAGAGACAGAGACAGAGAAGAGAGAGGAGAGAGACAGAGACAGAGAGGAAAGAGACATAGAGAGAGGAGACAAGGGAGAGAGGAGGGAGACAGAGAGTCAGAGAAAGAGGAGAGAGAGAGGAGAGAGAAAGACAGAGAGACAGAGGAGAGAGACAGCAAGTCAGAGAAAGAGGAGAGAGTCAGAGAGATAGAGAGACAGAGACAGAGAGAGACACACAGAGAGATAGAGAGTCAGAGAAATAGAGACAAAGAGATAGACAGAGAGACAGAGAGACAGAGACTCCACCTTTACAGCTCTCCCTCCCCCCTTGTTAGTCTTCCTTGCTAAAGCTGACTTCATCTTCTGAGAGCTGGAGTTCCCTTTTCAGCACTCAAGAATAGAATTGTTCTCTCTCCATTCCTGTCACGCGCCCCTTAAGGTCGCTCAGCCCCCTGTCTTATCAGCACAAGGCACATGGTGCATTGTGGGAGAGTCAGAGCTAGGTGCAAGCTTGGCTGGGAGCTGTCTCCTGGCATCCGGTGCTGGACGAATCACCCCCACGACCTTGAGTCCCTTCTCTGCTTCTCTCCACCCCTCCCAGTCCCCTCCCCACCAGCTCCCCTTAAACAAGACTCCTGACTGAATAAAAAGGAGCAGCCGAGGTCTCCTCCCAAGAGAGAGCTTCATGGAGATTTTTCTGACCAGGAGCCTTGGTGGGGGAGGAGGACCATGGACTGAAAGGGGCCTATGCTGACCCAAAGGCCTAGATCCTAACTCCAGAATCATGATGGAGGGATATTTCTATACCCGCACTGATAGAAGCTGTAGCTCTGATGAGTAGAAACCTATCCCCACAAGCCAGAGTCCCAGAGGTTTCCTGATTTCTCCATTCACTCTCCCAGGCTTCCCAAGTAGCAGCCTTAGACCCAGCAACCACTCTGGGAAATAAAGGCAACTCATGTTATCGGGTGGGTTTCTCTTTATCTACAGTCTCCAAACTTTCTTGGATTCAATGAAGGGTACGCACAGAACCGTCAATGAAGAAGAAATTTTTTTAAAGTATCCAAAGCACCTTTTTGACATTCATGTGGCAGCAGCTTTAATATAGTATCATAAAAGATTTAGACCTGGAAGGAACTTCAAAGATCAGAGTCTCACTCCTTTAAAATATTTCAGAGATGAGAAAACTGATGCCCAGTGCTGAAGAAATGGATAGAGTGTTGGGTTTGCAGTCAGGAAGATGTGATTTCAAATCCAGCTTCAGACTGTGTGACCCTAGGCAAGTCACTTAGCTTCTGTCTGCCACAGTTTCACTTTCTGTTAAATTGGGGTGATAATAATAAAACCTGCCTCCCATGGTTGTTGTGGAAATCTAATGAGATAAAATAACTGTAAAGTGCTCATCTCACAAAGTACCTGACGCATAGTTGATGCTGATGTTCAGTTGTGTCCAACTCTTCCTGACCCCATCTGGGGCTTTGTTGGCAGAGATCCTGGAGTGGCTTGTCATTTTCTTCTCCAGCTCATTTTTCAGATGAGGAAACTGAGGCAAACAGGGTCAAGTGACTCGCCCAGGGTCACATAGTCTGAGACTGGATTTGAACTGAGTAAGATGAGTCTTCCTGACTTCAGGCCTGGGACTCTATTTACTGTACCACCTAGCTATCCCATGACACACAGTAGGTTGTGTAAAAATGCTTATTCCTTCCCCACTATATCACATTGCTGGAAGTATTAAGTGAGACATTTGAGATTTAAACATAATCTTTTATTTTACTAAAAAGAAAACTGCAGAAAGTTAAAGTAACATGTTGGGACCCTCAGGAATTTTTTCCAGTAACGTATTTGGAGCCTTGGGTGAGAGTTTAATGTGTGTTTCTTATTGTAGAGAGAAAACTTGAGCCTTTAGGATCTCAGGATTCCACTCTTCCTCCTGTCTACTCCTGGTGGGGAGAGAGGAAGAGAGAGGGGAGAGGAGGAGGAAGAAGAAGAAGAAGAAGAAGAAGAAGAAGAAGAAGAAGAAGAAGAAGAAGAAGAAGAAGAAGAAGAAGAAGAAGAAGGAGAAGGAGAAGAAGAAGAAGGAGAAGGAGAAGGAGGAGGAGGAGGAGGAGAAGAAGAAGGAGAAGAAGAATAGGAGGAAAGAGGAGGAGAAAGTGAGCATAAATATTAGATTTTTGTTCCTATCAGAATAATCTCTGGGCAAGTCACTTAGCTCCTCTGTGTTCTGAGCAAGTCATTTGGATTATGAATCGCCAACTTGCATTGATGGAGAGCATTTCTGATACCAGCCAATGAGAAGGTGCAGCTCCCATCCCTAATTGTATAGAGGAATCAGATATTTGATTGTCCAATTGCCTCATTGTATAAAGGAAGAAAGAGAAGTTCTTGAGGCTGCCTAAGCCCTTTTCCTCCTGTGCATGATGGGAGTATCTCTCTGGATCCCACTCTTTTGGTTCTTAGGACTGTGAAGGGAGTTGGAAAGGATCTTAGGAATCATACCATGTCCCTGATTTTCCCAAAGGGGAAACTAAGAAAAAACAGAAAAAAGTGAGTTCCCGACATCTCACATCAAGTTCGCAGCAGTTCCCTAAAGCAGCTGAGTCCTCTCCCCACCACCCTCAGCCTGTGTCTTCTAGTATATCCAGCTCCTTTCTCCATTTCCTTCCTTAAAGCACAGCTATTCTTTCACATTTATGATACACAAGGCCATTTTGCTGATCTACTGTATGCTGGGGCATTAACACCCCTGTAAAATAAACCTGTAATGGAGTAATTAGTGGCACTATTACTTCCCAGATCCAGGAATAAAGCCATGTGGGGCAGGAGCTCAGGGCTTACAGATTTGGCTTTAATGATGCATTATATTTATTTTGGATGGCCAGCTTGTCAGCACTCTAGAGTCCTGTGATGTTAGGGCTTGGAGGGAACTTCAGCTTACAGAGCTTAGAATGTCAGAGCTGGGAGGGGCCTTAGAACAGGGGATGTCAGGGCTGGGAGGGGTCTGAGAACAGGGGATGTCAGAGCTGGGAGGGGCCTTAGAACAGGGGATGTCAAGGCTGGGAGGGGTCTGAGAACAGGGCATGTCAGGGCTGGGAGGGGTCTTAGAACAGGGGATGTCAGGGCTGGGTGGGATTTTGGAGGGCAGTCAACTTTCCTAAGGCTGCCCAATGAGATTGCCGAAGATCCAGCTTTAGAAAGGTATCTTGACTCTCAGCCCAGGGTTCTTCCCAACACTCCATTGCCCATTACAAAAACCAAAAACTCCCCTCTTTCTAGGTTCTTACACACCATACATACATGCACACAATTTAGTACACATAGAAATAATACAAGTATGCATGTACACTCACATATAAACATTTATATAAACATGAACACTGTCTCTTTCACATACACATGCAATCACATAACAGGCATATGTACACACACAGACACACAGACAGACAGACACACACACACACACACACACACACACACACACACACACACCCCAATTTCCCAACTCAACTGAACTGAAGCCTTTGCGCAATTGCTACTTCCTTTGCTACCCACAATGTATAGTTTATCTCTATCTCATTCTATTGTATGGAGGGCGTGTATGTGCATGCACAAATGCGTCTGGTCATTACTTTTCTTAACTGCGTCTCTACAATGAACCTGAATTAAATCCAGGCTTGAAAAACAAATAGTTTTCCCCTCCCATTTATTAAGCCCGGAACCTTCCAGAGAGTGATTACAGCTGCCTCCTGAACCTTCAGCCAGCCCTGGAGGCAAGGTACCCCCTGCTGGTCCCCAGCAAAAAGCCCAAGATTCATTGCTCTCTTTCCTGCTGGACCTGAATGGGAGAGTCCCTCCCCCACTTTTATTTTTAAGCTGTTACCTTCCAGCCCAGCAGAACAAGGGAAGGGGATGGGGAGCACCAGCGTGGGGGCTGTATGTGCTGGAGGGGGTCAGGACTTCTTTTGTTTTTAGCTTTTGGTATGGTATTTAGGTTGAGAGAGTGGGGAGTGAGACCCAAGAAATGTAGCTCATCAAAGATGCCTATTATGTTGCAAAGTACAGATGGATTTGGAGCCCAGAGAACCGAGTTCAAATTCCAGCTTTGAACGCCTGTGTTACCTTAGGCAATTCACTATTGGGTGAGAGTATGAGGTTTGTAGCTTGAGGAATTATTGTGAGGAGAGAATTATTATCTCCCTGGGTCCCAGATTCCTCATATGCAAGATGAGGAAAGTGGACCAAGGGTCTGTTTCAGCTTTCATCTTCTGTTCTGTGCTCTGAGCCCAAGCTTTACTTATTCATTACTGTTATTACTATGTTTTACTACTACTACTACTACTACTACTACTACTACTACTACTACTACTACTACTACTCTTAGTACTACTACTAGTACTATTACTACTACTACTACTACTTACCACTACTACTACTACTACTACTACTACTACTACTACTACTACTACTATTACTACTGTTATTATATACTGGTTCAGGACTTGAAGTAGGAAACTCCTTCTACCAATGCAAAATCAAAGCATGGATGAATCAATCAGTTATCATTTACTAAGCATCTCCTATGTGCTGGGCACTGTGCCAGGTCCTGAGGATTCTCTCCAGGCTCTATTCCTGACTGTCTGGACTTTCCCAGTCTACCAAAGCATCTTCACCCTGACAGCTCACCACACCCCTGGACTCCTCACGTTAGAAGTACCTTCTGCTCCTATTGGGGTACGACAGCTCCCTCTAACTGGACCGCTACTTCCCCACACCTCCATTTCAGGAAGAGCCCAGCCTGGTTCTACCTTCATTTCTCTCCAAGCTACATCTCTGAATTCCTAGTTATTACTCCATTTTCCACATCCCTTAATTCCTGATTACTCCTTTTTCCAGATACCTTTAATATGTCATCATCTCCTATTAGAATGTGAGATCTTAGGGGCACCCACTGTCTTTCTGATTGGATTTATATTCCCAGCACAAAGGATAATGTCTAGTACAAGCTTGTTGGTCTGTCAACTTGACTTAGTTTAAAAAACAAAGAATAAAAATAGTTCTGATTTGCAAAGAGCTTGCATTCTAACAGGAGAGATGAGAAAAACATAATACATATGTATATATACACACAATAGCTTTAAAATAATAAATATAAACATAAAGACACAAAGGAGTTGAAGATAAGGCCATTTGGGATGGAGGGCATCAGGCATTGGGGACAATTCCAAGTGTCTTCATTCAGAGCAGTAGTTCTTAACCTGAGTCCACAGACCTGTCGATGGACAGATTTCAAGGGGTCTGTGAACTTGAATGGGAAAAAATAAATCACATCTTTATGTTCACTGGCCTCTAACTGAAATATATTCTTTCAATTATGAATGTAGACAACAAACGTTATTTTGAGAAGGGGTCCATAGATTTGGCCAGACCGCCAAAGGGGTCCATGACACAAGCCCCTGATTTATAAGGAGATGCTTGATCTGCTTCTATCCCTCCCTGCTCTGTATAATTCATGATTTGATGAGCATGTTATCTATTATCCAGATCACAGATAGAAATGTCAAATGACCCGGGGCCAAACAGAGATACCAGGGACTACTCATGACCTCTAAGTTGGCATCAACATATTGATGGCTCCTCTTTGGGTCTGATCATTCAGCCAGTTCTAAATACAATTGACTCCGTTGCTGTCTGGCTTACATTTCTTCCTTCTCTATATACTCCCAAGGTTCTTTAGAGCTCTGAGGAACCTCAGTGGCTGTCTTTTTTAACCCATCCCCAGAAAGAATCCTCACATCAGCACCATCTTTCAGACTCTACTTGAGGACCTCCAATGAGGGAACAGTGTCATCCTCTTGATACAGCCCATTGAACTTTTGAGCCTCTTGATATCAATTAGATTGTAAGGTCCTTGAGGAGGGGGGCTGTCTTTTGCCTCTTTTTGTGTCCTCAGTGCTCAGAGCAGTGTCTGGCAGATGATGGGGTATAGAATCTGGGAACCCCTTGAACTCTTTGCACCTTAACACTGAATTTGGCATTAGCCTGAGGCCATACATCTTGCATTATCACAATGACTGAATCTGTTACCCTTAACGTAGCCTAGTCTTCTATTGTCTGGAGATGTCCAGGTAGCCTTCAGCTACCTCCTTTCAAAATATCTATGACCAAATCTGTTACCCTTAAACTAGCCTAGCCTTCCATGGTCTGTTACTTCAAGCTGTTTCCCACCCTTGACTCCATCAAAATCCCATTCTCTAGGTTCCTGGAGTCTGACCTCAGTCCCATCAAGTTCCTTCCTAGACTCTTCCTCAAGATTCTCCCTAGACCCTTCCCCCCAGACTACTAGACCACCCCTAGATTCCTCTCACAATCTTTCTGTATAGAAGATCCATCTTGCTTCCATGAAGGGCTCTGATCCAGTCCAGCTCAGACTCAGTCTGTGTCACATTGTTCTGGTCCATTTGCCAATACAAGTGGCACAAATACTTAGGCTCCTTAAGAGTCTACTCTGTATGTTGAATCTTTAATAAACTTTGTTTTACTTTGACTGAGAGGAAATTTGAGTCGAATTCATTCAGCAGGACCCAGAGTTTTCAGTATTTGGGGGTCTTGAACACCCCTCAACCTGAAACCTCAACAGCAGCCACAAAATAAATAGGAGCTTAAGATCTATCAGTTGATCCAACCTAAGTCTTCCTCTATGAAATTCCAATCTGAGTCCATCCATCAAAAACTGATTGATCATCACTCCCCTATTCTTCCCATTGCTTCTGGATCTACCTTCTTAGTCTAAACCAAATCTTTGCATAAGACAGCCCTTGGAATGTGTGGGCTTTGTCTCTCTTTTCCTCTCCAATTCCTTCTTGGACACCCTCATACGGCCCACTCTTCAGTCTATGCCTTGTCTTGGTTCACTTCCTGTGGCCTGTCCATGTCCTTCCTAAAATGCCATACCCGGATCTATGCTAAGGATATTCCGGATGAGATCAGACCAAAAGAGAGGAGCGAGGAGGAGCAAGCATCTCCTGGTTTCAGGAAGCTATGATTTGGAATTCAACACAAGACTACATTAGTTTTGTTTGTTCTTTTGGTTGTTTTTAATTACTATGTCATCTGGGTATTTGAAGTTAAAATTCACTAAAATCGTCTTAGCTTTTTTTTTTCTGGACAAAATCCTGTGGAGCATCAGATATTTGCGAATTTCTTGTTTCTTCCTACACTTGGCCCACACATCCTCCCCCATACCCCCAAGGTAGCCTATCCTGTATGTATCTGCTTTGTATCAAGTATGTGCCAAGTACTTTGTACTTGCTTCCTAGGTATCGAGTATGTGTCTACTTACACACATAGTAACCAGCATCTAGATAGCATTTTAAGGTTTGCAAAATGTTCTACAAATCTCATTTTTGTCTTCACAAGAATTCTTAAAGAGTAGGTGCTATTATGTCTGACTCTTGGTGACCCCATTTAGGGTTTTCTTGGCAGAGATACCCAAGTGGTTTGCATTTCCTTCCCTAGCTCATCTTACTGATGGGGAAACTGAGGCAAACAGGTTAAGTGACTTGCCCAGGGTCACAGAGCTAGGAAGTGTCTGGGGCCACATTTGAACTCAGGTCTTCCTAACTCCAGGCATGGCTTTCTATCTACTTTACCACCTTGATACCCTATCCTCACTTTACAGATGGGAAACAGAAACAGATGAGATGAAATGATTTGTCCAGGGTCACAAAGCTAGTGTGAGGCTAGATTTGAATTTAGGTCTTCTGCATTCCATGGCTAAAGTTAACATAGTGCTTTAAAGTTCTAGAAGAATTTATATTCTATATTTGATCCTCAAAACAATCCTAGGAAGCAGGTGCTATTATCATACCCATATTACAGATGAGAGAACTGAGGTAAAAAGAGGTTAAGTGACTTGACCAGGGCTGATTCAGATTATCATGAATCTCTTTCCAATGCTTTACTCCATTGTATAGGAAAAAGACCTTGGCATCAGAAGTCAAGTCCCTTGCCCAGAATTACATAGAATTGAGTGTCTGAGGCTGGATTCTGCCTCAAATCTTCTGGTCCACAAGCTGATCTGCCAGGCTATAGTGTCCAGAAGAGAGAAGAGGTTTTCTCTACTGTCCGCTGCTCTCTGTTCCTCGCATCCCAGAAGAATAAATCTAAATTCAGAGAAGTGACTTACCCAAGGTCACACTCTAGTTAGTGGCAAAGTCAGGATTCAAACGCACATCCTGTGATTCCAAACCCATCCCTCTTTCCATTATGCCACAGGTCTGGGTTTAATCTTAAACTCTAGATCCTGTCCCCTTCTAATCCTTCATCTAGACCCTTATGATCCTGTGCCCAACCTAGGAAGGAGTCAAGTTGCTGAGGGCTTCGGAGCTCCCCGCTCCTTCCACCAGAGCAGTAAGGTTTCTCTCTGCCTCTTCCCCAGCTGATGGGGTGGCAAGGGCCCACCCTTTTAAATGTTCAGGGGATCATAAACACGCATGGTAAAAGCACTTTTTAAATAAGGTTAATGGAGCTGAGATGATTTCATTTTGTTCCATGGCTAACTAGGCCCAGATAATTACTAACACTGCTTTTATTTATGCCTGTTTTAAGGCTATTTTTATGCGGATCTGCCCGGTTAAAGCCGCCAGTTGTTTTCTTCTGGCTTTATTGAATGATATGGGGCAGAACATTGAATGCAGAAATGCTTCAGGGGAATTAACATCCCTGTTAGCATCTACAAACTTGGAGGATTTCAGCCCAGGGGAATGGCTTGTGCAGTTCAGAGAAATCCTGCAGCAATCCTTCCAGATTCTCCCTGTCTTCTCCTGGCTAATAAACAACAGCAACCATAGTAAACTACCATTGGGGTAACGCTTCAAAGCTCTTTAATCTGTCACTCGATGTCCACAACAGCCCCATGAGGCAGGTGCTGCTATTATACCCATTTCACAGATGAGGAAGTTGAGGCAGACAGAGGTTGAGTCCCAGAACTATACAGCTGGTGAGTTTCTGTGGCTGGATTCTGACTCAGATCTGCTGGACTATAGTGTCTAGAGGAGAGAAGAGACGCCCCTACTATCCTCTGTTCTGATGGACTATGACTTCAGGGCAGTTTTCACTTCTGGGTCCTATAGTTTAGGCAGGACATTGGGAGGTAAAAGGGGGTCCAGAGGAAGGCAGCAAGGATGGGGAAGGTCCTGGAACTGAATGAACTTACTGTGGACATTGCTCTAGGGAAGAGACAGAATTACTAAGAGAGTGGATGGTGCGATAACTCTTCACAAATCTTTGAAGAGCTGTCCTGTGGAAGATGGGATGGGAGCCTTGCTTTGTCTGGCCTTAGGAGACAGAAACAGGAGCGTTGGGGCTGAGCGAGGAGAGTGTCAGGAGGTGGATTTAGGCAGAATAGAAGGTAGAGAGGCAGCCCAGTGCCACAGGGGATAGAGCAGAGGCTGTGCTCCTGAAGTCTTGGGTTCAAATTCTCCCTTAGACTTTTATTAGTTCTGTGACCCTGGGCAAGTCATTTAACTTCTGTGTACTGAAGTTTTCTCATCTATAAAACAGGTAATAAGAACCCCTACCTCCAAGTAGTGTCATGAGTATAAAATGAGATCATCTTATAAAGGGATATACAAACCTTGAGGCTGTATAGAAATGCCACTGGTATTATAATCCATAAAAAACTGGAGCTGTCCCAAAGTGAGATGGGCCACACAGGGAGGCAGTGGCTGGCTTCATTGTCACGGGAGGTCTCGAAGTCAAAGTGCAGTGCCTTCCTAGAGATTTCTTATTGAGGGTCTTCAAACATAGGTCAGAACTAGGAGGGGCTTTAGAATATAGAAGGTTAGAACTAGTAAGGCCTTAAAACAGGGAATATCAGAGTTGCGAGGGCCCTTAAAGAATAGGAAATGCAGTATTGGGAGGAGCTTTAGAACAGGGCATGCTAGAGCTGGGAGGGCCCTGAGAATAGGGAATGTCAGAGCTGGGAGGGGCCTTAGAACAGAGAATGCCAGAGCTGTGAGGGGCCTTAGAAGAAAGTGTCAGAATTGCAAGACTTAGAAACCCCATTCCTTTATTTGACAGGGAAGCAAACTGAGTCTTAGAGAAGGTATGATGGGTCCCAGGATTACTGCCCAAAGAGCTGCCCTGACTCCCTGGGCTGTTCCCTCTCCCTGGAGGCCAGGAAGGATGGATTGATTGCACTTAAACCTAAATTGTCTGAGGTCAAATCCGAACTCAGGTCTTTGTGATTTCTGGCTCTGTACTCTGTCCACTGTGCCACCCAGCTACCCCCAGAAGCTGGAAAGGACCTTAGGAGCTGTCCTGACTAACCATCCCACTTTACAGATGAGGAAAATAGGGCCATGAAGGTAATGACTTAGCCATGGTCACACAGATAGTGAGTATCAAAGGAAGGATTTGAACCCAGTGTTCTTTCTACTACTCAAAATAAATATTTGAATTGAATCATAGGCCCAGAAGATCACAGACTCATTCATTTAGGGGTTCAGAGACCTTGGGGATCATTTAATTCAACCCTCTTATTTTAGAGATGAGTTAACTGAGAATTTACGCGAGGTCACACAGCTAATACATGTCAGAGGTGAGATGTGAAGCCACGTCTTCTGGCTCTGAATCCAGGGCCTATGTGCCATATTATCAACCTTCTCTGAGCTTCTTAAGCCTGTAGCCCTCAATAGGTCTGTCTCTTCCCTCTATATCTCTGTCTCCCTGTCTGTCTCTGTTTCTCTCTCAGTTAGGGGTGGGGATTCCATGGGGGCTGTCACTGGGTCTCACCTCCCTCCGTGGCCCCCAGGAGCCTCCATCCTAGAGCCCCTCACACAGGAGAAGGCTGATGAACACCGAGTGCAGGAATCAGTGCCTGGGAGATGTTTCCTTGGAGATAGTCCAGCATCATGGGAAGGACACCAGCGGAGCTGGGTTCAAGGTAATCCCACTCTGTGGTACCTTGCACAGGCCATTCTTTTCTTTTGGCCTCAGTTTCTTCATCTGTAAAATGGGACCAAAGGTCAAAGGTCCCTCCAGATGTCCTGCATCACAAATGATGGAAGTGACACAAAGACTGGAGACCTGGACTTAGAGGCAGAAAGCTGCAAGTTTGCCTTCACCTATAATATGAAATAATAATAATTACAATAACAGTAATGATAATATAATAACAACAGTGAGCATTTAGATAGCACCTACTGTAAGCTTAGCTCTATAGAAACATTATCTCTTATGGTCCTCACAACCCTCAGAGGGAGGAAGTGGTTTGATGCCCATTTTACAGATTGGGAAACTGAGGCAAACAGAGGTCAAGCAACTTGTCTGGGGTCACATAGCTGGTGAGCTGGTGAGTGTAGGAGGGAGCCTTTGAACTCAGGTCTTTGTGACTTCAGGCACAGCCATCATTCCCTCACCACCGAGCTGTCAGCCTCCCAGGGTTGTGAGGATTAAGTGAATTAATAAATGCAAAGTGCTTTGCACACTTTAATGTCCTATATAAATATATAAATGCCTATCATTATGACTATTAATCCTTGTCACCACAACCATCTTCATTCTAATTGTTCGGATCGATGTCACACAGAAGAAAAGATTGCGAGACCCCAGGACCCCAGATTTAAAGCTATAAGGGCGGCTGGTGGCCATTAGATCTCACTTTGTGGATGAGGGAATTGAGGCCTGTGAGACTCCCCTAGGGTCACTCAGCTGATAAAGTGCCTAAGGAAAGGCATGAGCCCAGGTCTTCCTGAACCCCAGTCCAGTGACCCACCCACCATGTCCCGGGAGGAGGCAGCTTCAGCTTCAGGTGCGGGAAGCTTCCTCAAAATTCACAGGGTTTACCTTGGGTGGGCCTGGGATCCTCACTACCCAACCAAGTCTAAGCCTAGGCCAGATGGTCGCGTGGGAGATAGATAGCTTTTAGTCATCTCTGTATTCCCTTCCAGGGCTGAGCTATATCGGATTGTGAGGCCCCATTCTGAACCTGCTAAGATTCTACAGTTGCGTGAATCTGAGTGTTTGATTCTATGACTATGGGACTTTTCTATTCCCAATGGATGAGTCCTTAGTTTATAGATCTATGGTTGGAAGGGACCTCAGAGGCCCCTCTCCTAGTCTAATCAATTTATCTTTCCTTCCTTCCTTCTTTCCTTCCTTCCTTCCTTCCTTCCTTCCTTCCTTCCTTCCTTCCTTCCTTCCTTCCTTCCTTCCTTCCTTCCTTCCTTCCTTCCTCCCTCCCTTTCCGTCTCTCCTTTCCTCTCCCTCCCTCCCTCCTTTCCTTCCTCCCTCCTTCCCTCCTTTCCTTCCTCCCTCCCTCCCTCCTTTCCCTCCTTCCCTCTCCCACCCTCCCTCCTTTCCTTCCGCCCTCCTTCCCTCTCCCTCCCTCCTCCCTCCTCCTTTCCTTCCTTCCTTCCTTCCTTCCTTCCTTCCTTCCTTCCTTCCTTCCTTCCTTCCTTCCTTCCTCGCTCTCTCCCTTCCTTCTTTCCTTCCTTGGCAGACAGGATGACCCAGTGGATAGAGTACTTGGTTTGGAATCAAGAAGACTTGATTTTAAATCCAGCCTCAAACCCTTATTAGCTGTGTGACTCTGGGAAAGTCACTTAATCTCTATTTTCCTCAGTTTCTTCAACTGTAAAATTGGATAATAAGAGCATCTACCTTGTAGGGTTGTCATGAGGATCAAATGAGATCATATTTGTAATGCCCTCAGCATCATACCTGCCATAACCAGCGCTATGTACATGCTTAACCCCCTCCCCCTCCTTTCTCAGATGAGAAAACAGAGGACAAGATAGGTGAGGTTACTTGTCCAAGACCACACAGATAAAGGTCAGTAATCAGGCTGGGATTCCATCTCAGCACCTTTCCGTAGCCTCTGACACCGCACTAACACTGAGATTATTTTAATTTTCTATTGACAGCTTCTGCTCAGCTTTCAGTACTCCTCAAAGGTCCCGCCATTGCACAAGCACCATAGTTTGTAATGTAATGTCTCTGTGTGTGCGAGTGTATGTGAGTGTGTTTCTGTGTGTGTGAGTGTGAGAGAGTTTGTGCATGTGAGTGTGTGTGAGTGTCTGTGTGTGTCTATGTGTGTGTCTGTGTGTGTCTGTGTGTGTCTGTGTGTGAGTGTGTTTCTGTGTGTGTGAGTGTGTGTGAGTGTGCATGTGCGAATGTGTGTGTGCCTGTGTGTGTCAGTGAATGTGTGCATGTCTGTGTGTGTCTGTGTGAGTGTCTGTGAGTGTGTCTGTGTGTGAGTGTGTGTCTGTGCATGAGTGTGTGTGCCTGTGTGTGAGTGTGTATGCCTGTGTGTGAGTGTGTGTATGTGTGTGTGTGTGTGTGTGTGAATGTATATGTGTGTGGTGTTGGGGGAGGGTTTTTTATAATGAATGAAGAAACCCATGGCTGGCAAGAGCTAGGGGATATTCCTTTCACTGAGTATCAGAGTTAATTCAATGGTCCCTTGAGGAAATATTCTGGGGTTTGACTTTCCTTTCTTTATGCTGTTTTATTCAAGTCTTCTCATAGTTCTCTTAATTTCCCATATTTTTTCTTTCTTAGAGCATCATTTTATTTTTGATTAAATTCAGCATTTCAATTTGGTTAGCCATTCCCCAACTGACAGACGCCTGTTGTGCTTCTAGTCTTTTTGATTCCTGTGAAAAGGATGGCTGTGAATATTTCAGTATATTGGGGGTCTTTCTTTCTGTTTTTGGCTGTCGTGGGGATATATGCCTAGAAATGAGACCAGTGGATCCAAGGTTTGGTCTTTAGTTCATTCCACTGTCCTCCATAATTTCAAACCATTTTCCAGCATGGTCAGACTTATCTGCAGGTCCATTAACAGTGTATGAACATGCCTGTATCAGAACATCAACTGCTCTCTCCCAAGGGGTTACTGCTTCTGTGGCACATGCCATCTGCAGCATGCAACCAAGCCCATTTTCACAGACTGGAGCTGTTAGAATGGCTTACAAAGGAAACATGATCTTCACCTCTGAGCTGCTTTTGATAACTTGGGGCCTGGGATGAGTTGGCTATCAGAGCCCCAGGCCAAACAGCATCTGTTGTACTTTTAGCTCTTGGGACATCACACCACTGAGGGTCAATCTTTTAAGGTGCCTCTGCTTTCTAGAATTGACCACAGGGGCCAGGCTTAAAAAAGAAAGCTGGAGGTCTTCTCCCTGCCTTTCTTCTTGCTACCCCCTCTCCCTCCCTCAGGGCTGCCCTCTGTTCCCAGCCCCCTCAATTAAATAAAAGCCAGCATTGTAGTCAACGAGTCAGGAGCCAAAATAGCTAATTCAATCTTGAGCTACCTTTAATAGAAAGCTGATGTCTAGAGGAAGGGGATGGTTACTCCCATCATCCTCTCCCCTTGTAAGAGTGTATCTTTAGAGTTGTTTCTAATTTAGGCCCCCACCATTTTAGAGAAGCTATAAGCTGGAGAGTTTCTAGAGAAAGAAAGTCCCTTGGTACAAAGGTTTTAATTAACTGATTAATTGATTGATTGGTTTTGTGAACCCGTATTTTCCTCTCTCTTTAACCCTCTCCACTAAACAATCAAAGAAAAAAGAAAAAGAAACTCTCATTAAAAATATACATTTTTATTGTATTCCCACCCTGGCCGTGTCCCAAGATGTATATCTCATGGGCCATTTGGGCTCCATCACCTGTCTGGCAGAAGTCAGCTTCCTCCACCTTCAAGGCCTCCCTCTGGAATTCTGGTTTGTCAATTGCTTGGATCAGACTTCCAAAGTCATTTGAAGTTGTTTCCCCAACTAGTGTTGTCATTGTATAAGTTGTTTTCACTCTTCATCAGTTTAGAGAGATCTTCCCAGTTCCCTATGAAACGGTCCTTTTCATTGTTTCTCATGGCAAAATGATCTTTCATCACATTCAAACACCTAAATTTGGTTAGCTGTTACCCAATCATTTCCAGTTTGGGTCTACTGTAGAAAAAGTGAAAAGTGGCTTTGTTTTCAGAAGAGCTGGGTTTGAATCCTCTCTCTGTCCTGGGATATCAGACTGAGAACAGGAAGGGTCCTTAGAGGTTAAAGTGTTAAACGACCAGATTTTACAGATGAGTAAAACTGAGGCTGAGCTTAAGTGACTTGTTCAGAGTCACACAGCTAGTAATTTGAAATAAGGTCTTCCTGACTTTACCCTGCACCAACTGTTTCTTCCTATCCTTGGAACTTTGAACAGCAACTTGCACTTAATAGGTGTCTAGTTAATGCTTGCTAAATTGAATTGAATTGGATTTCTATTTGCTAGATAAGCTAGAAAGCTGATACTCGGGTGAAGTGACTTTTACCAGTTCACCTAGCATATGTCTTCGAAGCCTCAGTTCTGTCAGATGACAAACATTCTTTTTTTCCCCACCTACCTCATGGGCCTGTTGTGTGAATCATCAGAAAACATGGTACACATGAAAAGGCTTTGTAAAGCACTATAAAGCACCACTTCCCTTTCTTAATGGCTCTGGAATATCACTTGTTTTGGTACTCCCTCCATCAGGACAGATTCAAGTGTCCAGTCCACTCAGTAGTACAGACTGCAATTCCTTCGCATTTGCCTTCTCACCCTGGACTGTTTTTATCCATTTTAACCCACAGATTGCCCCACCCCTCACCCCTTGGAGAATCCTCCAGGGATTGTTGGCGTTGTGATGAGAAAGCATTGACTGAACTATATCACTCCTCTGCTCAAGAAGTTCTAATGGCTCACTATTGTGTATAGGGCAAAGTAAAAATTATTGTCTGGGGAACTTCAGATCTTTTATGATCTGTGAATAGTAGAAAGGTATGGGGTTCAGTAGAAGGAATGTGAATCAGAAAGCATGGCTTTTGTTTCCAGCTCTGTCATTAAGTTACTCTTACCACTCACCATCTTTGGAACTCAGTTCCTTTGTCTGTAAGATGGCGGTATGGGGAATAAATGATCTCTAATGTCCTTTCCAGGCTGATTTTCTATTCTAGGGTCCCTTCCAGATATTCTGCATTCTGATATTCTGGATTCTAAGATTCTAAATTTCCTTGTGGTTGGGATATTCTCTGTTCTAAGGTCCCTCTAGGCTTTAACACTCTATGCTGTAAGGTTCTCCCAACTCTGACGTTCTGTGTTCTAGATTTCTTTTAAACCCCATGCAATCTATGTTCTACTATCCCTTTCAGACCTGACCTGCTGTGACTGTGTGTGCACAGTCCATCCCTTCACTGCCGATTCCTTTATCCACAAAATGGGCAGGATGCTAATCCCTGCCTCCTGCACTTCCTACGGCTAGGATGAGTTTAAAGGAGATCATGGGTACAAAGTTCTTTATAAACTCTGGGCTCTATGGAGACTGAATGCTGTTATTATTATTCAGGATGGGTTTTTGGTGCAGAGAGACTATTTCTCACCCACAATAAAAGTTCTCTTTCCCCCAGGAATGGTGATGGAGGTGAAAAAAGAAATGAATTGATATGATTCTCTGGACTCACAACTTTTAGCCTTTATCTACAGCTAACATACTGTTTTATTTGAAATAAGTCACTTTCTATCTTTTCCCCAGTCTTCAATTTCCTTCCAGATATAGAACCCACTCTCTGGAGTCACAAAATATGATTTCGAGTCCTCCCCTTTTCATTTACTGCCCGTATGACCTTGGACCCGTCACTTACTTTCTATAAACCTCAGATTCCATCTCTATGGAAGGCAGTGGAGTATGCTAAAAGTCCTCCTGTGGCCCTTTCAGTTCTAAATCTATAAGCCTATATAACTGAGGGTGAAATTCTGGCTCTGTTAAATGGTTGCCTATGTGGTCTAGGCCAAGTCACTTAACTCTGGATTTCAGTTTCCTCAAGGATAAAATGAGAGGATTGAGCTAGATGACTTTAGAGGTCTCTTCAATCTTTGACTCAACGATCCCATGATTCCCTGACTTGGAAAGGGCCCAAGATCTCATAGTAAGTAAATCAGTAGAGCTGAGATTTTAATGAGATTTTAATCCAGAGTATAGGATCACAAAGGCAGCTAGGTGGTGCAGTGCATAGAGTGCTGGGCCTAGAGTCAGGAAGACAGGAGTTCAAATCAGGCCTCAGACACTTACTAGCTAGGAGACCCTGGACAAGTCACTTCACCCTGTTGGCCTCCATTTCTTAATCTGTAAAATGAGTTGGAAAAGAAAAAATGGCAAATCATCTAGTATGTTTGCCAAGAAGATGACCTTAGAGGCCATCTATTCCAACTTCCTCATTTATTTCACATATAATATCACCTTCCCTATCAAAATTCCTACTCATAAGGCAAGATTCTGGAAAGTATTCAAATATATATTCTCATGATTCTATTAGCCAACCATAAAGAGTTGGGTTCCCAGTGCTGTTAATAATAAAGACATTTTTTGTAGTACTTCTCATGTGCCAGGCTCCAGGCTAAGCACTTTACAGCCATTATTTCATTTGGTCCTCCAACAACTCTGGGAGGTAGGTGTTATTATTAGCATTTTCCAGGCCTGGAAACTGAGGCAAACAGAAGTGAAGTGATATGCCCAAGGTCTAGTAGTAAGTGACTGAACTTGAATTTGAACTCAAATCTCTCTGGCTCCAGGTCTAGCGCTCTATACATTGCACTAGCCAGCTGCCTGCTATTGCTCATAAGCCCCCATCAGTGTGCTTCCAGCTGGTAGTTGGACAGACTTAATTAGCTCTTAACTTTTAGAAAGGGTATTTACTAAGACAGGATAGTTAGGAAGAGTTGGTATTTGGCATTTTTCCCCCAAATTCTAAAACACACTGTCCCTCAGATATAATCAGAGCCTAGGGGAAAAGTTGGCTTAAGCTCAGAGTCTGATAGTGTTGATTCACAGATAGAGAGAACTTGTATGGCAAAGGCATAATGCTTATTTTTTGCAAGTCCTTTTTCTCTCTTTGTGGAGTACTATGTGGGATGTGGGGCCAGCAATGGATGAGTTTCTTTGCTGGTCCAACTCTTCCCAGGACCTACCATCTCTTCTATAAGGTTGCCTATGTTCCTTTGCTGGGTCATTCTGTACTGAATCAGGCATTTCAGTTGACTTCCCATATTTTCTCCTGACCTTGCAATGGTTACTAGGTCACTGTTGTCTCACCCCCTGACTACTGTGGCCATTGTTATTGGCTCTGGTGCATTCTACTACTGACTCCAGTTACTGGGATGACATCTAATGGGGTCTCTGCATCCACAGACTCACAAGGTCATTGCCTGAACACATTCACCTTGGATGGAATAAACATGACAGAAACAAACATGTGCTCATAGTTGTGGGGAATACAGTGTGGCCACCCTTTCCCTGTTGGTTCTTCTAGGGCATTAGCCCTGAGGCTAGTTCCCCTCCATACAGAAGATTGGAGAAGAGATGTTAAACCTCTCCCTTTCTTCCTAACTTTCTCTGGTATATTAATTTTTGCTCTGATATCAATGTGTTATTTCCAACTGGTTTGGTTTCTCCAATAATATGGTCAATGGTGGTGGTATGCTGGGGCTCAGGTTATGGGCAAAAGTGAGGAGGAAAGGTAAAACTTTCGCAATTTTCTTTTCTCTCCCACACTAACCCTTTACTTCTGCTTCCTCCAATATAACACAAAGCTCTGCATTTTTATGGTTCTCCTGACCTTGAAATCTGTCACCACTTGACCAGTCCCTTTAGAACTGAGCAAGCACTGAGCCAGGGGCATGATTAATTTCTTTTACTGACTAGTCCTGATTTTTCCTTTCTTAACCAGACTAAAGAGAAGGCTGTACCTATTAAAGAGACCTCAGAGTGTTGGTAATCTTGTTTGCACCTTGTTAAAAGCATAACCATGTTTGTTTATGTATTGGTTCTTTGATTGAGGTAGGTGAGGAACCCCTTCTGTTATACACAGATGAGAAACTTGAATTTCAGAGATTAGTAAATTTGTTCATGGTCATCGTAGTAAAGGCAGGATATGAAACCAGGACTCGTTGATTCCACATCCAGTGTTTTTTCCATGATTTTCCATGAAGTCACTTCTCTCTCATGTTGGGTTAGATGAGGTCATAGGGACCTCCTAAACCCAAACCTTGAAGATTTCTCATCTTACCTTCTTCCTATTAAGAAGGAAGGTTCCCGCCCCACCCCCACTTCTACCTCCAACCCCAATCTTCTAGTTCAGTGGTTCTCAACCTTCCTAATGCCATGACACTTTAATACTCATATGTGGGCGTATCTACATGTGGGCAGACCTGCCTGGAGACAGATAGAGGAGCAGTGTCTTGGTTCCTAAGACCATCAGAAATAGTGTTTTCCTATGGTCTTAGGCAACCCAAAGGGGTCCTGACCCACAAGTTGAGAACCACTGTATCTAGCTAGACTCATCTCTCAAAGTTCAAAGTTTAACAGGTTCTCTCCAAGAAGACCATGCTCTCACCTGATCTCACAAATAAAAAGGCCTGCCTCAGTGAGCTAGGTGCTGAAAGCCTTTGAACTTAATGTAAGAATGGTCCCAGAGATTGAGACTGGTGCCTTCTGAAGGACATAGACTCAACAGATGGAGAGAACTGGTCCTCAAGATAAGAAGGGAGCCACTCCAGTGGGCCAGAAGGTGCCCCTCCCTCATCATGCTCAACATCCCCCCCACACACACTGAGTCAAAAGGAGATCCAGGCAATCCTTCCCCTGGGGTGCACATCCCCAGAGTTTAATCTATCATCCCAGCAGCACTTGCCAAGCCCAGCAGGAGCCACCAGATGCCCAGTCCTGGCCCCCTGTCCACCCAACTTGGTGTCCTCCTGAAGCAAACCAACTCAGCCCTTTGTTCTGATTGAAGGCTCCCTGCTGTTCTTCTGCCTCTGTCTTTCCCAGAAGTCACCTGAGATATCCTTCCACCCCAACTGCTCTACATGCACTAAATGAGATTACCAGGCTGCTCTTCCAGTGTTCCCAGACACTTCACTTTCAATTAGGCAGTTTACTATTTAACACTTTGGATGCCTCTTCTTTGTGCACCTGGGTTTGGAGGGGGAACCTGGAAAAGGTGGCTTATGGGCCCATGCCAGGCAGGAGGGAGTATGGGACATAGGCTCTCACTCTCTTTGCAGGGTTTTCTCCTTTCTCATTCTTAAGTTATTTAGGGAAAAAAAGAGATGTCCTTCCCTTTCTGATCAAAATGATTTTTCCTGGTAATGGAGATGTTCATTAACCAGCTCTTTGGGACTCTGCATAGAGTCCAGGAGCCTCCCCTTTGGTCTCTCCTCGTTTATCATCTGCTGTCGAGTGAATGCGGACAGGGGAAGGAAAGGAGATAGGTGCTTAGAGGAGTGGAACTGTGGGGATCCCGGAGGAAATCACTCAATCCAGTTTCCTGCACCTCGCACTGCTGCATCTGTAATTACAGCTTTCCGAATAGCTCCATTGTCATTCCATCTGGAAATCTGGATCCCTGAACAGTCCTAGGCTCTGGAGGCACCAAGAGGCAAACTGAGATGTCTGTCTGTGTGCAGCAGCTCCTGGTTTGAGAGGCATTGACTGTTCTAAGACCCCTCCAGCTCTGACATTCCCTGTTCTAAGCTTCTTCCCAGCTCTGACATTTCCTGTTCTAAATCCTCCCAGCCCTGGCATTCCCTGTTCTATGGGACCTTCTAGCTGTTATAAGAATTATCCATTCTAGCCTTCTCATTTTAAAGATAAGAACACTCAGCCACCAAAGCTGTGACTTGCCCCAGGTCATGCTGACAGAGCTAGACTTTGGCTAACCTTTGACTCCCAGCACAACCTGTTCCCTACTCTGCTGCAGGCCTCATACAACACACCCACTGCTTCGGCTCCCCTGGGCATCCTTTGCTTCTTTGGTCCAAAGAGGAGGTGGGTTGATGGCTGGCTACCTTATGTATTGATTCTTTGATTGAGGTAAGTGTGGTCCTTAGACTCCAGGGGTCTCTGAGACCCTTTCAGTCATTCCACAAGGTCAAAACTGTTCCCAAATAATACTAGTGTTTTTACCTATTAAAACATTCCTCCTTTTTCTAATCACTTAGATGTGTGAGACCAGATTTTCTTCATATACTTTGACCAAAATTATATATTGCAACAGACTGAACGCAAGAATAGATACGAGAATACAGCTGCCTTCTACTAAGCCAGACATTAAAGAAACTGCAAAAACATAAAACAATGCCACTCTTCTCATGAATTTGTTTTTTATTTTGGAAAAAATTAATTATTTTTCTCAAAGAATGTTATTTATATTACCAATGTAATAAATATATTCTTGCTATGTTTAATGAATTAATAAATATTTTAAAATTTATGAATTTCTAATACAACACATATCTTCAAATATAACCCCGCTCAAACAAAAGTTCATGGCAGGTGGAGACCACCATAATTTTTGAGATTGTAAAGGCATTCCAAGACTGAAACATTTGAGGTTTTGGAATGTACGCTTCCTTTGCATTCTACCATTTTGTAGATCTAAGCATGCGTTTCTCACGATTTCTTTTTGATAACTTGATCTCAGGGAGAGAAACACCAAATAGAAGAAAATCAAACAGTTGAGATCCAGTTTCAGGCTACCTTAAGCAGGAACACTTGCTGTCACATGCACGAATTTGCTCTTCTTACTGGAGTGAGGGGAAAGGAAAGCAATCCCATCCACCCATTAGATAGACTTCCAAGGAAAACTGGGGTTGGTTGTGTTCCAACAAGAGGCTCTTATTCCTTATATCCTACAGAGTAGGTGGGTCTTTGTGCCTTAGTTGTCGATCCCTTTGACAGCACTTGATGATTCAACCAGAGTTTCACATTATTTATCAAGGGGCTAGGGAATGTATCCCTCCCCTCAGAGTCAAAGCGTGCATGCCCATTACCATAAGAGGTGCCTCAGTTCAAAGGACAAGGGACTTCATTTGGTCCTTTCTGCCGTACCATAATTCTCAAGTGCTAAAATTCTAAGACTAAGCTTCTGACAATCCATTACCCCAGCATTCTAAGAATCTTTCCTTTCCTAGATCAACATATATTTATAAGCACCCACTATGTATCAGGCAGTGAGGTAGGTACTGTGGATGTGAAGGTGAGATGGTGTTTGCCCTCAAGAAAATGGCATTTTGTTGAAGGAATATGATAAAACTTGGTTGGAGTGAACAGGTAATGAAGGGACTATGGGGAGTCACAGGGATAGAAGTAGAGCCATATTATTGTCATATAACTTCCTGTAGCAATAGTAATAAATTTTCATCTTTACTGACTCAGTGTGGAAACTGACCATCTCTAAGTTGAGGAAAACCAATGAAAGTTCCACAGAAAAGACCATTGTTAAAAAGTGCCTTCCATTCCTTCTGAGAAGTGGGGCTCTACGGAAGAGAATACTGTCCCCTTTGTCAGATGCATTTCTATCATCATCTATCTCTGCTTGATAATTTTCTTTTATCACAAAGAAGAGTTTGATTTTGATGAGAAAGGAAGATTGAAGTAATTGTGAAATAGAAGCAAAAACTATCATTGAAATGTGAAAGTGCATCTTATTAATGTGAAGTTATGGTGATATCCTCAGAGTCTGGAAAGAATTTGGAATCAGAAGATCTAGATTTAAATGCTAACTATACTGTTCATTAGCTGTCCAAATTTGGGTAAGCAATTTCTCCTTTTGGGGACTCAGTTTCCTCATCCATAAAGACAAAAGAGTGTTTCAATAAGTCAATGGGAACCTAGGCATTAAAGCTGGAAGAGACCTCAAAAGACATAATTCACTCCTTGTTTTACAGTATAAAATATTTATCAAATGAAATGACATGTACAGTGCTTCAAACCTTAAAATACACTATAAATGCTAGTTATCATCACGGATGAGGAAATTGGGCTAATCTCCAAGTCTCCTTCTGGCTTGGATATACCAGTAAAAGATTATTAGAACATGAGTTGGAATGAGACCTTAGCACTCAACTAGTGCAACTTTTTGATTTTGTAGGTGAAGGAGTGGGGGATTCTAAAAGACAAATGGGCTCCCCCAAATCACATGGGTAAGAAAGGTCATTCAAATGCAGGATTTGGTGTGCACACAAGGGAGGTAACTCCCATAGCTCTTAGGACTAGTGACACGGAAGTTGACCATGGCAATGGTCCAAGAAATGTCTTCTATCTGGTGAGCAGACAGAGGGAACTTCTAGGAGTAGCCACAATTAAGAGGGGATGCTACCCCAAGGGAGCATGAAGGTAGCTGATAATGCTCATTTTCACTATGCATGTAAGTGATTCTAATAAATCGCACCTTCTCCAGTAGTTTACCCCCTTCATCTTTCCAGTCTTCTCAATTATCTTCATTCCCCTTGTTTACTGATTTATTACCACCTACAAACATGCCTACATCTTCTTCATTCTCAAAAAACAAACAAAAAACTTTTGTCCATCTCCACAAGCTATCATCTCCTACTTCTTTCCCCACTTATGTCTAAACTACTTGAGGATGCTATCTGCAGCTGAGGCTCCCATTTCCTTTTCTCTCATTCTTTTATCTCTCTACACTTTGGCTTCCAACCTCAACATTTACCTCAAGCTCCCAAGTTACTTAAAATCTCTTTATTGTCAAATCCAATGCCTTTTCTTCAGTTAACATCTTTCTTGACCTCTCTGCAGCCTTGCGCTGTTGATCACTGTCTTCTAGATTTCCATGGCATTACCCTTCCTGGTTTTCCTCTTACCTATTTGGTTACTCTTTTTCCATCTCCTTTTCTGGATCCTCCTCCAGATCAGGTATCCCTCGGGCTTCTGTCCTGGGTCCTCTTCTCTTCTCCCTCTATTCTACTTCACTTGGTGATCCCATCACCTTCCGTACTTTCAACGGCCCTCCCTATGCTGATGATTCTCAGATGTAGCTTATCCAGCCCTAACCCCTCTCCTATCCTCTAGCCCTAGCTCTCTGACTAGATATCCTGCAGACATCTTAAACTCAATATGTCCAAAACTGAACTTATTCCCTTTCCACAAGAACACCCCCTTCCCAAATAGTATTAAAAGCACCCTGTCCTTCCAGTCACTCAGGCTCACAATACAGGTGTTCTCCTTGATTCCTCCTTCTCTCTTACCTGTCATATCCAATCTGTTGCCAAGTCCCATTAATTTGGCCTTTGCAACATCTCTTGACTATGCCCCTTCCTCTCCTCCGACATGGTCATGATCCAGTGCAGTCCTCAATAGGCTCTGAACCATTCCCCTGGTTGGTCTCCCTGCCATAACTCTCCCCACTTCAGTCCATTTTCCTGTCAAATTAACCCTCCTAAAGGGCAAATCTGATGTTATCCTTCTATTCAGTCAGCTTCAGGGGTTCTCTGTCACCTCCAGGATCAAATAGAAAGTCCTATTTGGGACATTCAAAGCCCTGACTCCCTCCTACTTTCTAAGTTTCTTTAAATCTTAGATTCTTTTCTGGATGCTATGATCCAGTGACATAGGCCTCCTTGGTTTCTTTCAAGTATTTCCTTCTCCAAACTTTGTGTGACTGCTGCCCATGCCTGGAGCACTCTACCTCCTCACCACTGCCTCTAGGCCTCCCTGGCTTCCTTCACGCTTCTCTAGGAAGCCTTTCCCAATCCCCCTTAATTCCAGTGCCTTCCCCCTGCTATTAGCTCCGATTTGTTCAGTTTATCTTGTGTGTACCTGATTGTTTAAGAGCTGTCTCCCCCATGTGACTGTGAGCTCCTTGAGAACAGGGGCTGTCTTTTGCCTTCCTTTAGTCCCTGGCATTTCGCAGAGTGTCAGGAACACAGTAAGTACTTACTAAATGCTCATTTCCTGTCTGATCTTCTGAGATTGTCCTTATTCTCTGAAAAGGGTCTATGTCAGAGGACTCAGGATCCTGGCCGTCAGAGGTCTTCTGACTGATCGTCAGGCCATGTGTGCCTCTGGCTGTCTCTTCCATTTTGCCTTCAAGCTGGCATATAACTCACAGGCGTGCAAGCAGAAAGCCAAGCCAGAAATGCAGCAGCCTCTTAACCCTCAGCCCTGCTCACTTTGTTTCTGCCTTGAATGTGGCTCTGATTGCTGCTAAGCAAGATGGGCTTATGTTTTCCTCTAGAACATAGTAAAAAAAAAAAGTTAAAGTAAAAATGTTTACAAGAATGACTGGGAAATAGTGAGGTAGATCTTTGCAGGAACATGCAAGGTAATACAGTAATTGCTATGGAAACTAGTGATTATAATTCAATAAAAAAAAGGCAGAAGAAGTTAAGTTCATTGTGTGCCTCCATCCACACTTTCTTTACATATATTAGCATAAAATCAAGTCACACTTTTTATTCTCAGCTTTTCACATGCTTTGCCATCAGGAGAGGTTGGGAAGGTGTACAGCAGACAGAAAACTCCCCATGGAGGTTGGGAGGGAGGCGGTAGGTGGTGGGGTGGGTGGCTGGGGAGATTGCTTTCCAGGGTACCTTTTTTCCCCCTCTCAGAGCAAAATATTTAATGTCTCTAAATAAATGGCTCATGGAGATTTCAGGGAGAGCCTTTGTTGTTCCTCCTCTCTGCAATATCCCTGACAAGCATTAGGGGAGCAGTCTCATCTTGGGGAATCGACAGGAATAAATGTGGTTCCCTTCCTTTGCTGAATGTGATGAATTCTGCAAAGCTGGATGATTGACTCCAAGCTGTGTGAGTGATGCCAGGAGGTGCTGGAGAGAAGATGCTGCAGTAAGCCCCCTTCAGCCCCCAGCACCCCTTACTTCACTTTGTGAATGAGCTAAAATAGCGCCTGGGGTTCTGGTAGGTTTTTCTTACCCCAGTGTCCAATGGCGCAGGCAGTATTTACTATGTGTTTGCTTCTAGCCAAGATCTATTTTCTCAGCGGCTCATTTACAATGACAGTCCCAGACTCTGATAGCTGGAGTGCCTGGGTGGAAGCCTGAGAAAGGTGATAACTCTAGGCCCTGCTTTGGGTAAGAGGGAGATAAAACTGGAGACCAGGATGTGAAATAGCCAGGCCATGGGGAATTATGCTGGGGCACCAGGGCATTGAATTAAGCTAAAAGACAGGGCCCTTCACCCTCTGGGAGCTTGCAGAGCTGATGGATGCCAGGCACCTCAGAGATAAGTACTGCTGATGGAATCTGAGAGCCCAGTGGATGCCACTGCTAGTAGTGGCCAGGTGTAGGGGCACAGGGTAAGGGGCCAGGAGAACTGAGTTAACCCAGAGGCACCATGAACTTTCCATGTGGTCCCAGTCCTTTCTTTGGCATTCAGTTACTTCACTGGGGTTTGAATAATAGAGTTTTGGAGCTAAAAATATGAAACATTGGTTGTTAGAGGTGGGAAAGATCATAGAATAAAGAACAAAGGTGAAGCATGGAAAGGACACTTAGAGAACAGAATGTCAGGACTGGGAGGGGTCTTAGAACAGGGGATATCAGAGCTGAGAAGGCCTTTAGAATAGGGAACATCAGAGCTGGAGGAGACCTTAGAATGTAGAACATCTGAGATGAAAGGGACCCCAGAACACAGACTTCTAGAATTGTTTGGAATACTAGAGCTTAAAACTAAAAATGTCAGAGTGGGATCACAGTGAATCCAGTAGTAGGGATGAAGAAGATCTTCAATCTCATGTAATCCAAGACGAACCTTTTATGAAGGAAGAAATCTAGAGCCCAGAGAGAAAATGACTTTCCAAGGACACACAGTTAGCAAGTGCTAGGGCTGAACTGGGTCTAGAACTTATGTCATTAAAAGTCTAGCCCTGGAATCTTTATATTCTATCATACAGGTTTTCCTCACTATGTCCTCTTCTGGTATTAAAAACTAAATAAAAAAGAAAACCATCAAAATCTCTCTCCCTTGTTCTAAGATAATTTCTGGTTTTGAAATTCTGTACCTGAAGTTCTCTCCCTGAATGGGTCTTCTGTGTTCTAAAGCCCCTCTGAGCTCTGGCATTCTGTTTTAAGACCTTTCAGCTCTGATTTCATATACTCCACTGCTTCTCTATTCTGCCTCCACCAAGTCTAACGTCACTCCCATGTCACAGCTACGAAGTTCCCTTTTTTGGAATTTCGCCATCTTGGGCTTCCTCCTTCCATCCACAACCGACCTCCCACATGCGGGGAGGTGGGCTTGCAAGGGCTGCTATTCTTGGCACTGCTTCTATGGCAGGGAGAGTGACAATGATGTTTCCAGCTTTCAGGGAGCTGGTGTAGGCGCTTTCTGGGCACCAGCTAGACTTTCAGAGGAAGTGGCTGAGGGCGGTTTGGAAATGGCTTGTTTCCAAGAAGCTCTCCCTCCACAGTTGGCCTCCCCCTGCAGACAGATAGGAAGTTCAGCCCAATCCTCCCCTCTTTGGATAATCTTTCGGCAAAGATTGTCTCACAAGGGGAAAGTCAAAGAGGAGTCTGTCCAGCCCAATCTGATGCCAGCAGAAAGGATGCAAGAACAGAAAGGGAGTCAGTGAAGAGAGGAGGACCAATAGTAATTCTTTTAATGAATTTTACCCTCTGCCATCCTCTGCTTTTCATGACATTGTGGTAAAAATATCAATTGGAAACGTCATTGAACATAAAATCTTGCTCTTCTATTTGTGATCTCTGTGACTTTGGAGGGATTACTTGGACTTTCCAGCTCCCTGTTTCATCCTTTCTAAAATGAACTTTCCTTCCGTCTAAAGAGTTAGGATTCTTTCACCATAGAGATTATTTGACCTTCCTGGGCCTCGGTTTCCCCACCTGTAAAATTAGGGTGCTTGGATTTGATGGCCTCTGAAATGCCTTATAACACTAGACCTGATCCTATAATTTATTGACCTCTTCATTTTCCTCCATCCTCGTCGCCCATTGACCATTTTCCTCTACCTTCTTTCCTATACCTCCTATGACTGTCCAGTCTCATCTCTCTTCCTGATAGCCTTCCATCCACTTATATCCTGATTCCATACCCTTGAGCTCTCCCTCCATCCTTCTTCCTTTACTCTTCCATTCTCTGCCCTTCCATGATGTCCTCCATAATCTTCATTGCATTCCATCCCCTCAATACTATTATAAATTTTTATATTTAAAGAATTGTAGAATATGTAATTTAGAAGGCCACCCAACTCAACCCATTTCTAATCAAGGATCTATCCACAATTCCCCAAAAGTAGACGTTAAGTGTTCACTTCTGTCAAAGTCTTCCACTCAGTCATTACCTCCTAAGGTAGGCTCTTCTGACAAGCAACCACATTCCCCATTCTTTATCCTACTCCATCCACTCTTCTCCATATTCTACCATCCTCCAATGTCTTAACCCTTTCTCATCCTTTAACTTCTAGGCAGTGTGGTATGATGGAAAGAGCTTTAGATTTGGAAACCTGAGAACCTGTATTCAAATCCTGGCTCTTCTTCTTAATTCTCGTATGATCATAGGGAAGCCACACAATCACTCTCAGCTTCAGTTTCTCTCTCTGCAAAATGAAGGACTTGGACTTCTAAGTTCATTTTCAGTTCTACATTAAGGACCCACCTTTATATTCTTATATACATCATATATGTGTGTGTATAACATCTATATGCACATGCACATATGTATGTATGTATGTATGTGTGTGTATGTGTGTGTATTTTCTTTATCTTTGGACAATCCCAAGAAGTCACACTTAATTCATTCTCCACTATATTGCAATAGCACCTATCATATTCTGGTACTTATTTAACACTCAAATACAATATATAGAATCCATATTGTTATGGTTTATAAAGCCTTTGCATCCATATTCTGTTCTATTCTAGTATCAATACTTGATTAGGTATTTTGTGGATTACATGACCTCTGAGGTACATTCCAACTAATTTCAAAGTAGATGTCGTCCACACTTGCAGTCAGGAAGACTTGAGTTCAAATCCAGATTTAGACATTTATTAGCAGTGGGATCCTGGAAAGGTCATTTTACTTCTTAGCGGTTTCATTTTCTCATCTAAAAAGTGAGAGACTTGGACTCACTGTGTGTTATGGATCATTCGTGGTAGATATCTCTATGACACTATTGTCCTGATTTCAAATCCATCCCTCTTTTTACTGTCCTATACTGCCTTTGTGTACTGGTTTTGTTAACAGCTTTTGTAAATGGGAAGTTCTCCATCAAAATGATGACCAGTCTAATAGCAGGACACTGAGATTCTTGTGCACTTTCATTTCACTGTTCATAAGCTGATACTTCAGCCCCAAAGTAGAATGTAAGTTGATGATTGGGAACTGAATGCTATCCTTCTTGGTACTTTTTTTTTTTGCTTTTTGGAGGGCAGTTGGGGTTAAGTGACTTGCCCAAGGTCACACGGCTAGTTTTTTGTGTTAAGTGTCTGAGGCTGGATTTGAAGTCAGGTACTCCTGACTCCAGGGCCGGTGCTCTATTCACTGCGCCATCTAGCCACCCCCTTCTTGATACTTTTTGAAGCGTTTAGCATAAGTTAAAATATAGAGTATATACTCACTGAACATTTGCATGATGATAGAAGCAGTTTGGTAGAGTGGAAATACCATCAAACCTGAGGTCCCAGCTCCACAGCTCCCCTGCTATGTGATTTGGGGCAAATCAGTTAAGCTTAAGGTAAGATGAGACATTTGGGATGAGGGTGATATTCCCAAGGTACAGTGGGCTAACTCAGGAGGTCTTTGTACAGAGGCTGGATAGCCTCTCATTGAGAATGTTAAGGTAGAGATTCCTTTCCTGGGATTGGTTGGACTAGATGGTCTCTGAAGTCCCAAATCACTGAGATTCAATGCTTTTGCTTCTGTTGGTCTTAGATTCCCCTTGGGTAAATAATAAGGGAGTTGGACTTAAAAATTTTTAAATTGTCCCTAGCTATACTTTTCTGTTTTATGGACCCTTAATAGCTAATGTTTTCTGTTCTGAGGGTGTTTCTCATTCTGTTATTCTATGGTCTAAGGTGTCTCCCACTTCCAAAATTCCATATTCTAAACTATCCTAGCTCCAATACTCTACTCTGATACGCCCCCATCAGATCTATGATCTGATGTGCTTAACTTACTTTCCCTCCTGTTTGGATCTGAACTCTGTACTTGGGACCATATTGGACATACAACAAGGTGGTCTTTGAATGATGGGATAATGTCTTTGTCATGGCAAACCCAAAATAACACAAGGAGATGTTCCATTCATGAGGAAAAAGTTCAAAGGGATGCAACAAAGAGGAGGGCAATTGTACATTTTTGGCATGGGAGAGAGCCTTGTGAATCAGTTCATCTCAAGATTCTTCTTGGCTCTGTTTAGAGCAGGGCTTTTCAATCTTCCTAATGCTGGTACACTTTAATACTCCTATGTGGGCGTATCTGCATGTGGGCCGACTCACCTGGAGGAGGGTAGAGGAGCTGTGTCTTGGTTCCTAAGACCATTGGAAATATGTGTTTTCTGATGGTCGTAGGCAATCCTGTTTGTCCCACAAAGGGGTCAGAACCCACAGGTTGAGAACCGCTGGTTTAGAGACTTTAAATTCTGGTGCTACCTTGGACTTTTCTATGGAATGTGGAGGGAAGTAAAGGGAAGGTGTAGGAAAGTGAGCATGGGGAGAAAAACTCAGGGGAATCCCCAGGTTCTAGAGTCACCTCCCCATTCATCCTCTTCCCTCTTTTCTTGTGAACAGCAGGAAAGCAAAGAGGGTTAAAAGCCCTCCCCCCCCCCATTGGCCCCTCACCATGTCCTAGTGAGATGAAACTACCACTGGGAGACCCAGAACAATTTTTATATAGGATTAGAGAACAGAAATCAATATTTAATTATCTGTGTCACTACCTTCTTAGCTCACTAACAGCGCCCCGGCTGCCAGGGAGAGAGTGAGTCATTAAAGGGGCAGTATCTTTTACCAGCTTTCTTTATGAGCTTCTAGTAAATAGAGTACATTATCCCTTCTTGCACACTGGTATTGTTATTTATCTTTACAATCTCTATTTACCTCTATTTATAGCAGATTTTGCTCATATATTCTGGGGTTAGGTTAACTTTAAATGGGGTTCATGAAAGGAATTTGGGAACATCCGTGTTTGGACAAAAGGAGAAGGGCCGAGACATTCATGAGGCTATGAAGGCAGATTTAGAAGGGTGTCTCCCACTCAAACTTCCTACATGCTTCCCTGTTTAATGAATAAAATAAACCCTCACTTTCAAATAAGTTGCCTTCTGAGTATAAGGAGGTTTATACATTGTTTTTTTTTCATTCCAAACAATAATCCTTAGAAAGAAGCAAGACAGGGACTATCATCATCATAATTTTTCATATTGTTATTATTACATTGAAATCCATCATCCCCATTGCATGGAGGAAGAAACTGAGGCTGTAATATAGTGGAAAAGAAGACATGGCTTAAAGTCAAAGTCTTCAAAACTCTATCCTGTTACTCGTTATTTATATGATCTCACACAAATCTCTCTTGCCCCCATTTCCTTATGCATAAAATGACTTCTATGGCAGCTGAAGTCCCTCCCAGTTCTATATTATGGTATCATAATATAGTATTTGAGAAGAAAATGGACTTTCCCACAGTCATACCATGGATCAACAGCAAAGTTGGGACATTCAGTGCTTTTGATTTGTGTTCCAGGGTTATTCCTCGGACTCAGGATATAGGATAGAAGGGAGCTGAGAGATTAGCTAGTACAGCTTTATTATTTTATATAGGAAGACCAAGAGCAGAGAGGGAAAGTGATTTACCCCGAAGTCCACACAGGTAGTAAGTGGTAGAGCAAGGAAATGGCCCTGGTATTCTAACCTAATGAACTAGGTTCAAATCCTCCTGGGAAGCTTATTACCTATGGGATCTCATGTAAACCACTTAACTTCATCATGGAAAATGAGGCAGTTGGACAAAATAGAGTCTAAGGTCCTCTTCAGTCCTCAACCCAGGATCTCATTATCTTATGACTTCCATTATTTTGTAGAGTCAAAGGATTATAAATTTGGAGCTGAAGAAAAACTGAGAGCCCCCATAACCTGACTCTCACAGTTCATATATGAGGAAACTGAGGCTCAGACAAGTCTAACGACTAGCCTAGGGTCACACAGCAAGCTAGGGTCAGAGGTGGGGTTCCTATAACAGGATGTAGTCTTCGATTTGAGTTTACCGCTATATAGTAGTAGGGAATCCTTCATCAATAAGGCAACCAATAGATTGGGCAATGCAGGAAATAAAGTTCTTGTAGCTACCTATCTCTATCTATCTATTGATCTATCTGTCTGTCTGTCTACATCTATATCTATCTATCTATTTATTTATCTATCTAGCTTTCTTTCTTGGGGCAGCTAGGTGGGACAGAGGATAGATTCCTGAACTTGGAATCAGGAATCATCTTCATGAGTTCAAATTTGGTCTCAGACACTTGTTAACTATGTAACTACTTATCTTCTTGCCTAAATTTCCTTATCTGTAAAATGACCCGAAGAAGGAAACAGCAAACCATTATAACATCTGTCAAGAAAACACAAAAATTGGGTCATGAAGAGTCAGACATGACTAAAAAGATTGAACAAAAATCTATCTATCTATCTATCTATCTATCTATCTATCTACTTACCTACCTATCTATCTATCTATCATCTATCTATCTATCTATCTATCTATCTATCTATCTCTTTATCAATCTCCAACAATGAACAAGAAACTATGTTAAATGCATGGGACATACACACACAGACATAACAAAGAGCTCCTACCCTCGAGGAGCTTACATTCTGTTTAGATGATAAGTCACATACATATGTCTAATACAAGGATAGAGGAAGAAGGGTGGGTTGGGGATGGGGTCACAGAGGAATGATACCTTAGATAAACCTTAAAGAAAGACAAAGTTTCTAAGACAGAAAGAGAAGGAGGGAAGGCAGTTTGGGCATGAGGAATAACATCCACCCATTCTTATAAAGAGGCAGAAGAGAACGCCAAGTTCACTAGGGAGAAAATAGGCCAATTTTGCTGGAATATAAAGTTTAGAAAGGTGAGTAGTATAAAGTAAGACTGGAAAGACAGGTGGGAACCAGTTTGTGGAGGAGGGCCTTGAATCACAGCGAAAGAATCAAGGTTTCCCTTAAGATTTCCCTGTGCTCACCTATATTCTCTGGGTAAATAAAAAACCTAGTTATGGAGATAGCATAACAATAAAGTCCCTCAACTAGTCAATGGCTACAGGATAAAGTCAGAATGGTAGAAGGAAAGGGAGCTTCAAATACAGAATAGCAAAAGTAAAAAGTGATCTGTGAAATATACAGCATAGGATTTCAAGGAAAGAATCTTAGAACATAGAATATCAAAGCTGGAAGGAATCTTAACACCTAAAATAGAGAAAGTCAAATTTGGGAGAATTCTTAAAATAGAGGAAGTCAGACCTGTGAGATGCTTTGGAATAGGAAATGTCAGATCTGGGAGGGACTTTAGAAAAGAGAATGGAAGAGCTGGGAAGGGTGGTTAGATCAACTTTTCTAGTCTTCTCATTTTCTAGCTGGGAAAAAAAACAAAACAACTGAGATTCAGAGAGGGATAGGAACTTTTCTTTTCAAGTTCATATGGATGGTTAGTGGAAGGACTATGACTACAGTAGAATTAATCTAACTTTTTGGCATGTGGGTTATTCTTTATTTGTTTTGTTTTCTGTCACCCTCTCTCCCCTCCATCAAGCCACATTGCTTTCTCTGTGTCAATAGCAATTTTGTCTCAAAGCAATAGAATTATGGGTAGGTCTTTGGTTCTAATCCCAACTCTAGTTCTTTGCGACCCTGGACGGCTCTTTACACCTATGATTCTCAGATTCCTTATCTTTAAAGTGAGGGACTAGAAATAATCTTTAAGGTCCTTCAAGCTTTAAATCAATGAGTATAAGTTTTCTTCTGGTTAAACTTTTCCAGTTTCTTCAACTGGTCCTCATAGTACACACACTAAAGACCCTTCCCAATTCTGGTTGCCCTCCACTCATGTATAAAATAAGAAGATGGAGCAGCAGCAGCAGCAGAGGAAGAAAAAGAAGAAGAAGAAGAAAAAGAAGAAGAAGAAGAAGAAGAAGAAGAAGAAAAGAAGAAGAAGAAGAAGAAAAGAAGAAGAAGAAAAGAAGAAGAAGAAGAAGAAGAAGAAGAACAATGAGGAATATGAAGGAAGATCTGATTTCAAAGCTTGCCTCAGATATTCATTATCTGTGTGACCCTAGACAAATCATTTAACCTCTCTCAGCCTTATTTTCCTTCTTTGTAAACTAAGAGTATTGGAACTAGGGTTAAATGGTCTCTGATGTCCTCTCCAGATCAAGATCTAACCTCTTATAAACTACAAAGTCCCAGTTGCTTCAACTGCAAAATAGGAAGGTTGGATTCCATGGCCTCTGAAAGATGCCTTTCATCTCTGGATACATGATTGCAGGATTCATTGATTATCATCTGTCCCTCCTTGGGGATCAGTTTCCATATCTGTAAAATTAAGAAGTCAGACTAGATGACCTCTGAATCCCTTCAATATCTACATCTAACATCCTGGTATCCCTTGATTATCATATGAGCCTCAGTTTCCTCATTTGTACAGTGAGGGGAGTGGACTAGATGACCTCGGAGGTCCCTTCGGGCTCCCAGTTCCTGTGGTCCTAAGTCTTATAGAAATGGGTTTAGGTTTAGTTGTTACTGTTCTTAAAATATCCCAAGACTCCTTTCTCACTCTGCCATTCCATTAATTTATGATTCTCTCCCGCTCCCAGATGCCAGCTCAACAAAGATTCACCCCAGGGAGTTAACGTCTTGAACAGAGCATCCGCTTGAGCAGAGCCAGGGAATGAACCTCAAACCTTTCCATCTGGCTGCTTGTTGGCAGCTCCTGGCAAAGTCCTGGTGGGAGAAGGGACTGATTGAAGGAAGGGATATGGTTATCACTGAATTCCTGTCCCTACCCTGTTGCTACAGTTAACCACAAGCAGTTCTGGTGAATCATAGAATAACCACCATCTCTAGACAGCTTCAAGGCTGGTAGAGCACTTTATGTACTTTATTTCAGTTGTTCATCCTGGGTGAACATAGAAACTATAAATTATTGTTATTCCTATTTTTCTGATGATAAAACTGAGACCCAGAGGACCTGAGTTACTTGTCACACAACCAAGAAAATTCAGAAGTGGGATTCAAATCCAAGTCTTCCTGACTCTGGGTGTGACATCCCTTCCAATACACCATACTGCCTTTGAGAGATACCATAGCAGCATCTATTCAAAATGAAAAGGGTTCATAGAGTTATAAATTCAAGGATCTCAGAGGTCACCTACTCCAACCCTCTCCTTTGATAGATGAAAAATCTAAGACCCAGAGAAGTTAAGTGACTTGCCCAGGGTCACACAAGTGAGTAGTAGAACCAGAATTTGAATGTGGTTTCTCTGACCCAAGATTCAGCAAATTCTTTCCATCAAATCAAGTTATCTCTTGAGTAAGGATACTAGGAGTCATATTTTACAGTTGCAAGGAACCCATCCTCAACAGATGACGAGGGAGAGTAAGGCTCCTTAAAGGGACCTTAATGGTCATGTTGTCCAGCTCCTCCCTTTCTCATCTTAAAGCTAATAAAGATAACTAGCACATACCATGTTAAGGTTTGCAAAATACTTTGCAAACATTTCTTTTGATCCTCACAACAAGCCTGGAAGGTAGGCAATAATATTATCATCCCTATTTTACAGATGAGGAAACAGTGGTGAAGTGACTTCCTGAGACTCACATAGTATCTAAGGCCAGATCTGAACTCAGCTCTTCCTGATGACCATTCCCAGTTCTCAGTCTTCTGCAACACCTAGTTCCTTCTTGTGGATGAAGACAGTGACTTAAGAAGCAAATCACTTAAGGTCACCTGGCTAGCGATGCATCCTGATAAAGAAGGTTAGAAGCCTGGGGTTTGAATCTCAGCCCCAAGACATATTATCAGTGTGACCTTGGGAAGATCACTTAACTTCACTGGGCCTTGGTTTCCTCATCTGTACAATGAAGAGGATGATCTTTGAAGTTCCATCTAGCTCTAGACTTGTCCCTTACTAATGCATCTCTATGCCAATCTAATTTTTTTTCAGGATACTCACTGCCCCAGACATTGGCAATCTAACGAGAGTGAGTGTTCTTCAGGAGGAGGCTCCCTAATTTTGGCCCTTTCCAGTCAGTTCCCAGAAAGTCTCCACCTCAGAAGTGGCCAACAGTGACAGCCTGTTGGCAAGAACCCAACTCCTTGGCCTTAATTAGCGCCTGTCACTTGGCATAAGGGATTTATTACTGTCCTGGGATCTGGGTTCGAGCTCCACATTGGTCTACATCAAAGGGATCCGTGGAGACCTGGCAGGCAGGCAAGAGCTCAGCAGGGCATATTTCTGGGCATTGACACCCAGCTGGCAGAAGAACGAGGAGGAGGAGGAGGGAGTGCCCCTGCTGAGCAGAATGGGGTTTCGGAGCCTCTAAGTCAGCATGTGTGTGTGTGTGTGTGTGTGTGTGTGTGTGTGTGTGTGTGTGTGTAATCTGGCCCAACTCCTGGGGCTGCACTCGGTGCTTTTGACAGTCTCTGCCAGAAGCAAATGGCTGATCATGGAGGGGGAATGATTCACACCTTCCCCTTTGCAAAATGGAGCCCTGTGTAGGGAAAGATGGGTGAGTTAATTTTATCCCTGTTGGGGGGGGGGGGAAGTGTGGGCTTAAAAAAATAAAACTAAAAGGCAGTCAGAGTGTACACTGGTGTGAGGTCGTGGAAAGAAAATTCTGATGGGAGTCGGGAAATCTGGGTTCTGGTGCCCAATATGCCACTAAAATCAGATCTGGGAAGGATAGCAGAACATAGAATTCCAGGGCTGGAAGGGACACTGGAATATGGAATAACAGAGGTGAAAGGGATCTTTGAACACAGATCTCCACAGAAATTTACCCAATTTGTTCTGCATACATCTTGTTTAGGTCTTGTCTTTATCTTGTTTGTTAATAATTATTTGCATGTTGTCTCCCCATTCAGCTGTGAATTCTTTGAGAGGAGAGACTTCTTGTCTTTCTCTGTATTTTTTTTTTTGCTTTTTTTACTTGCCTTTCTTTATATTCCCAAGTCTTAGCACAGTGTCTGGTAAAGAGTGGGTGCTTAATAGTAAGGGCTTCTGTTGACTTATAGAAGAAATAAATGCCAAAACTCAAAGACACCAATCATATGCTTAATGTCATGGGTCCTGAGTTCAAATCTCCTCTCTGTCACTTACCACCTGTATGTGACCCTGGACCAGTCACCTCACCCATCTGGACCTCAGTAACCTTATATGTAAAAAAAGGACGTGGACTAGCTGTCTTAGATAGACTGTTCCAGCTCTAAATCTAATCTAAATCTCATCCCAGAGTTCCCCTGGGCCTTCTCTTCTCATGGAAAATATCCCCAACTTCTTCAACAGATTCTTCAAGGAGATATTTCACATTGCCTTCTATTTTTTCATTTGTTTGGGTCTATTTAATAGCACCTTGATTTCTCATAAAGTCATTTGCTTCCATTTGCTCCTTTCTAATTCCGAAGGAATTAGAAATTAGAAAGAAAGCTTTTGTGATTCTTTTTCCATTTGGCAAATTTGACTTTTTAAGGCATTCTTCTCCTCATTGGCTTTTTGGGCGTCTTTTGCCATTTGAGTTAATCTATTTTTAAGGTGTTATTTTCTTCAGTCAGGTTCTTGACTCTATTTTCATGATTTTCTTGCATCATTCTCATTTCTCTTCCCAATTTTGCCTCTACTTCTCTTATTTGTTTTTTCAAAATCCTTTTTAAGCTCCTCTATGGCTTGTAGGCAGTCTACATGTTTCTTGGAAGCTTTTGGTGTGGGAGTTCTGACTCTGTTGTCTTCTTCCCATTCCATCCTTTGATCCCTTTTGTCCCCAAAGAAGGAATCTAAAGTTCAGTTGCTGTTCTTACCTTGCTTCCTTTGCCTGCTCATGTTTCCAGTGAATTACTTGACTTTTTAGCTCTGTGGAACTCTGCTTCTAGAGAGGAAAGCTCTGCCCCAAATTGCTGTGGTTTTCACAGCTATCAGAGCTATTAGGAGGCTGCTGCAGCCCCCACCAGCTTTGGCTCACTGAAAAGGCACCCCAAGACCACCACCCAAGACCATGATCTGGATCCAGGCAGCTCAAGGCAAGAGCACTTAGCCTCTGAATGACAGCTTGGCCCCCCTGCAATCTGCAGGCCAAGAGCTCTGAAGCAGCCACATGAAGGAGGCTGCAGGGCTACTGCTTCTGCTGCTTCCTTGCCCTGGAGGCAGTTTGGCCAGACTGCTTTTCTCCCCCAAATTTAGCTGTGTTCCACTGACCTTTCACTTTGTCCTTGTTTCTTATGGGTTGATAATTCTGGAAACTGCCACAGCTGCCACTGATCCACTCTCCTGAAGGATCTAGCTGTGGCTTGTCCTGGCCACCCCGGGGCCAAGCCAAGGTTTCAGGCTGGGCTAGTTTTGGCTCCCAGCATGCTGTGATGAGCCCTTCCTGTCCCACCTGCCGGGCTGCCTTCAGCAGAAGACGTGGGTGTTTTTTTTGTAATTTTATGAATTCTGGAGTCCTAAAATTTGTTTAGTTATATTTTGTGGGTATTTGAGGTGGCTATGCGTGAGCTGCAGAGTTTTCCTGCTTCTATACCACCATCTTGGCTCCATCCCCCCACCATTACCCTCCTATTTAATCTCTTCAACAAATTCTTATATGGCATGGACTCAAATCCTTCCTTGTCTAGGTCACCATCAGGAAGTGGCAAAGAAGAAGAGAGAACCGAGATCCCCTGACTTCTCATGTCATGCTTTCCCAGTATATGATAATGACTACTTCTTATTTTTTTCTTTTTGGAGAGGGAAAGGCAAATTGGTGTTAAGTGACTTGCCCAAAGTCACACGGCTTATAAAGTGTTAAGTGTCTGAGGTGGGATTTAATCTCAGGTCCTCCAACTCCGGGGCCAGTGTTCTATTCAATGTGTCACCTAGTCGCCCACCCCCCACTCCCCAATAATGACTTCTAAAGCAGGAAATAAGAAGAGAGGATAGGCTTTAGTAAGGGGCTTACAACACTATTTATTCTTTCCTTTTGTAATCAGAGAGTGCCACTTTTGCTTGCCAGTAGTCAGGGGTGATGGGAAGTCTCAAGGGTGTCAGTTTACCAAGCCAAGCTTTAAGAGTCCTTCAAATTTGCTTCTGGGGGGTTGATAGTACTTTAGAATATGTAAAATGCAGAACCACAATATTGGGGATTCTCAGAGTCAAAAGGGACTTCAAAAGCTCTCTCATCTAAACAAGATTCTTCTTTGCACCATCACTATCAAATAGGGCAACCAGATTTCTGCTTGAAGACCTCCAGTGATGGGGAACTCATTACCTTTTGAAGCAGCCCATCCCAACTGCAAACAACTCTCACTGTTAAGAAATATTTTTTTTATAGGGAACCCAAGTTTGCCTTTGTGCATTTCC
>CM053594.1:13777138-13789638 GCA_028646575.1 Pseudocheirus occidentalis
AGGGAGAGAGAGAAAGGGTAGGAAAGAATAGAAGAGAAAAGGCTGAAAAGTCAAATTCAATTCAAGCCAGATTGATATGGCTGGAGGGCAGGGAGGAGAAGGAGCAGGGGAATTTCTTGAATGCTAAGTGCAAAGAAACATTCTAAAATAAAGATTCAGGAGATGTTAAGGGAGATACAAGAGTTATACAGACTGTTGTGGCCTTCTTTGGACTCTTGGACTCCTTGTTACAGGCCAGATTCCAGTTCTCAAGGATTAAAGAAACCAGAAGACAATAGACCAGCCCTTCGGTGGGTTCATGAGGAGGGGATGGGGAGGAAGACAGGAGACTAAGGATAACTGAGTGTGGGCACCTAGGAAAGTCTGAAAAAATTCTTTCATTTCTCCAGGAACCTGGAAAGTCACAGACCTTTATTGACAAAAGAAACCTTAAAATATATGTAAGGGACTGTCAGAGCTAGGAGAAGCCTTAGGATAGAGAATGTCAGAGCTGGAAGGGCCCTTAGAACAGGGGATGTAAAGACTTGGAGGTAGCTTAGAACAGGGGTTGGCAGGGTTGGGTGGGGCCTTAGAACAGAGAATGTCAAGGATGGAAGAAGGGCCTTAGAACAGGAAATATCAGATCTGGGAAGGACTTAAGAAGTTAACTAATGCAAAACTAGAATTTTATAGATGAGGGCACTGAAATCCAAAAGTGGGAAATGACTCAGCCCAAGTTACTTAGAGAGTGATAATGTCAGCTCCCTTATGAGGGAAAGGAGCATCTCACGGACCTTCATTTTGCAGGCATGGTACCTGCCCTCACCAATCCTCAATTCATTGCTGAATTATTATATTCTATATAAAGGTCAGTTATCGTCATCATCAGCATCATCATTAACATATGTTGCTGAGCACCCCAACATTAATCTTCTAGTCTTGTAATTTCACCATTATTATTATATTATATAATTATATATCATATAATTATATTAGAATATACTTTCTATCAGTGGTTCTCAACCTTCCTAATGCTGCGACCCTTTAATACTCTTATGTAGGTGTATCTGCATGTGGGAGGACTCGCCTGGAGATGGATAGAGGAGCGGTGTCTCGGTTCCTAAGACTATCAGAAATATGTGTTTTCAGATGGTCTTAGGTGACCCCTGTGAAAGGGTCGTTCAACGCCCAAAGGGGTCATGATCCACAGGTTGAGAACTGCTGCTTTATATTGTATCACATATTGTTATGTTATGTTGTATTATGTTGTATTGTGTTGTGCTGTGTTATGTAGCATTACATTGTCATGTTGCATTGCACTGTATTGCATCAGATGTCATATCGTTATCACATTGCATTGCATCACATTGTATTGTATCATATTATATTACAACCTCACTTGACATGGTAGGGAAGCAGACTGAGTTCATAATCTGGTAACCTGATCTCTGGCTGTATTTGTGTTGTTCTCCCACCCACAAGGTTCTACCTCAACCCATCACTCCAGATCTCACCAACGGGTTTTGCCAGACCTACCCCGCTTGGTTCTCCAACCATATTTCTGCCAAGATGCTCCACATGTAGCCTTACCCTCTCTATCTCCATTTTACACCTCCATTCTAGAGGTAGAAGCAGATGATGATATGAACCTAAAGATCAGGAGGGAGGGTGGAGCCAGGTAAATAGGTCTGAAGATAAAACAATAAGTGGGATGATTAAATCCATGAGAGCTGATGAGACCAGTTGAGATCAGGTGAAATGGTACAGAGAGAAAATGAAGAGGGTCCAGTACAGAAACTTGAAGAACACCCTTGGAAATGATATGAGACTTGGCTGAAGAACCATGGAGACTAAGAAGGAGTGGTCAGACAGGTAGGAGGACAATTAGGTAAGAGAAGATTCCCCAAAACTTGGAGAGAAAACATTATCAAAGTGAAGGTGATTTAGTATCAAATGCTACAGAGGAGTCAAGAAGGATGAAGACTGAGAAAAAAATCATTAAATTTTTCAAATTCCATTTCCATACCATGGATTCCTCATAGCAATGAAATAACAAACATGGAACAATAACAGAAAAAAAAAATCTCTGCTGACATGGTTAGTGGCAAAAGAGATTTCTTTAGAAAAAGAAGTTTCAGTTGAATGATGACTTCAAGGAGGTAAGAAGAGAACAAATGGAGGCACCAATTGTAAATGGTTTTCTCAAAGAGTTTAACCAAGAAAGGGAGAAGAGCTATAGAACAGTAGCTGAAGGAGATGTTTAGATCAAGGGCAGGCTTTTTACTGATGTTGGGGATAGAAGTGTTTGTCAGCAATATGGAAGCAGTCCTTAGACAGGAAAAATGAAAATTAGTGAGAGTGAAGCTGATAGAGAGAACAGTCTGCTGGATAAGATGGGATGTAGTGGAATGACTTGTGCATGTAGAGGGATTTGCCTTGGAAAGAAGAGTCAATTCTTTACATAAGACAAGGATGAAAAAGGAAATAGTAGCAGAAAGTATAATTTGAAATAGGAAAAAGAGGATTTAGAGACTGGAAGAACCAAGTTCAAGTTCTTCCTCTGACACAGACTGGTTGTGTGACCTTGGTCAAGTCTCTTCTCAATGTTCTCTAAGGTAAATCTCTAAGACTGTAAGTTGACAGGAAGATACCCTGGTAGGAGTTTCTTCACCCAGGAGAATTCTATGCCAATGAATCACAGATTGTATCTTTATTCCTATCCTTATGTGCAAGGTATGTGCACAATCTACTTTTTAAAAGATTAATGTTCTTCCATAGATGGTATATTCCTTGTGGATTGTGGAACATTACAAAATCTGAAGAATCAAAACTGTGTATTTTACAAAGGTCAATGGAGACCCACTTACTGAGTATCAGAATCATAGGATTAAGGAATTGTTTGGACCTCTGTGGTCATCTATTCTAACCCACACATGAAGAACTGTCTCTTCTAACATAGTCAGCCAGTGGTATTCCAGTCTAACAAGTGACTTGCAGCATGTTTCCCAGGAAGACTTGGGCAAAGGACATGATGTGAAACATATCATCAGAGGAGTATAAAGAGAGAGACAGATAGGTCAGTCATGTAGCAAGAGAAGATGGCCAATTAAAGTACTTCAATAGTGCCCACAGAATGTCAAGAGGGAGCGAAAGAGCTTCTTAGGATATTAGATGCCAGGATAAACTGGTTGGAATTGGTTGAGATCTGTACCATTGAAGGCTTCGTGTTTTCATTGATAATGGAAAGACTGGGACTGCTTTATTTTTGCCTTTGAATTCCCAGCCCTCAGCACAGTGTCTGGCCCATAGCAGATGCTTAATAAACACCCAATGATTGATGAAGTCAGTGGGTTTGTCCAAGTCACTCAGCAGGGCAGTCCATAAATCTAAAGGATTAGGATGATGCCATGTGGACATCCTACAAAGCAACAACAAGTTAAGGCATTCAACTAGTTTGAGAGATTAATGGGGATAGAAAATTCATGACATTCAGTACCTTTTACTAAATACTCCACCTTGACAATAAGTCTAGGACTACATCCTTTTGGCTAGCTCTTCCACCGCTGTGAATTGTGACTGATCCATGACTGCCAGTCCTGTGTGATTTGTGTCTATTCCCCACTGCCACCACAAGGGGTCCAGCCAGTATCATGGGGGTCTTACTCTCATTATTTTGAAGTGTTTGGATACTAGCAAAAAATGTAGATTTTTCCAAGTGTTTCGTCACTCTTGCTCTATGATCAACTTGACTTTCTTTCCCATATCCCCAGGTCTACATTCATCTAAAGTTCAGAGTGGTTTGAAGTCAGGCAGACCTGGGTTCAAATCTTACTTCTAATACCTCCTGGATATGTATCCTGAGCAAACCATTACCATGCCATTCTCTCTGACTTTAGGTTAAAGCAATACTTCTTTCCTACATTGGTGGAGGAAGTCGCCGTACCATGAGTTCATCATACCAATGGATTAATAGGGTCATAAAAATAATTTTAAAAACTTTCTACTGATGTCTTTTACTCTACTTCTCCTATGTAATCCCTCATCATTTGGAATGCATGGTATAGATTGCTCATGTGTACCGTACATCTCTCTATTGCCCTCTGGTGGTCCTTAGCTTCTATTCCCCCAAATGGCGGAATCCCATGTAATCAACCCTGCAATACTAATGAAATTCTCAAATGGCTCTGTGGTCCCATTAGTGTGCATACTCCCTTTAACGAGTAACATCACCATCGAGTCATTCATCCATCTTGGGCAACTCCAGTCCATACTCTCCCATTAAATCACCAGAGGAGGTCTATCCAAAATGCCAGGGACATTCCTCAAGTTTTCCTGGCACCATGAGGATACTACTAGAGCATCTTTCCATCAGTGATCTCTCACTCACTCTAAATTAATGACCAATGTTTTGTAATCAGACATTTCATCTGATCAGACATCCTTGGCACTGCTTCAGATTCCTAAATCTGCACTCATAATATATTTCAAGCTCTTCATATCTAGCACACACTTCTCCATTGTCTTTTGTGTGATCCTCAACTTCAATTTTTCTGAGACATTGTAATTCCATGACTCTTACCCATTGTTATCACTATGAGAGTATTACTATTAAAAGACTGGGCTTTGTTACAGGGTGAAACTTGGGGGCCATGAAAAGCAATGGACAATTTCTACTACATGAGCCTGGCAAAATGGGGGATTCAGGCAGGGAAGGGGAATAGAAAGGAATATTCTCAGTTGTTGGCCCTTTGGCCAAGTACCCTATTTGTTTTTCCTGACACTCTCCCTCCTGAGCTTCCCCCTGGTTAGTAATGAGGGCCAGCCATGTGCACCATAAATAAGTTCCAGAAATTTCACAGATGCCCCCAAAAGCCCAAGCAAGGAAACCTAACAGCATATGTCTGAATGGTTAATTTACTTAATTGCTGTTAGCTGGGCTATTAGCACACTTGATCCACCCCAGCGCCCACAATCCTGGCTTAATGGCGCTCACTCTATTGAGATGCTCCAGTTACCATTACAGGGAGATTTTCAATCGCTGATTACCTCATAAATATATAATTGCAGTCGTAGGCTAAATAAAGCCACCAGGCATTAATAATGGAGCACGTTTGACTAAGGGCCTTTCAAAGGATGATGGAGAGTTTCTTTAAAGATGCTATTCTCCAAATGTAAATAATCTTGCTGGCTTCTATTTTTAATGATGGGGTATCTTGCCAACTCTCTCTCTCTCTCTCTCTCTCTCTCTCTGTCTCTCTCTCTGTCTCTCTCTCTGTCTCTCTCTCTGTCTCTGTCTGTCTCTGTCTCTCTGTCTCTCTGTCTGTCTGTCTGTCTGTCTCTCTCTCTCTCTCCCTCCCTCCCTATTTGCTCCCCAAGATGCTAAAAGGGGTCAGGCACTTATATGAGCAAGGGATGTCTGGCATAAAAGTTATACAGTCAAAAGATCTAAGGCATCTTACTGGAGTCTTTGCATCCATCCATATTAAGATAATCACTCATTCAGGTGCTCATTACTTTTTAGCCAGACTGTAGCAATGGATTCCTCACAAGATGACCTGCCTCTGGACTCTCCCCTTCCAAGCCATACTACTTCAACTGTCTGAGGAACTAGTTGAGCATAATGTTCTGATCATGTGTTTCCAAAGTCACTCCATCTTCAGTGGCTCCCCATTGTGGATCTAATGAAGTTTAAATACATTCAACTAGAACAAAAACTTAGAACTGAGAAGGACCTTTAAGGCAACCAAATCCAACTATTAAATGGAATAGCTAGGGTCATCGAATTAGTGAGAGCATGATATGGGATTCAAATCTAGGTCTTGACAAATACAAGACAAGCACTTTTGTACATATTAATGTAAAACTGTCTCTGCATTGAAATTGTTCCATGACATGGTTCTTACCTGCCTTCCTAGCTTTATCTCTTACTCCTCCCCTTCCAGACTCTGAAAAATGGACTATTCATCATTCCCTGATCACTTTCTATACTCTCACACCTTGGCTTACTTGTATGGTTTATCTCCATTATCAGAAATGGACTCCCCCATTTTCGCCATCAAGTCTCCACACTCAGTCATAATCCCTCCATGAAGATGTCTATGGTTGCACTCCTCCTATCCTACACCCTGATGAACTCACAAATATCTGGGACTCAATTCACTCTTCCCTACTTTTCCTAGGCTTTCATTCCTGCATCTGTCACACCTTCTCCCCCTTCAAAATCTTGACACTTTAGTTACCCAGTTGAACTTTACACTATCCTTTCCCCCTGAAACCCTGTCCCCACTCTTATATCAACACTTATTTCTTTCCAAACTCTGACCCCAGATTATCCCTGCTTTCTCTGACCTTATGCATACATAGCTGAGCAACAATGGAGGGAGTCAAAAAATTGTGCTGACAAGGTCCATTGCAAACGTTTGCTATCTAACGTTACCTAATCCCCAGTGGTAGCAAGACAGTCCCTTTATTCTTCAATGAATGAGGCCCTCCCTCAAGGATCAACTGCAAATTATTTCTCCTCTTCTGAAGTCATATGTAACAACCTCCCTCTCAGCAGAGGATCTTGCTTGCTACTTGACACTCCATTGGAGGAGACAGACAGACCGATGTGGGGGGAGAGAAGGAGGAGGAGGAGGAAAAGAAAAAGGAGGAGAAGAAAGAGGGAGGAGGAGGAGAAGGAGGAGGAGGAGAAGGAGGAGGAGAAAAAGGAGGAGGAAGAGGACGAGGACAATGATGAGGACAAGGAGGAAAAGGAGGAGGAGGAGGAGAAGGAGGAGGAGGAGGACAGAGAGTGTCCATTAAGCTTGGCAAGTATTTGTGAACTTCTGGTGTCAGGGATTCCTTTAGCCATTGGATAAAATCTATTAATTACTTTTCAGAATAGTGTTTTGAACTAATAAAATAAAATACATTGAATTAGAAGGGAAATCTATTATGTTAAGTAGTTATCAAGATATTAAAAAATAAAGTTCATGGACCCTAGGTTAAGAACCCCTATCTTAAAAGCTACCTTTTTTCTCTACCTCTGTGCCTCAAATTCTCTCAGCAATCATCTCTGCACTCTCTCTGTCTTTGCTCCAGTATTACAGTAAGAGGTGGCACTTGTCCCTCCCATCTTTCTTTGTCTTTTATCCCTACTCTCTGTACAAGCTTCTCACTCTAGATACTGGCTTCTTTCTTACTACCCACAAACATGACCATGTTACCCACATTGAAAACAAAACAAAAGAAAAAGAACAAAAGAACTTTCACTAGATCTTGCCATCCCTTCATGCTGGTATCCATTATCTGAATGTATGTTGTTTTATCTTTAGTTCCTACTCCTTCCTGAGCTATGATTTCATGCCACCAGCTTCCTGTTGGACAATTCCCATCAATATTCTGCTGACATCTGTAATGGTAATGGAATTTTAAGATTATCCTGTGTTGGCTTGGTTTTCAGGTTGAGTGCTATGTTATGGGAATCTGAAGATCTTCCCTGTCCCTAGCCTCTTTGATAGGATTAAGTGACTCTGAGAACCCTCCCTGATTTGAAAATGTACTCTGCCCCCTAATAGGTTGAATGTGATCACATGGAGCCTGTGTCATTAAGCTTGTTCTTCAGGAATGCCCACACCTTATTGCTTTTGTTTGGGCAGTTGGTCAAGAGGGTTGAGACATTCTCTGATCCAGGAGAAAGCTATATATACCCTGATGTGAGGTTTTGCTTTGGGGCTCACTTTGGAAAGAGTTGTGTGATTTGGCCAGATGAGACTCTGGGAAGCTGATACAAGTTCAGATCCTTCCTCAGACACCTGTTAGTTGTTTGACCCTGGGAAAGTCATTTAACTTCTGTCTCCTTCATTTGAGCCCCCCAGCTTTGAAAACCCAGATGTTGATGCTTCCCTCTCTGGTAATTGAATAGGTAATGGATGTAATGGTCAGATTGTTGGAAGCCTATCTGCTGATCTGTTTCTTTGTCTACTTGTAACTTGTGTTTGTATTCTCTGAAGTTATTTTTCTTACTTTTTCCCCTGAACTAGGTAAATGATATATGCTTGATTGAAGTAAGACTGTTAACCCATTTTGAGTTGCTTTCCTTTAGAAAAGCAGATTTAAGTACCTTTGCCAGCAGCCATCCTGGGTATGCAAAGTTGCTTGCTGATACAAAATGGAGTCACAAACAGGATTTGTGAACTAAAAGGAAAGTATGGGGGCTGGGATAATTGTTTGTTTCCCAGTAGTGGTAGTTGTGACCCTGTGGAGCCGTGGAACAGGAGCACAGAACTGCCTGAATGCTGACTTCACTGAGGTGAGAGCAGGAATGGTGAGCTGGCTGCATTGGAACTGGGGCTGAAGACAGGAGTGCCTGCCTCCTGCAGGAGGAGGAACTCAGGAGTTTGGAATTCAGCTACAGGACCAGACAAGGATGGTACAGTAAAGCAGGATCATTGAATGTGTTTTCTTGCTGCATCCCAAAGTTTGGGACCCAGGGAGAGGATGGAATTGTATCTATGGTGGTAGGGTGAAGTATCATGGACCCCCAAGGACCCCAGTTTGTTTGTTTTGTTGCCCAGAAACCCCTCAGGACTTGGAAGGAAGCAAGAGCTGGAGCAGTGTTAAGATTGGGACTTGGCTCATTAAAACTGGCACCTGAAAGTGCCAGAGGAAGCCTGCAAGGACAGCATTGGGGGAAGGACACCCCCCTTCCCCCAAAAACTTTATTTGGACATTTTTGTTTTGAATTACTGGTAATGAGTTGCTATGTTATGTATCTTGCAAATGTAACGCCTCTATTTTGTGGGCATTATATTGTACTTAAGAGATGTTAATGCCAATTCAGATATAAGTTGCCTATGTAATGGGCATGAAAGATCTTGGGGCTGAATGTTATGGGAATCTGATACCAAAAGCAGAGAGAAGGCCCAAGCCGAGGAGGCCAGAGGGACTTTTGGGGAGCAGTATCGTGGAGGCAGAGAGGAGAATTGCTGGGGGCCAGAGTTGCAGAGAGAAAGACTTCTGAGGGCCAGTTGGACTGCTCAGGACTTTTGAGATATGCCACCTGGAGCTGCCAAGAACTGAGGAGGCATGGCTGGTATTTTGTCTGTTTTGATGTTGTTTTGCCAGACTCACCTGCTGGTGAAGGACAGTGCTACTATTGTAGAGGTCCTGGAAACTTACTGTTGGTTTAAAAGCCCTGAAAGAGGATTTTCTTGTTGTATGTTTACAGAAATCCTGGAAGAGGGCCTTGCTGATGTTTTCAGGGGTTCTGGAACAGTTCTCCAGGCAGAGAGTGACTTGATGAGGACACTGGCAATGGCTTTGTTGAGCCTTGTCTCCCCAGGAACTGAGATTGCTGAGAGCTTGCCTCCTGTCAAGATGAAGGAGGGGTCTTTCTTTCCTTGGGTTCTCAATGCTGTGATGATATCTTAACCTTGTTGTGACTTAAGGGTAGATGGCCTTTTGTACTCTCCTGCCCCTTTTGGGAAAGTGCTTGGTGTTAATAGATGCTATTATAATTCAGTTGTGATTCAGGGGTGGGAAACCTTTGACTTTTTTGTGCTCTGTGATTGACCAAATGAATGTACTTTGTTTATGATTGGAAACTAATCTCCATTTGAGAAGAGACTAAATGAATGTACTGCCCAGGAGTGGGCTACTTTGACTTCTGGCCAGGGGTGGGATACGTGCACCTTGGTATTTTGCAATTGAATTGAGAACTTACTTGCTAAATGAATGAGTTATACTGTATTTTGATTTTCTCTTTTCTGTGAATGTTTTGCCTTAATCATCACTGAATAAAAGGGGTTTGCTATGCTGGTAATCCGAACCTTGGAAGTTGCCTTTGTTTGGCATTACAAAGTCTCAGACTTAACATGTCTTCTGAAGCAGAGTTCCTTATCTTTCCTCCTCATCCCCCTTCCTTGATGGAGGTCACCAGTATTCTTCCAGTCACCCAGATTCTTAAACTCAGTATCATCCTTGACTCTTCCTTCTCCTTCCTTCTAATCTAATCAGATCTGTCTGTTCTTGGACAAGTTAGGTGGCACAATGGATAGAGCATTAGCCCTGGAACCAGGAAGATACAAGTTCAGATCCTTCCTCAGACACCTGTTAGTTGTTTGACCCTGGGAAAGTCATTTAACTTCTGTCTCCTTCATTTAAAAATGGGGATAATAATAGAACCTACTTCACAGGCTTGTTGTGAGGTTAGAATGAAATATTATTTGTAAAGTGCTCTGAAAGCCTTACAACACTGGATTGATGGTAACCATCATTATTCTAAGTCCAGAATGTCTCTCATCTGTGCTTCCATCTTTCTACACATACTGCCACCCACTTAGTCCAAATCTTCACCATCTTTCACCAGAATTATTACAATAGTTTCCTGAATGAGCCCCCGCTTCCAGACTTTCTTCCCTCAAATCTATCTGACACATAATTGTAAAGCAGCTATTTCTAAAGCCTAGATCTTACCACATCACTGAACTTCTCAAGAAAATTCAATGATCTCCTATGACCTCTTAACTGTTTGTCTTTCAAGAATCCTTCATAGTCAGAGTCCAATCTATCTCACCAGAGTAATTACACTCCACTCTTTCTCATGATCTCTCCATACAGGAAAACTGAGCTTACTGTTTTCCATATATGGCATTCAATCCCCCACATATCCATGCTTTTGCACAGATTGGGTAGACATATGTGTGCTGTTCTTTTCTGTAAAATGTATTTTTCTCTCAGTAGAATAAAAGCCCTATGAGGGCAGGAATTGATTTCATTTTTGTCACTGAGTCCCAGCACCTATCACAGTGCTTGACAAAACATAGACATTCAATTAGCAATGCAGAACTCAGTTAAACTGGCATCTCTTTCCTTAGACTTTTCATACTCTGGGTTTTGCCTTTGATTTCACCTTTTTAAAATTCATATCACAACCAAATATCTAAATGTCTTTCCTCTCCTTCACAATTCAGAGGTGGAAGAGATATGGCCAAGAAGCAGTTTGTCTAAAAAGGGTCTGGGATTGTGAACTGTGATTTAACTGTGCATCATGGAAGCTGAGAAGGCTGATGTATGGATGCCAGAATCTAGATCTTCAAAGACCTTAACAGGCTAAACATTTTGCTGAACATAATAAAATGAAACTTAATCAAGATCAACATTAACATCTTACCACTGGCTTCAGAAAACCAGCTTCTTCGGCGCAAGATAGGGGAGGGAGAGGTATGATTAGGTAGAATTCCAACTGAAAAAGATCTGTGGATTCTGGTATCCTGTCCAATCATTTTGAGTTGTGTGTTGGGGTAGTCAGGGAGGAAGATGGGGGAAAACCCCCTAACTATTGTGACTTACATTAAGAAGAGGCATAATGCCTTGTCTCTTTATCTTTTGCTAGGAAGGGTATTATGTTTAGACTTAGGACCCACATTTTAAGAAAGATATTGATAATGTAGAGAATGTCCAGGTGAGAGCCACCAGGATAATGAAGTAACAGTGCTGTTTAATTTGGAGGAGAGACATAATGAAGGTCCTTGCCCATCATTAAGTGTCTGAAGGACTTTCATGAGCAAAAGGCATTGGATTTGAGGATGATAACAGAGGGTAAATCTAACAAAAGGGGGAGAAATTACATAGACATGAATTTATATCTTATATAAGGCACAAGTCCTTACTAATTGAGGCTACCAGAAATTAAATGAGCTGTTTTGGGTGGCAGGGAGGTGCTTCTCCTGCATTGGAGGGCTCTTGGCAGATGATCCATTGCCATCTGTTTGGTGTGTTGTAATAGGGAGATTCTTGTTCTAGTTATGGACTAGAAAAAGTGGTCTCTGAGGTCCCTTCAAACCCTGAAATTCTGTACTTTAATGTCTATAAGTACCTTGAGTCCAGGGACTGTTCCTTTGAATCTATCCTTCTCCATCCCAGGTCTAACCCCATCCTGAGCATAGGGCTCTACCACTGGACCAAGTTTGCTGAACATAAATGCTTTAGGGCTCTTTTCCGTTGTCTGTTTCTTTTTCTTTCCATCTAGGGTATTATGCATATGTCTAAAGGAGGGGGGTTGGGTGGGAGAGGTGGTCTGGAATGACTCCCTCATGAAAAATCCAAATGGTTGTCCTGGCTGCTGATTGATTTAGTTAAAACCTCTTCCTCACCCCCTAGACAAGGGATAATTGTAAACTCTTATGTCATTAGTTAATGGTGTTGGTTTACATGAGCTATAAAGCTTGAAAGCCACAGGCAAGTTTATGTCTTGATGTAAAAATCATGAGTAAATAGAGGGAATGAAGGCCATTTGGCATGGCAGTCAATAGGGTGGGGGATAGGGGACCAGCTGTTGGTGGGAAAGTGCTCCTAGGCTTCTCAGAGATTCCACTAGGGAGCCAGAACTGGGAAAGGCCTTACTTAGCCCAGTTAACTTCCTCATTTTAAAGAGGAGAAATAACACTGAGATTCAATCAGAATGACAAAGAGACTTGGTCAACAATAACAGGTAGAAACATGTCTCCCTGTTTTATGTTCAAGGTTTTTCCACTTAC
>CM053594.1:13794638-13843647 GCA_028646575.1 Pseudocheirus occidentalis
TCCTCTGTATTTCTGGAAGGGTTGCAAAGAAAATGTTAAGGGTGTGTTGTCTATGCCTTTTTAAAAAGGAAATTGAGTCTGGGAGGAGAGAATACGGCTACAGTTTGTCGTCCTCTGTTGGCCTCATGTGTTATGGAAGGAATCCTGACTTAGGAGTTCTGTGGTATGGTTTGCTATTGTTCATTCATTTTCAGTCATGTCTGATTCTCTGTGACCCCATTTGGGGTTTTCTTGGCAGAGATACTGCAGTAACTTACCATTTCCTTTTCTAGCTCATTTTAAAGATGAGGAAACTGAGGCAAACAGAGTTAAGTGACTTGTCTAGGGTCACATAGATCAGCAGACTATCTACTGAGCCACCTAGCTGTCTACCTGTGATATGGGCTTATGCTCTAGCCCTGTCACTTCCTATCTATGTAACAACAGCACATGTCAGAGTACCTCACTAAACCTCAATTTCCCCCATGTGGCAAATGGAGATAAGAATCCTTTCCTTGTTTCCATTACATCTCTATTGGAGGGATAGCCTACTATCTGCAGAAATGGCCCATGCAATTTGGGAAGAGCTCTAATTGTTAGGAAGTATTGTTGTTGTTGTTTTCCCTTATATTAGCCTTAAATTTGTCTCTTCACAGATGTTTGAAGACAAAATAAAATAAATCTCTATGATTGCTATAAATATTTTTTTAAAAAAACTGTCTGCCTTCAATTACATTGTCTTAGCTGGATAATCTAGTAGAAAGAACATAGGATATGGAATTCAGAATATCTGAGTCTGGATGTTAAGTCAAACACTTTCTCTGTATGTGACCTCTCCTCTGTTGAAGTTGGGAGTCCCAGTGGCAGAGTCCAAGGCTCTGACAAGGGAGAAAAGAAGGGAATGGGGATGAAGGCTACAATAACATATAAGTAGCTACACAAATATTAGGATGATGATGGTGGTGGTGGTGGTGATGATGATGATGTTGGTGTTGGTGGTGGTGATGATGATGGTGGTGATGAGGGTGGTGGTAGTGATGGTGATGAGGGTGGTGGTGGTAGTAGTGGTGATGATCATGAAAATGATGATAATAGTGGTGATGGTGATGATGATGATGATGAGGGTGAACTTAATGGTCACCAAGTCCAGTCTGTTTATTTGATACACCTAGCATTGTATCTATATTACACAGATGTGGAAGTCAGTAATTGTATCTTAATTGATGAAACCGATGCTTGGAATGATTAAATGATCTCTCCAAAGTCACAGAACCATAGAGTTGGAAGATACACAGTATAATCCTTTCATTTTATACTTGAGGAAACTAAGACCCAGAGAGGTTAAGGGCTTTGCCCAAAATTACATCCAGAACAGACACAATTTGGTTCCATAGAGATCTAGAGCCGTTGGAGGTATCCATTCCCATCTCTCTGTTTTTAGAGATAAGGAAACTGGACCTCACGGAGGTGAAGGGATTTCCCCAAGGACACCAAGGCAGTACATATCAGAGCAGGATTTGAACCCATCGGCCCTCAGATCCCATAGTCAGGATCCTTTTCCTCTATATCACTCTCCCTCCTTCATTTGGCTCCCCCTTTCTTCTCATATGTCTTCTGTCTTCCCTGCTATTCCAGGTTGGGCAGTTGCCCTTCTCCAGAGTAAGAAAGGTAAGAATGACCCTTCTTTAAGCCTTATCTCCCAGAGTGTCTCTTTGATACACACTCCCTCCCCTTTCCATCAATTCAAGGCAGACTCTGTAGCAGGCGTACCTGCCAACTCCTCTGGGGACTAGAGGATAATGGCCCCTTGTGTCCTATCTACAGGTCACTGGCTTATCTGCTCTATCATGCTATTATCCAGCCAATCCATCACCTGTCTCTAGGGCTGAGTCCCCATGTCAGATGCTTTCCCCAAACCCTGATAAGGATCAGTCACATTCTGTTTATCTCACCTCCATCTTCTGTGTCCCAGGAGACAGCCAACTTAAGTTTCCCAGGTGTGGCTGTCCATTTCCTGGACTTCTTCTCACCTACTGCACAGACTGAACCCAGCCCTCCCTCTCAAGGAGGAGTCAGGCTTCATAGATATCCAATTGGGATACTTGTGAGCTTCGTGTGATCTTGAGAAAACCATGGCCCTGGATTTTAGTGTTGGAAAGGTCCACTCCTCAAAGTCCCTGTAGAGAACTTTGAATGAGTCACAAGCTCTCTGGGTAGACCTAAGTTTTCTCCTCTATAGAATGAGTCGGCAAATTTGGATAACCTCAGAGGTTCCTTCCAGCTCTACATAGATGATCCTAGCCCTGTGTGACCCTAGGCAAGGTGCTTAACAACTATGGGCCTCAGTTTCTTTTTCTGTAAAATTAAGGTATTGTATAGATGGCACCTTTCCCAACTCTGAGATGACTGTATTAGGTGGGCTCTAAGGTTCCTTCCCTCTCAAAATCTAGGACCATTATGAACATATGCCTGGATAAAGGTGCCTTCTACAGAATCTTTGACAAGGAATCATCCAATCTTTGCTTGGAGATTTCCATAGAGGGGGCGCAGAGCCCCTCCCCCTACCTCACCCCTAAGGCAGCCCATGCCACCATGGGGCAGCTCTCCTGACATTCAGGAAGTTTTCCCTGACCTTGGTCTACCTTCTTTCAGTTTCTTCACAGGCCCTCTGGGATGTAGCAGAACCAGGAGAATGGAGGAGATGGCTGCTGTGGCCCTTTCAAACTCTGACCTACTAGAATAAATTAATCAACATTTATTAAACTTGTCATGTCCTGGAGATAGAAATACAAGGGGCTGGGGAGACAGTCCCTGCCCTCAAGAAGCTTACAGTCTAAAGGAGACAGACAATACACAAGAAAAACTAACTAGGGAAAGGAGGAGGGTTAGGGAAAAGGTAGATGGAGTCTAGTCCAAAGTAATGAAAGCTGATGGGTTTCTTAATAATGAAGCTTCCCGGGGGCATGATGACATTCAGTCAAAGTTGGTGTGACATGAATGGGAGCAGCCAGGATGAGAAAAGACCATGTCACATGGGGGCCATTTTAATGAAAAAGGAGCATTCGATACTCAGGGGCCACATAAGAGCTATGCTCAAGCTTGTGATCATTTAAACCAGTGGTTCTCAACCTTCCTAATGCCGCAATCCTTTCATACAGTTCCTCATGTCATGGTGACCCCCAACCATAAAATTATTTTTGTTGCTACTTCATAACTGTAATTTTGCTACTGTTATGAATCTATCTGATATGCAGGATGTATTTTTGTTGTTACAAATTGAGCATGACACACAGGTTGAGAACTGTTGATTTAAATAGAAACAATGCCACAAGGTAGCAGGACCCTGTTTCATTGCAATGAATAATCTCAGGCTTGAAGAACATTGCTGTCTTCTGGGAAGAGGGGAGGAAGTCTATGGGTGCAGAGTGTGGCATATGCTGTCAGACTCCGTTGTCTACTCAGAGGTTTTGCTTATCTGTGTTCCTCTGGTGGAAGGGAAGATTCGATATGATGAGGGAATATTCAAGAAGTGGCCTAAAAGCAAAGAAAAGTAGCAGGGCATAGTAAATGGAGAGCTGGTCTCCAAGCCAAGAAGACCTTGCTTCAAGTATGCCTAGTGTCTAACCACTGAGAAAGTTACAACCTCTCAATGCCCTAGCAAACTCCCCAAAAAGCTAAGCTGCAACATGGGGAGAGGGAATTTCCTCACCCAGTAGCTCATTACACTAATGAAATCATAGTTCTAGTCCCTATCTCTATCCCATAAAAGCCAAAGACATCAATAAAGTCTAAAAGAAATAAATAGAAAGAAATGAGGGTGGGGAGCATGCAGAATCTTTGGCCAAACAGTCTGTATAGGTCGGCTCAGCTCATCACTGTGAGCTTTTCCTTCCCCCTTGTCCTCGACCAAGAGGTATGATTTAGAGCTGGTGCAAGGCCACTTAACCTCTCTCCAATGGAAAGCCAGCCCTGGACGTACAGGCTACAGAGGACGAGCTTCCTCCTGGCAGCCTCTGATAAGAGATGGTGGCGCAATCCTGGTGGAATGTGAAGGAGTCAGGAGCTGTCCTGTAATGGCATTGTGAGCTGATGCGAGCTGGGCAGAGCACAGGTCCTGCATCTTAGCTGCTGTTTGATCTTTCCCATGTCATTGTTCTTGGCTGGGATTCAGCATCTTGACCTACCAAATGTAGGGTTGGCACTAGGTGAATTCTGACATCCATGTTGTTCTAAAGTCTATGAGCTTCATGGTATCAACACTTGGCATCTGTTTAGGTGGTTCAGGTGGCTGAGGTGAGTTGTTTATATTATATATAAAACTTCTACTTTGTGTACACATGCACATATATGTTGTATATAACATGCACATGCATTGTCTACATACCCATGTGTGTGTTTGACCAGGAATATTTCTTTAATATAGGGAAATCCTTCCACACTCGGTTGAGAAAGCCACATCCTAGGATCACATTGTCTTGTTGAGAGATTCTTTGCAATGGGGGTATTACTGGTCCAGTAAATGGACCTCCCACCTGCCTGGGAATGAAAGAACATTAAGGGACACTTGATAGGGAGTCTTTGGCTCAGGAGCGGAGGTTAGTGAAGTTCCATCAGGTAGAGAGGTCAGAAACCAAAGTCCAAGACAGTTATTGATGAAGATTCCTAGCATTGTTAAAAGCATAGCTAGGAATATCTTGCTCTGGAAACATGGGGGAAATAAGAATTTTTGGAAATATGTGTGGTGGTAGAGTGGAATATTCACAACACCAGCATTCATGATAAATATACCTGCACAGTGATTGATTGCAAAATACAGCAGACTCTCCATATAGAAGATAGAAACAAAGCATTTATTCAGACACCAGAAAACCAAAACCGTTAAGCTGATTCCATCATAGTAGCAAAGAAGTCCAAAATAGCACAGAGTCATAGCATCCTTTAGACTTCCCACAAACCAATAGAAGACCAATATTTACTCACAAGTCTATCTACCTCCCTCAGAAGTGTCCTCTCCTCCCAACCATCTAGCTTGCTCTGACTCCTAGTTTACTGTGGGCTCTGTTCCACCCTTCAGGAAACTCCTCCCACAACAGATTCCATGTGATCACATTTGGCATATTAGGAGGCAGAATATATTTTCAAAGCAGGAAAGGTCTTTATACTTCCTTAGGCTTATTAAGGGGCAAGGGAGATCTTCAAATTCCCATTATTATTATAGGAAGGCATATGTTAGGTGATCTCCACTCTAGTCCTGGCTCTGCTCCTACCTGCTAGGGCACCTTGGATAAATTATATTGCCCATCTGAGCCTCAGTCTCTAAACAGCAGTGTGTGAAGCATATATACATAAATATACATATGTGAGCATGTGATTATAAATATATATTCATGTATTTCTCTCTGCATCTATCTATCTACCTATTTACCATCTCTCCCACTTCTTTCTTTTCTGTCTTTCTGTCTATCTATCCATCCAACTACCCATATCTATTTGTCTGTTTATCTACTTATCTATCACTCTATTCATTTATTTATTAGCTATCTAACATCTATCTCTCTGTCCACCTATCTATCCATCCATCTATCTAGCCATTTTTCTTCCATCTACCTTTTTATTTATTTGCTTATCTGCTTATCTAACATCTATCTGCTTATCTAACATCCATCTGCCTATCTGTCTGTCTGTCCATTTGTCTATCTAGATCTATTCACCTGTCCATCCATCTGTCTATCTATTTATCCACCCATTTTCCTATGCATTGCTCTCTTTCCATTTGATCATAAAGTCCCCAGGGGTTGGCAGTCTCATTTCCAGGTTCCTTCTTGTCTGCCTGTCATCTTCCTTCTCTGATCTTCCATTCCTTCATCTGACAATATTCACCTACCTACCCCGGACTTTCCCTTCTACTGCCTTCTCCCCCTCCCTACCTCTCCCCATGCCTCATTGTGGTGTGAAGGTGACCTCAGGCCCTCACCAGTGGAGCCCGGTCTCTGGCAGGTCACAACAAACTGGGCCTGGACCTTGTCCAGCCTAGCAGACTTCAGCCAGCAAGGGAAGAATGGTTTTTAGCCAATGGCACCTTATGAGAGCTCATTGGAAAGTAGCTATCTATTGCTGAAGGGACAGTGCTGGCATTGCTATCAGAGGAATCTCACCTTGATGTTAATTCCTTTTGCCACCCGGCACAGATCATTTCTCTTTCTCTCTCTCTCTTTGCCTCAGTTTCCTCATCTCTAAAAGGAATGGGTAAGGACTCTAAAATTTCTAGGTCTAAATACATAATCATGAGATTTCAGGTAAAAGGGGAAAGGAGGGAACAAGAATTTCTATAGTGCTGGGCACTACGCAAGATGCTGTACAAATACATCTCATCTGATCCTCACAACAAATCTGCTACCTAAGTGCTGTTACATATGATCCCTATTTTGTTGTTTGGTCATTTCAGTCATTTTCAACTCTTTGTAACCCCGTTTAGGTTTTTCTTGGCAAACATGCTGGAGTGGCTTGCCATTTTCTTCTCCAGTCCATCTTGCAGATGAGGAAACTGAGGCAAACAGGGTTAAGTGACTTGCCCAGGGTCACACAGCTAATAAGCGTCTAAGGTCAGATTTGAACTCAGGAAGATCAGTCTTCCTGACTCTAGCCCTGGTGCTCTATCCATCGCAGCGCCACCTAGCTGCCTGATCCCCATTTTATAGTTGAGGAGATTAAATGATTTGCCCAGGGTCATATGGCTAATAAGTATCTGAGGTACAAGCTGAACTCACACTTTCTTGATTCTAGGATCAGCACCTAGCTGCCTGACATAGATCTGTTAGGGGTGTTAAGCTATGTGGTAAGGACAGCAATGTGTCTTAATAGACTTGGGAACAGGTTCAAAACCCAGGTTTGAATCTAGCATCACACAATTCCAAGTTCTATAGCTCCTGGGCAAGGCCCTCCCCACTCTACAGTCACCTGTGATAACAGGTAATTAAGCTAGATGACCACGGAGGAACTCAGGAGTGGATGGTCCAATATTGGGGTACCCATATTGGGGTCTGTCTTTGGCTAGAATGTAAGCTTCTTGAGGCTAAGGTCTCTGTTTTTGCCTTTGTCAGCATCCCTCAGGCTTACGCCATGTCTGACTCGCAGTAAGTACTTTAAAAATTGCTTGTTGACCAACTGAATAGTAGAAATGTTGACTGTTCTTTCTAACTTGACTCATTGGCACCACAGAGACCAGGTAGAGAGACTGGCATCACAAAGCCTAAATTTCTCCATGTGATTTTTAATGTTCTTGGGTCTGCATGGACATGTACATGCCTATCTGTGTACTGAGGCAGCCCAGTGTAGTCCTGAAGTTCTGGGTTCAGTCCTTACCTCTGAATCCAGAGTTATGGAAGTTTTCAAACTGAAACAAGTAGCCCTGGGGGTGAAGGAAGGTTTAGCTGTGGTGTGGCTCTGGTGGAAGAAGAATTCCCTTTCTAAGGTGATGAGTAGGGGAAAAAAATCCAGCCTTCTCTCCTCCCCACCCCCCACGAAGGTAAAACTACAGAAGAGAGGAAACATTCCCCAGATACTTCTCCTCCCTGAGATAGAGGTTCAGCTGTCCCAGCCTAGTTAAAGATGGGTCTGACACCAACTAACTAGATGTAATCATGGGCAAGTTACTGATGGTGTGTATGTAGGACACATCTTAGGTCAAATCATCAGTGATCACAGAGGTCATGAATGTGCTAGGCACTGCTTCGTTCTGGGAAAACTTGACCTCGACTCTGAAACAATCTCTCTTCCCCAGAACTTTCTATTTGGTGTGGCAATCAATGTTGTTGTTTACCTGTTTTCCAAGAGAACCAGTCATATCACAGGCAATGTCTTGATTTTTGAGTGAATTGGATTTATACGAGGCATTGCTGCACAAATTCATTAGACTCTCTTCTAGAGTCATTAAAGTCCAATGGCAAGAGAAAAGTCAAGACACCTGGCAATCATCTGGGATGCAGGGGATGCCCTTGGCACCTTCAGTGATTGACTGAGCTCTAAGTGCTCCTCAGCACCAGCTTCAGGCACCTTCATGGGCATCAGAACAAATGGTTTTCATCTGCCCATTCTGCCAAGAGAAGTCTTCACATGCATGGGGCAGATATCTCCTTAACTCACCAGCAAGTTTAAGACTCCTTGGTTACCCTCATCCTGGTCCAGCCCATTCGCTGAGATGGTTTGCTGGGCTGTGGCCGCTTCAATGCTACAGTTTCTTGGAGCCACAGGTGTGAGTAGGGTGAAGGTGGACACCAAAGGTGCATGAACAGCCCTCCCACCAGAAGTGCTAGAAGGCATTGAATACCCCATATGCCCCCAATACGTAGAAAATGAATACAAGCTAACCTGAGAGGAGGTGGGGACCCTAGATGCTACAAGGATCAGGCATGGTCTCATATAAGAGGTAGTACTCTAAGAGAAAAAGAAACTGGGTATTCAAAGAACCAGAGGTCACCAAGGAAAGCACTCCAGTTATGGGGGCCAGACCAAGTTTTAAGGGACATTAAAGTCATGGGGGCCAACCCTCTCATTGTATTAATAGAAAGAGGCTAAATGATTTACTCAGGACCACACAAATAAGAAGCAGAGGAGCCAGGATGTGGGCCAAGTGAGCAAGAGTTCTCTCTATTCTGCCAACTCTGCCAGGTCTAGACCTCTCAGGTTTGCCCTGTACTTGTGGTATATTATTTGTTTATTATTGGTCAAGCAGATCTCCCTCTCTGAGCAGTGAGTTCCAAGAGCACAGCACTCAGTTTTCAAATCCCCTGGAGTGTGCCCAGCACAGAGTCCCGTGGTTCATTCAATTCAATTCAACTGAATAAGCATTTATTAAACTCCTACTATGTCAAGTCAGTGTGCATATATTAAGCACCTACTATATCAAGTCAGTGTGCATATATTAAGCACCTACTATGTCAAGTCAGCAAGCATTTATTAAACACTTATCATGTTATTAGCAAGCATATATTAAGCACCTACTATGTTAAGTCAACAAGCATTTATTAAGCACTTATGTTGTCTGTAAGCATATATTACTCACCTATTATATCAAGTCAGAAAACATTTATTAGGTACATACTATTTCAAGTTCAGTCAGCAAGCATTATTGTGTCTCCTGAGTGTTAGGTACCATGCTAATCTCTGGGGATACAGGTGCAAAGGGTGAAATAGTCCCTTCTTTCTAGTAGCTGACATGCTATTAAGTTCTCAGGATATAGTTGTTCTATATCAGATGAAGAGATAATTACAAGTATCAAGAGGAAAGATCCCAATCCCTGCTCTGGGCGCCACCAAATTCCTTCTCCCTTTAGCTATACTTCCTCTGTAATCTTCAAGACCTACGTTATCCTAACAGGCAGCTTTCCCCCAGCCACAGTGAATGAGCCTCCAGGTTTCTCAGCAAGTGACCTTGGAGGGCCATGGACTAGACATCGTTAAGCAAAATCACAACAACAACAACAACTCATATTCCTTTAAGGAAAGCTTCAAGGTTGGCAAAGTGATTCACTTGGATTGTCTCATTTAACCCTCATCTGACTTGGAGAAGTAGGTGCTGTTATTATTCCCATTTGACAGAAAAAGAAATTGAGTCCAGATGAGGTTAAATGACGTGTTCAGGGTTAAATAACTCACAATGTCAGAGGCAGGATCTGGACTGAGATCTTCCTGCCTCTTAGTCTAGGACCTCCCCTGCCCCACCCCTGAACCACCTGTAGTTACCCAAGGAAAGCAGGTGGTATAGATTAGTTGATCTTTAAAGTCCTCTCTGTTGCTGACCTTTCTGTTTTAAATGTCTTCTAGATGGGGTGCTAATGGGCCATGGACTTTCTCAGGTGGCCCTGGTTCCTTGCTTTTTCCTGGGACACCTGGCCCTTCCCCAAGGGGAATGATGGGGCCAAGTGCAGACAGTGAGGGCCACAATGAAAGAGCAGTTTATTACTTGGGAAGGGCTGGGCACCCCGGTCAAATGCCAAGGACTTGGGCCATGTGAAAAAGTCCAGGAACTTTTATCATTAGTGTCCCTTCACTCTCACCTCTGATATTTTGTGATCTGGGGACCTTCCCAGCTTCAACATTCTCTGTCCTAAGGCCCCTCCCAGCCCTGACCTTCCCTGTCCTAAGACCCTTCCTAGCTCTGACATCTCTGTTCTAAGGTCCTTGACTTCTAAAATTCCTTCTCTCTCACATTTGGTCTCCCAAAGTCCCTTCTTATTTTCACATTCTCTGTACTAAGTCCCCTTCCAGCCTGGACATTGTATTCTTAGGTTTCTTCCAGCAAAGAAACTCAGTGATGAGAAGCAACATTCCAAGGTGCACAGAATCTTGGACGTGGGATCAGGGGTCCCAGTTTGGAGTCATAGGCCTGAAGCCGACAATCTGTGTAGTCTCACTAACCAGCCTCTCCCCCTGCTTCTAGTTCCCCCCAATCTCCTGCCCCTCCCATACACACCACTCCAAGCTAGAAGAGTATGAAATGATTGCAAATTTAAGGCCAAACCTGCAACAGCCCAAGCGAGCAAATAAATTAATCAATAGTTCAAGTCTATGTCAGAGTGACTACGTTTTCAATTGACTTGCTCAGAGACCTTTGCTAATATGTTAAACTGAAAATAAATTTCTGTTTAGCACCAAAAATATTAGATAGTGTATTACCAGTGATTGGCGGCAGGGTGTAATTGTGTATTAGCATGTGCAATGCTGGAGGTATGTAGAGACAGCAGGGGGAAATGTATAATGTTTCCTGGGTTCAATCCAGCTCGCATGTTTTAAAGTGGGAGCCAAACACAATACTGCAAATCAGAAGGCATTTGGCTCCCCCTTCCCCCCCTCCCTACCTACCCAATCTGGCCTCTTTAGGCTGATGGTTCAACAGGAAGAGCATTGAAGTGGGATGGGGTGGGGAGGGGGTGACTGGTCAGAGAAACCAGGCTCAAAAGATTCCCTGATTCCCTGCTACTTTTTCCTTGTGTGACTTTGGACAAGTCACTTCCCCATTTGGAGCCTCAGTTTCCCCATTTATAAAAGGGTTTTAAGCTCTGTATCTGCAGTCTCATGATCTCCCTACTGCCTAAAATGGACTCTCTGCTCCAGCCACCATGGTCTCCTTACTGCCCTCATAAATTTCTTAGAATTTAGAATTTAGAAATATTGAGAAAATATTCCATTGACATATTTGCTACTGTGCTTTTATTTATTTGATTTTCTCTCTCTGGATGCCCTTCTAAGTAAAGCTTCATTCAGCTCGGGGTATTCTAAGGTGTAAGGAATATTCTACTTCTGACATTCAATGCCCTAAATTCTAAGTTCCTTCCTATAGCTGGAATTCTATATACTATATTTTAAGGTCCCTTTTGTTCCTACATTCTATGTTCTAGGTTCTTTTCCAGCTCAAACCTCCCAAGGACTCTGTTCTAAATGCCTTTTGGATCTCATAGTCTTTGTCTGAATTTCCTCTCTGGCTCTGACGTCCTTTGTTCTCTGATTCTAAAGTTCTTTCTAATTCTCACATTCTGTCTTCTGTGTTTCCCTCTGACATTCTATGCATGTCCTGTGTTCCATGGCCCTTTCAGATCCCATATTACAGGATTTTCTGATTTTATAACAACCAAAGTTATTGAATTGAAGCCACCATGTCTAAGAGATACCATGAAACCTTCCATCAAAACCACATGAGGAAGCAGCCCAAATTCTCCCTATTCAAATTATCCCAGGGTCAGGAAGAATCATGTTGTCCATCTCTCTGCCTCTAGACACAGTTATATTTAAGTCATCTAGAGTAGTCAATCAATTAGCATTTATCACTTACCCACTGTGTGCCGGACACTGTACTAAGTTCCTGGAGATGCAAGGAAAGATAAAAACCAGTCCCTGCTTTAGGGAGCTTATAGTCTAACGGGCCAGAGGACATGTAAACATCTATGTACAAGGAAGGTAAACACAGATAATCCACAGATTGAAGGCATTCGAATGAAAGACGATCAGGAAAAGCTTCCTATAGAAAGCAGGGATTTTAGCTGAGTCTTGAAGGAAGCCAAGAGGCAGAGATGAGGAAGGAGATCATCTGAGGCATGGGGGACAGAAAGAGAAAATGGCCAGAATTGGGAGATGGAGTGTCCTGTGTGGGGAACAGCCAGGAGGTCAGTGTCACTAGATCACAGATTACATGAGGGCACTCAGCAGAGGTACTGTGCCTTGAAGTCCAACAGAGACAGGTCTTTGGGTGTGCCCAGGTTTCATTATTGACAAAAATTCCCTGCTGCTGAATTGTCACATTCCTTCTACATTAGAGGATGCCTTGGGAGTTGGCAGAGCAGATGTATGCATATACGCCTTTTGCCTATTTCCCTTTTTATAGCATCTGCTGAGAAAGTCATCTTCTCACCCATTAGTTGCTTCCATGACTCATTGTCCCATTGTCTTACCTCTCCCAACCTTCCTACCCTCTTCAAAGGGGTAGGGAACAGGTTAATCATTTTGATTCATCAGACCTGGGTTAAGGATGGAAACTTCTTACCTTCAGTGGCCAAGATGGGTTTTACCTTGATGTTATCTACCCAGTGGCATTTCCTGAAAGAGACCTTGCTAAATCAATACAACCTAACAAGGTAGAAAGAACCCTAGAGAAAGGAGCAGAAGACATCCACCAGTATCATAGGGCGTAGAACAGTGTGTCAAAACTACTATGAGCATTGATTCTGGACTGTCCTTGGGGCTAGGCACTGTAGATTCATTCAGAAACAATGGCCTGCCATACAGAGGATGAATTAGACTTTGTGTATGTGTGTGGCAGAAAAAGGACAATGAATGGAGGTCACAAAGAAAAAAAAAATGTGGGCCAGGCACCAGGAAAGATTTCCTAACAAGGAGAGTTATCCAAAGCTGGAATGGACTGCTTGGAGTGGTGATGATTGGGTTTGGCTCCTTGGAGATCTTCAAGCAAAGGGCAGACAGCCACTCCTCAGGGGTGATATTGTAAGGCTTCTTTTGTGTAGGGAATGGATTACATAGCCAATGAGGACTCTTCTAATTCTCTAATTTTGTAAATCTGTGATTTTATGAAAAGTACTTTCCCAGTTGACGAGAAGTTTGTGTATGTCTGAATATATTTATGTCTATGTCTACATCTGTCTGTCTATACCTATGTCTATCCATATCCATATCCATATCCATATCCATATCCATATCCATCTATCCTTGTATACATAGAGGTATAGTCATAGGCATAAGTATATGTATGTGTATGTTTATGTCTATGTATGGTATATAGACATATGCAAACATATATATGTGTGTGTATAAGTGTATGCATGTCACTGAAAAAGTTTACTGAACAAAATGTGCTTAGGGTAGATAAAGAGAGCAGTTATAAAAAGTCATGGGATAGAATATCTGAAAGGAACATTTGAACATTGAACATAGATTTTTAGAACTCAAGACAGACTTAGACTTAGGACATACCATACTTAAGAATCTATAACTTCAAAGTTAGAAGTAGCTTTTGAACTTAGAATGTCAAAGTTCAGAGGAATCTTAGAACAGGGGACGTCAGAGACAGAAGGGCCTTAGAACAGCGTATGTCAGAAGTGGGAGAAGCCTTAGAACATAGTGTACCAAAGGTAGGAAGGACCTTCAAGCACTGAGCACAGACCATCCACCCAGTATCTCAGATCAGAGAACGTCACCTATCAGAGCTGCAACAGAGCTTAGAACAAGACAAAGGATGTGAACACTGGAAGGGACCTTGGAGGTTAGATTTTCAACCTCATTTTTTTTTAATGAATAAGAAAATGAATGCTTAGGGAGGAGAGGCAACTGACTCAAGCTTAACCCCACCGGTGTCTCCTCTTATGTAGAGGAGATGCTTACTCCTCTACATGTCTACCAGGATGGGGACAGGGTGGGGCTCTAAATGTGAGGGGTTCAGGATGGCTGAAGTTGAGCCTGTGCTTTGGGGGAAGAGGGTCAGGGAGGAGTGTAAAGGGAGGACCCATCTTCTGACTCCACTGAAGTCAAGGAGCAAAGGAGGAGAAGGAAAGGCCCCAATTCCCCTTCCTTCCAACCTCCTGGAGCTCCAATGTCTTTGTTTGTGCTCCCAATGATTGACAGCCTACAGACGGAGAGGGTGCCTCCGAGTTTATTCTAGGACTGACTGTGCCTTTCTGAGGCAAGCTTTGCCACCTGACATGATTTTATCACAGAGCTGAGAATGGGTAACAGAGCCCATCTGCTAGCCAGAGAGAGAGCCACGGTGGCTGGGGAGGGCTGGGAATTGATTTGGAGGGGAGATCTTGGCTAGGTGACCACCAAAAGCTAAAAGCAAATGACCGGCACCAGGCCGGCATCCAGCCAGCTCCCACCCAAGGACCCTTCCCCACCTCATCCAACCCAAGAGCATAGGGTCCTTCTCCTTGGCAGCTTCCTCTGAGGGAACGACCTTAAATGCGTAATGATACTTAGCAGTTTAAAAAAATACCACATTACTGTCGACAGCGTATTAATGAGCAATCTGGTACATATGGGTATAAATGGCACCCCTCTCAATTAATACCAGGGTCATTAATGCAGGAGGAGCAGGGGGAAATAATTAGGAGGAATTAGAAAGCCAGACAGGGCTGGGCTGGAGCGTTTATTCTCCCTTCTCTCTAATCTCTGACTTTAGTAGGTGACCTCTGCGATGCCATGAAGTTTAGTAAACACCCCCTATTGTTTGGATAGCCCTTACTTTAAAAAAAAGCATTTCCTTATGTTCTGAGCTTTTTATCACCAACCCCACACTTTAGAGTTTGTGGGGTATTTTCTCATACACAAAATGTTGCATTTTTTCAAAGAGTTTTGCCTTCTTACCCTCTCTAAGATTTCATGTGGCATTTCTCAATGCCCCCAGGAGAGATACAGGGCATTAGATAGATCTTTTATGCTGATTTCAGCTTACAGGTAAGGGATCTGAGGCCCCAGAAGAGGACATCATTGCCCTTTCCTCCCCTCCAGGCCACCAGAGAAGTCCAGAAGGAGATTCCCCACTACAATTCATGATGCCTGAAATGTAGGTGCAAAGAAGAAGACACTCAGAGATAGGCAACTCACTACCTTTCAAAGGAGCTCATTCTTCTTTGAAGGAGCTTTTCTGGAAGATTCTTTTTTATTGTTCTGATTTCTGTTTTTATTTTGCCACATTTGTTGGGCTGAACTGAAGTCTGCTTCCCCACAGGGAATACCCATTGTCCCTAACACCCCCTTCAGGGCCAGTCAGAGAAAGGTTAATATCTCTCCTTCTTCCACAGGATGGTGCTTCCAATACATAAGACATCTTTTACCTGGGCAACCATATCTTCTGAGCACTAACCATTTGGGGCCCATCGATGTATCCCTGTACGCAGGGTGGCATTTTGGCTCCTTCCCCAGTCATCAATTGTGTGCTCAGGGTAGTAAAAATTCAATTTAAGACTGTAAGTGCTTTCTTTATCCACAATGTCCACTAATACTGGTCTGCTTAGACTAGCTCTCTGACCCTCGGTTTCCAGTGGGTTGATGAGAGAATCAAAGGAAATAATACAAGTAAATGGGTTTTTTAATGTTAAGACCACATAAGAAGGGGGTGGGGAGAGAAAAATGGTGATAGAGAAAGAAAGAGATGGAGCCCCAGAGACAGAAGGAGAAAGAGGTGCCTGCAATAGGAGAAGCTCTCAGAGCCAGGAAGACATGAATTCAAACCCAGTTTCTGACACTTCCTAGATGTGTGGCCCTGAGCATGCTGTTAGACCTCTCTTTGCCCTAGGATCTTCCCAACTCATTGACTTGCTACAGTCACTAGATTTTGGAGGCAGGATTTGAACTCAGGTCATCCCAACTCCAAGGTCAGCCCCCTAAACAGTATAGCACTGTCTCTCATAAACCATACCTAATTATTATGCATTGTGTCTGCAGGCTGTTTCTGCTGGATCCAGGCCTGAAAGTGAGTATTTGTATGGCGGCACACATGTGTGAGCACACACACACACGCGCACACACACACACACACACACACACACACACACACACACACATACACACACAGAGATCTGGGGAGTCTGGATCACAAAGGCAGTCAGGCCAGTTGGTCCAGGCCTGACTCACTGCCCTTCCTCTTTCCCAGCCTTTTCTCCCCTCACCCCACCGTGCTGACATGACCATCTTCTCCTGTAGAACCGTCCATGCTTGATGAGAGTGCCGGGACGGGCCTGGTGGTGGTTCTGCTTTGTAGGTTATCTGAGAAGGAAGGCAAGGCGTTGATGACAGCAGCTGCCTCCCTCCCACAGTCCTTCTCTTGCTTGTTCCTACTCTGCTAGGCTTGGCCGGGCTCTGCAAGGCTCCTGCTCAAGTCTCACTTTGGCCCTGGCTGAGCCCCTGGTGAGAAGGCCTGCAGACAAACGCTCAGCTTCCCATAGACATGCTTGAGTGGGAAGGAGAACAATCAGAGGGGGGCCCAGCCCATGATGGACTGCTCTGGGGTGGGAGAGGGGACTGGCGAGGTCAGGGGGGCAGAGCCTCAGCCAACTCACGGACCTAGCAAAAATGGTATTTGTGTGAGAGCTTCCCAGGAAAACAAAGAGTGCTCGCTCTCTCTCTCTCTCTCTCTCTCTCTCTCTCTCTCTCTCTCTCTCTCTCTCTCTCTTTCTCTCTTTCTTTCTCTCTCTCTCTGTCTCTCTCTGTCTCTCTCTGTCTCTGTCTCTCTCATTTCTCTCTATCCCTCTCTCTTCCTCCCCCATCTCTTCCTCTCCCCCCACCTTTCAATATGTCTCTCTGTCTCCATTCCTATCTCTCTATTTTCTCTCTTTGTCTTCCTTGTCTCTCCTCATTGTCTCTTTGTCTTCTCTCTGTTTTTCCTTCTTTTTCTCCCCTGTTCCTCTATCTCCCTCCCTCTTTCTAACACTCTATGCTTCTCTCTTTGTATCTTCTCTCTCCCCGTTTCTGCCTCGCTGTCTTCTCTGTTTTTGTCTCTGCCTCTTTATCTCAAACTGTCCTGTCTCTGTGTAGTTTCTCCTCATAATTTTCTCTTCTTCCCTTCCTCCTTCATTCTTTCTCTCTCTGTCTCTTGTCTCTGTCTTTTCTTATTCTCCCCTCCCGTCCCCTCCAGTTCCCTCTCCTCTCCTCTCCTCTCCTCTCCTCTCCTCTCCTCTCCTCTCCTCTCCTCTCCTCTCCTCTCCTCTCCTCTCCTCTTCTCTTCCCCTCCTCTCTCCTTCTCTCCTCCTTCCTTCTCTCCTTTTACTTTTGGCTTCAGGCTAATAACCCCGAATAACATGGCCAAAGTAAATACATTTTCCTAGGTGATGGCAGGCTTCCAATTACCTTCTGCCTGTGAAGGGAAGATGCTCACACTCTGTAGAGCCTGTGAATTCGGAGATGGCCAGATCTGGGTTCATAGCCCACCTCAGCAGCTGTTTGACTATGGGAGCACTGCTTCCCCTTGCTCAACCTTAGCTCTCTAACCTGTAAAATGGAGACAGGAATCCTGGCACCACCATCCCTGCCCAGGATTGTGGGTATAGTGTCCTGTAAACAGCAGCGCATTTTAGAGCAGGGAGTTGCAAGACAAACAGCAAGCATGCCCTGGGGTATCTCCCTTCTGAAGGGTAATAAGTGGCCTGGCTTCTTCCCTGCCCTTCAAAATGCCCAGGAAGATGGAAATGGGTGATTGGATTAACTCCTTAAGGGCTGGGTCTGAGTGTGTTCGCATGTTTTTACCCCAAGGCAGTAGACAGAGCCATTGTGCGCAGAGCACTAGATCATGAAGACCTGAGTTCAAATTCAACCTTGGACACTTACTAGCTGGGTGACCCTGGGCAAGTCATTTAACGTGTTTGTCTCAGTTTCCCCAGATATAATTGGGCTGGGGCAGTAATGATAACCCCTCCTAAGATTATTGTGGGCATCAAATGACAAAGTATTTGTTAAGCACTGAGCTTATTTTCCCAAGCACCAAGCAGAATGTCTGGCATCTAGAGATGGCAGTGTGATATAGTGGACATAGTGTGTCCATGGAGCTGGGTTCAAATCTTGGTTTAGTTACTTACTACTTGTGTGACCATGGATGAGTCCCTTTATCTCTTGGGACCTCCGGACCCTCCCTCTTCTGTAAAATTAATGCACTGAGTCTAATTAGCTCCGAAGACTCATCACCTCTCCGCCTGAGTCCCTGTGATGTAGTAGGCCCCTAATACATGACTGTTATTTACAATCGAATGGAGATCACCCAAAGGGTACATTGTGAGGTGTTACTGTTGCTCAGTTCTTTTGGAGTCAGGGAGGAATATTGCTTGAAGAGATATTAATGTAACCCAACCTATTGTCCTTATTTGATATATGAGGAAATTGAGGCGTTAGAGAGAGGGAAGGACTTGCCCAAGGTCACACAGCTAGCCAGCGAAGAGGAAAGGGAAAGAAGCCTTTATTAAGTACCTATGGTGTGCCATGCCCTGTGCTAAGCACTTCTTAGGTATATTGTGTTCTTTGGTCTTCACAGGAACCCTGTGAGGTAGATGCTGTTATTATCCCCACCTCATAGCTGAGGAAACTGAGGCAGGAAAAGGTAAAGTGACTTGCCCAGAGTCACACAGCTAGTAAATATCTGGGGCTGGATTTGAATTCAGGTCTTCTTGACCCTAATCTCAGTGCTCTATCCATTATAACACCAGATGTCCCTAAGCTGGGAGTGTATCTCAGACCTTTTGATTCAATTAATTGATGAATGGGAAAATATTATTAAGCTCTTACTATGTTTTAAGCACTTGATATAAATATGAGAGGGAAGACAGGGCCTGCCCTCAGGTAGCTCCCATTCTAATAGGAGTAGAAAACCCATAAAGGGCAGAGATGACATCCCAGAAGGGATATTTTGGTTTGGAAAGATGCAGGGATGCCAAAGAGGATCATAACAGAGTAGGCTGATACAGTAACTAGTGAGTGATTTTGATTTTGATTTTCAGAACTGGAAAGAGAAAGAGGGAAGCAAAGTGCCCATCCATAGTGTCAAGATCAGTGTTGAGAAGATGGTCAAGGGAGGCAGGGCTGGGGCCACAGAGATGTTATGGTCCTTGGGAGCTTCTTATCAATCAGGACAGTGAGACCCAGGGGCAAGAGTCTATAAGATCAAGGCATTAATTCTCAGGCTCTTGGTCATTTCATGAGAATAAGAAACTGCTGGTTTAGTGAATCATAGATTATCACACATTTCCCCAAATAAGAACAGCTAATATTGAACATTTAGTAGGTACCAGGCACTGTGTTAAACACATTATAATTATTTTCTCATTTGATCATTCCAATAACTATGAGAAGTGGGTACTATTATTATCCTTGAGGCAGAGAGAGTTTAAGTGATTTGCCCAGGGTCACACAGCTAGGGAGTCTCTTAGGCAGAATTTGAACTCATATCTTCCTGATTCCTACTGGGTCACTCTGTCCACTGTGGGACAAGGGCTAAGAGCTGAATTTTCTGTAGAATTCTGCTCTGATTAGAAACCAGGCTGCCTGTGTGCTGTACAGCAGCTGTCACCTTGGCTGTTACGTGAATGAAGACGTAACACCAGACAATCTTGTCCCATGAAGAAAGGCTGGAGTGCCCTGTAAATATTTGCCTTGTGCAGAGTAAAGATGGCCTCCATTGAACCAGTGTTAATCATTCTTTGCCACAAGGCAAGGCATGTCATCATAACAAAAACACTCAGCCCATTTCATCTCTAGACTGATTCCCTAGGAGAATGCTAACCCACCATTGAGTATAGTCTCTCCCAAGCTTGGACTGGATCCCACCCCCATGGCATTAAAGAAACTGGACCCTCTCTAAAGGAAATCAGACAGCAGCTTTTAGAGGCACATGAATGTAGAACAAAGATACCCCAAACCGAGAGTCCAAAAATCCATATCCTCGTTCCCAGTTATTCGCTGACTATCCACCTATGTTTCCTTTGGAATGCCCCTCTCTATGACTGTACTTTCATCAGTGAAATGGAGATAGTGGACAAGCCATTTCCCTACATCCCATCTGGTTCTCACATTGCATTCAAGGTTGCAAGGACCTTTCTCTCTGTACCATCCTTTCTTCTAAGGTTCATTCCAGGTCTGACTGTCTCTGAATCTCATTTTCCATGTCTATAAAATGAGATTGGATCAAATTGTCTTTAAGTTTATTCCCATTTGAAAAGTACTTCTTAGGTCCCACTTAGTTCTGATATTCTATGTTCTAAGTTCTCTCCTAGCAGTGCCATTCAATGCTTTCTTCCATCCCCACCATTCCATGTTATATGTTCTTGTTTGTTCTAACATTCTGAGACTTGGTCTCCTTTTTGCTAAAATGAAGATTCCCAATAGATGGTTTTTATTATCTCCTCCATCTCTGATAATCTGGATTAAGGACCCTTTCAGTTCAATCCAATGGGCATGTATTAAATGTCTCCTATGTCTCCTAGCTTTGCACTTGTCTTTTCACAAAGACTGATATGGCATAGTCTGATATCAAGGGAATTCCAGTCTGTTGGAAAGTAGAATTCAGTAAAGGGCACTAAAGTAATTGGGAATGAGGATATGGATTTTTGGTCTCCTGGGTATCTCCAGGATAAATAGTCCCAATTCCATCAATAAGTTCCCAAATGATATGGTCCTTGGTCCCCTTCACATTCTTGTTACCCTCCTTTGGATCTCCCCCAGCTTGTTAATATCATGCCTAAAATGTAACACCCCAAAGTGGACCTCATACTCTAGCTGTGGTGTGACTAAGGTATCATACAATGAGACCATTATTTCCATCATTATGGACACTCTTATTTTGTGGTACTCAAAGATCAAGTCAGGGAATCTGACTCTCATATAATATTTGAGTTTTCAGTCCACTACATCCAAACTGATCAACTAAGCATTAGTTATAGAGACTGCAAGACACCTTGCTAGATTTAGGATGCATAAGCAAAGAGTAAAGAAAGAAAAAGCATTCTTGGGAGGCTTTCTTTTTTCCAAGGAATTGTAGTCTATGCGTTCTGCCTCTATTAAGGACTTGCACAAATGATTTCTTCTATCCAAATGTAGAATTTTACATTTATTTATTTACATTTATAATATCAAATTATATCTTCTCTCACTAAAGTGTGGCTCTAAGATGTGATTCAAAAGTCCAACTGATGTTACCCAATTATTCCATTGGGGGTGACCCTATGTGAGCATTGAAATCTGACCAAGTGGAAGGAAAATATACCCACTTTGACAAAAGCATGGGTTGTGTATTGACTCCTACGCCGGAGTACATTTCGTCTTATTCGATCCCTCATTCTGGCCTGCGGAGAGCTTTTCTCGGCTTCTGACTATCATCTGATGTGTTTACTATCTCTTTTAGTCTCATGTCATCTGCAAGTTTGACAATCAGTTGAATCAGGAAGACAAAATAAACACACGTGAAACAGTCACAGAATGTCCCACAAGTCTTGGGTCTTCATTTTATACCTCCTTGTACTTCCATCAAAGGACTTTAGATAAGTGGGAGATCAATCAGAGGAGTCTGAGGAGGCTTAATGGAAAAGGGATCCTTGAGCCCTAATTACCCCACCCCCAGATTAGCTTGCCCTCTTCTGATTTCTCATACTGACAATATCTGAAGTTGCTTTTTAAAGGTATCCTTCCAATGACAAGACTTTCCTTGTTGTTTGTCCATTCTCTCTTTCTTTGCTTTTTTTTGGGGGGGGGCAATTGGGGTTAAGTGACTTGCCCAAGGTCACAAGGCTAGTTTTTGTGTTATATGTCTGAGGCTGGATTTGAACTCAGGTCCTTTTAACTCCAGGGCTGGTACTCTATTCACTACGCCACCTAGCTGTCCCTGTCCTTCATTCTCAAAGAGGACAAAGGCATCAGGAAGGAGATGTCATGACTTGTGAGTGAATTGGATTTAAGTGAAGCAGCATTTTGTAAAATCACCAGCCTCACTCTCTCATTCAGAGCCTCAGACAAATTTGAATGACTGTAAATGCATTCAGAGTCTAAGACTGTTTCTTTAGTAATCCTCTAAAATATGGCAATTTTCAAGTTTTACTTCTAGCCTGCCTCCAATAAAAATTTAGCACAAATGTGTACCATTTTGCCTTATTAACAAATGGCATATTTGGCCCTGAGGTTGGCTTAGGACAGAAAGCTCTCTCTGTTTCTGGGGCTGGGTTCTTGTGTTAAAGTCTGTGGGCTGAAGGATGAGTCATTAGAGAAAATCACATGTCCTTGGCATGTCTCCTTGCCTTCTATCTGAAAGTCAAAATAGAAGTTTCCATGGAAAGATGCCATCCCACCAGGCGTTGAGATTCTCCTTTAAGTCATCACTGTTTGGGAGGCCCAAAGAGAAGGATTCCGTGTGAATCCCAAAGATATTGGCCTGAGTCAGAGAACACAAGAAGGGGGGTTCACCAGGCACTCAGTTAACACACATTTATTAAGTGCTTACTACGTGTCAAGCATTGTTCATAGCATTGGGGATATAAAGACAGGCCAAAATACAATCGCTGGGGCTCAAGGAATTCACAGTATCTTGGCAGGTGGAAGGGGGAGACATTCGAAAAAATGTAAATACACAAAATATTTGGAGTAAATAAAAGGGAAGGCACTAGTGGGGATGGAGGTGGAGACACAAGAAATTGCGCTCCTGCAGGAGGTGGGATTTGAACTGAATCCTGAAGGAAACCAAGGATATAAAAAGTGGGGGTGAGGAGGGAGAATGTTTCAGGCATTTGGGACAGTGAAAATGCCCAATCAGGAGATGGGAGTGTTGTCTATGAAGAACAGCAAGAAGACCAAGTGCCATTGGATAGAGTACATAGATGGGAGTGAGAAGAATGGAAAAGGAGAAAGGGGTGAGGTCATAAAGGGAGTGGAAGAGAGTGTAGCTGGTACAAGAGGGATGATCTAGGAAGGACTTGAGATGTGGAAGGATTGGAAGTCATGATGAGGACACTGTATGGTATGGGTAGAAGTAAATTGGAATGGCAATATGCTATGATCAGAAAAGGGAATTTACAAGTTCATAAATAAGGAAGTAGGACTCTTAGGAATCTCAGTGAAATTGAAGTATGAGCACTTCTGTGTAACTGAGGTCATGGGAACTCAATAAATTATGGAACTGGAAGATTTGGGTATTTGAGGGAGTATGAATTTGTGTGTTGGCATTCTCTTGTCATGTCATAGTGCCTAGAGCATTGTCTTGGAGTCAGGAAGTCCTGAGTTCAAACCCAGTCTCAGACATTTACTAATGTGTAACCTCCATCTGCCTCAGTTTCTCAACAATGGGGGTAATAACAGCCCTTGTATCCCAGGGATGTTGTGAGAATCAAATGAGATTTGTAAAGTGCTTAACACAATGCTTGGTACACAGTAGGTGTTTGATAAATGCTTGTTTCTTTCATCTCCCTCCCTTTCCCTTCCTCCCCTTCTCTAAAATGCCAGCAGGAATTGGGGTAGAGGGAAAGACTTGGAGCTGAGCGTTGAACTAATACGGGAAGGAAAGAGTTTATTCAAGAAGTGAGCATATAACAGGGATCAGAATCTCTACAGAGTGCACCATCCCTCCCCCAGGAAGGTATTGCAAAAGAGTTTCTCCCTAACTACCTGATCCTTTCCAGGTCTAACATTCTGTGTTCTAAATCTGACATTCTCTATTCTATGGTTCTTTCCAACTCTGATATTCAGTGTTCTATGTTCTAAGATCCCTTCCACCTCTCACATTTTATATTCTAAGATCCTTCTTAAATATGACATTTTCTGTTCTAAAGTCCATAGGACAGAGTTGACTTCAAAGGTCCTTGCCTGTAAAACTCAAAATGTCAGGAAAGTGTGATATCAGTTTTCAGGCTAGCTGCCTTCAAATAGGAGGCATGACCATGGAAAAAATAAGGAAAGGTCGATCCATGTGGCCAAGGATGGGGGAAGAAGTAAAAGAGGCATCCATCTGCCTTTCATAGATGGTGGCAAATGCCATGAAACCAGATTGTAGCTGTCAATCTCCCCAAGGTAGCTAGTTAGGGGGAACTTAACCTTCCCCCTCCCCTTGTTCAAGGAGTTGTATTGAGAGGCTGGTAAGTAAGCCAGTGAAATACTTTCCCCTCACAAAGGTCATTACCTCAGGAAGAATTTCAGTGCCTGGTTAAGTTACTTTAAAAAATTGTCTATGAAAATTTGTCTTTGAAAAGAACTGTAGACTCATAATGTTAAGCCTAAAGGTGACATAGAGGCTTGTATCTATAGACCATCAAAACTGAAAGGGAATTCACAATAGAGAATCAGGGTGAGAAAGCATCATATTATATAGCATGTCAAAGCTGGAAATGTCTAGAAAACAGTCACCTAGAGCTTAGAACCTTAGAACAGAGATAATCCCACCCTGGTAGCATCTTAGAACATAGACCATCAGCAATGGAAAGCTTTTTTCCTATCTTTGGATATAGACTCTAGGAATGGAGAGAAAACTTAGAATAGATGACATTCATTACCAGAGGTCGAAAGTATCATAGAACACAGAATGTTAGAGGTAAATGGGCTTTAACCTTGGAATGTCATAGCCTGGACCTCCTTAGAACATGATTTAGAATGTCAGAACTATCTTATGTCAGTTCTGGAAGGACTTAAGAACTTTGAAGGTGGAAGTTTGAGTTGGAAAGTACCTTAGAACATAATGTTGCAATTGGAATGTAGACCATGTAATTTTAGATCTGTGGGGGAACTTAGAGAATGTCAGGGCCTGGAGGGCCTTAGTACAGAGGATGTCAGAGCTGGGAGGGACTTTAAACCAAGGTATGTCAGAGCCAGGGAATGTCAGAATGAGTAGGGGCCTGAGAACAGGGGATGTCAGAACTGGGAGGTAGCTTAGAACACAGAATATCAGTGGTGTGAGGGAGCTTAGAATCACAGACTCCTAGAACATCAAAGCTTAAAGGTACTCATGGAAATCATGTGGTACAGTTTGCTCCTTTTAGGCTTTTGCAAAGATACAAAGATGTCAAAGCCACCCCATTTCTTAGTTCTGCTAACCAGATGCCCCGCCATCCCCTGGAACATACTTCCATCTCTTTCCCAGTAGCCTTCTCATGATGACAGCACCTCTGACCCTTCCACCTCCTGCTTTGATGGGGGAGGTCCTCACCTAAGCCTCTACTGGAGGAAGTGCCTACTCCCACCATACTAACTTCTTCTCTATCTCTTCCGCCTCCAGCTACCTTTTGTGTGTGTGTGCGCGCACACGTGTGTGCATGTGTGTGTCTTCGTCGCCATACGGTAACTTTCTTTTGAGTGGCACTGTCTTCTTTTGGCCTGTATCTGCATCCCTAGTTGCTTAGCACAGTATCCTGCACATAGCAAGTGCTTAATAAATGCTTCATCTAATCTAATCTAAATGATCTCTGCAAGGTTCTGAAAGGAAGAGCCCTGCTGAGAGGGAGTGCCATATTTTTAAGTAAAGCCTGGGATCCTACTGTGGAACTGAGTCTACATTATTATTATTTGCTACTTGAAGATTTCCTGAAAGATAAAGGAGCCATGGAAAAAATGAAAAACAACAAAGGGAAACTCATAAAAAAATTAATCTCTGAGTAGTAATTGCTCCATAAAAATAATTGAGTTGAAGGGAAATACAAACCGTGCTGAGTACTTTAACGATGTAAATAGTCAAAATATGGCTAAAAGTTCCAAAAAGCAGCATGTCAGGCTCTGAAAACAATGATCCAGAAGGAGCTCAATGTGGGAGTCAAGTGTACCTGAGTGCCCAGACAAGACAGCCCCCTCACCAGTCACCTGAGGGACATCATTAACCCTCCAAAGGCTCTTCCACTTTCCTGCTGCCCACTGCCTAAATTTCCATCAATTAGAGGTCCTCCTTAAGGAACTTCTGTAGATGTGCATTTTGCCTGGGTTAATCAATCAAAATCAATCAATACCAAATTAGAAGAAAGGATAAAGACATGAAGCCACTGTGGGTGATTACTGCTGTTCCAAACCTATTTATTTAAACAAGTTGTTGACTTTGAAGAAACAGGAAATGGACCAAAGCAAAGGTGTTTTTTCTAACTGTCACTATTTCTTAGGGTGGTTTACATGATGCAAAATATGGTAATTGCCATGATGAAGAGAGGAAAATATCCTCCAGGAGCTGCCTCAGGTGACCAGCACAGAATCTGCTGCCTAGAGGAACTTCAGGGCAGTCAAGATCCAGACCAGCTCTGATCTAACTGACCTGGGGAAAATGGTGGAGCTAAATGGAGGATAGTGGCAACTTCATTTTTCCAGAATAAGAAAAAAAGAAAGAAATGAAAGGAAAAGTGATGTCATTTGCATTTCTATTTGTCTCTCCAGTCATTAGCACAGAACTGACAGCATATTTTTTCTTTCTTCTTTCCTCCCACCTTCTTTCTCTTCCTCTCTTCCTCCTTCTCTTTCTTCCTTTATTTTTCTTTCTTATTTTCTTTCTCTCTTTCATTCTTCATTCATTCCTTTTTTCTTTCTCCTCCTCCTCCCTTCCTCCCTTCTTCCTTTCTTCCCTACCTCCCTCCCTTCCTTCCTTCCTTCTTTCCTTCCTTCCTTCCTTCCATCCTTCCTTCCTTCCTTCCTTCCTTCTTTCCTTAATTCCTTCCTCTCTCCTTTTGTTTCCTACTTCCTCTATCCTTCCTTCATTTCTTCTTCCTCTCTCTCTTTTTTCTCTTTCCTTCTTTCTTCAATATATGTTCATTCATCCAAAAGTTCTACATGACTCTGTTTGCAGATACCATTATTTTTACTACATTAAGAATTGTGAGTTTTCTATAAATTCCATGGTCATTCAAAACATAATCAGCCTAATAGCTCACACCAGAATAAAACAAGTGAATAATAAATCTACCAAGGTGATTAAATACAATTAAGTCTATTAAGTTATCCCAAAAGTACTTTTGTCTTGGACTAGCATAAAACATTGTCAACAAGCTGGGGCAAAAAGCCAATAGGAAGAGAAAAGCCTGGATTAAAGGCTGTGAAGTTTTAATTTGAAAATGTCTCCTTGCTATCCGAATCTATTTTTTTATTTGAAAACAAAATGTTTATTGGCATCTCTTATTTCTAAAATCACTTTCATTTCTGAATGTATGCCCCCAATGTGCTATCTAGAAAACTATAACCAAGAATTTTTAAAAGAGAGGGGGAAAAGACATTAATTGTAACTAACTGAAATGTAATCTGATTCTAACATCATGTGCTATGTTCCACACCTATAGTCCTCTACCTCTTCCAAGAAGAGATGGAAGTGCATTTTCTTATCTCTTCTCTGAGGCCAAATTTGTTCATTATAATTATATCACTTCTATGCGTGTGGCTGTTCTTTACATTTGCATCGTTACTGTATCTTCCTGGTTCTGTTTATTTCACTCTGAATCAATTTATATGTCTTCCCAAGCTTCTCTGAATCCTTCACATTTGGCATTTTCTATGACACTGTGATATTACATTACGTTTATTAACCATAGTTAATTAGTCCATATGTTTTTTCCCAGTTCTTTGAGAAATCCATATTTTTACTAGCAATGGTCTCCTGGCCAAATAATGTGGATGTAGATCATAGAGTAATGTGATCCTCAAAGAACTGAAGGAGCAGGTGACCACAGAGAGATGCATGGCAGCCACATGTTGCTACTTGGAGTGTAAGCTGCTACTTGTATATAAGCATGCAAGGCATAAAGGGCATCCTTCACTAAAAATGGAGAAGGAGGGAGAAACAGCAATAGAAGGACAACCTGAGTATCAGATAACAGTATCAGTTCTGAGTACCCACAGAACATTAAAAGGCTTCTAGAAGAAGGCCTCCAGTATACTGCATTGATTTTCTCTTGGTCCTTTATTGGACTATATAGGTAAGAATTTTAGAAGATGAGAAGATGTGAATGGATTGCAGTCTGTACCAGTGAAATGTCTGTATCTATATAGATCCGTGGAGTTTCAAAGTAAGGATTATGATCTCATTTTAGAGATGAAAGCCATGGAGTTGAGGGGGCCTGCCCAAGGGTTTCTCTTCATCTCTTATTATTCCAAAAGTAAAATGTTATGTGTTCATCTACATTGTCCCTGCCTGATCCTGACTCTATAAACCCACAGTTTATTTTTCCATTCCTTCACCCTTCTCGTTCTTTCTCCTTGTCCTCCTCTACTTCTTCTCTCAGTCTATCTCTTCCTCCCTCTCTTTTCTCTTTCTCCCTCTTTCTTTCCCCCATTCAATTTTTCTCTTCATGTTTCTCAGTTTCTTTTTTACCTTCTTCTAGTCTTCTGTCACTATCCCCCTATTCTCTGTGTGTGTCTTTATCACCTTTCTCCCTATTTTTTGGGTCTGTTCCTTTCCTTCTCTTTATTCTTCCTGTGTCATTCTTTGCTTCCCTCTTTCTCTGTCTTTCTATTCTTTTCTCCTTCCCTCGGTGTATTCTCTTTCCTGTATCTTTTTCCCTTCCTCTATTTCAGCCTCTCTTTCTGTCATCCTGTCTTCTCTGTCTCTATCTCCTTTTCCCTTTTTTCTCTGTCCACCTTTCTTTATCTCATAATTCAATTCTTGTATCTCTTTGTTCTCTCTGTCTCTGTCTGTCTCTGTCTGTCTATCTGTCTGTCTCTGTCCTCTCTACCCTGTCGTTCTCTCTTTGCTCCTCTCTCAATGCACTTCCCCCTCCCCATGCCCTCTTCTCTCCTCTCCTGTCTTCTTTTCCCCTCTCTTCTCTTCTCCTCTCCCCTCCTCTCCTTTCCCCTTTTCCCCTCTTCCCTCTTCCCCTCCTGTCTTCTCCTCCTCCCCTCCTCTCCTTTTCCTTCCTCTCCCTTCCCCTCCTCTCCTCTGTGTCCATCTTTCTCTCCATCTCTCTTTAGTCTTCCTGTCTCTCTCCTCTCTGTTCCGCCCTCCTCTTGCCCTCTCTGTCTCTGTGTCTCTCCGCAGCTGTCTGCGAACACCCTCATACCACTTGAACACCTGTAGATGACGGGCATTGCCTGACTTGTGTGTGCCCTCCCAACAGTTATACCAGAAGAAACCTCCCCGGTCCTGTTCTTGCTGTTTCCTACAACTGGAGAACGGGGCGCATCCATATGGATGAGACAGGAAGAAGCCCCTTCCCCCCTCCCCCCTCCCCACTCCCCACCCCGTCATCAGCTGTAAGTCTCGGGCACTCAGGCAGAAACAGGCAGTCAATCCTTTCCGGGGTCCTGATCCACCGGCCGCCAGGCCGCTGGGCCTAACAGCTACGATGCAAAGCAACAAATGGCCGGCCGCAGCCCAGGTGTGGGGAGATGAGGGCTGACAGCCCTTTGTTCTTCAGGCCCCAGGACCGGGGCTCAGGTGTTGCCAGCTGGGCCATCTGAGCGGCCTGGCTGCCTGGTCCTGGGCTCCTCATGTCCCAGCTTTGGTAGCCACCGCTAGTGCTGGCATCTGTCCCTCGGCCCACCTTCTGCCCAGGATGGATCTCTGTGGCAGAGCAAAAAGTGGGAACGGGGGCTACTGGAATTGACTGGAGCCTAAAATTCTGGGCTGTGTCCTGGCTCTGCTATCACGATTCTGGGGTACCTTGGGAAACTCTTTTCTAGGTCTGAATTCTGTGAGGACATTGAGATGGAAACATCAGTCCAGACTCTCCCAGCCCTGACATCCCCTGTTCTGAGGCCCCTCCCAGCCCTGATATCCCCTGTTCTGAGGCCCCTCCCAGCCCTGACATCCCCTGTTCTAAGGCCCCTCCCAGACCTGACATCCCCTGTTATAAGGCCTCTCCCAGCTCTGACATCCCCTGTTCTAGGGCCCCTCCCACCTTGACATTCTATGCTTATTTCATTTATTATTTATCACAAACTTATTTAATTTATATTACATAGTCTGAAGTCCCTTCTAGAGCATACATTTTCTATTTTCTGTTCCAAGGTTCTTCTAGGTGTAACATCCAACATTCTGGGGACCTCTTTAGCTCTGTGTGCTCTGGTTCTTTGCCTCCTAGACAATCACCCCACTAGTAAGTGACCTTCCTAGAGCTGTCCAACACCACACCTGATCCCAAGGCCAACAGGCTCCTCCTTCCTCACGACTCCTATCTGACTCTCTCAGCTAAGTTATGTGGTTTCTTTCCCTAAGACTCAGGACTCTGTTTGTGCCTTAAATGACTCCCTCAGCTGGTACTTCTCTCCATCCTAAGCCTATAGAACCCCAAATATCTTTCCTGATGAGTAGAACCCCTTCCCCCCAACTTGCTTCCTTCAGCCCATCCTAGAAATTTGTGATATTAATAATAATAGTATAACTTAAGGGCTCCTCCTGCCGTCTGTGCGTGTACTCCTAGAGATGTCATTTGGCGATGGAATGGATAATGTGATGGGCCTGGAATCAGGAAGACCTAAATTCAAAAAGAGACCAACATTCACTAGCTATGTTGCCCTGGGCAAGTCATTTAACCTTTCTCAGTCTCAGCTACCTTATTTGTAAAATGGGGATAATAATAGCATTTATTTCCCATAATTGTTCTGAGGATCAAATAAATCCTAAAGCATTTTACACAATGCCTGGGAAGGAGAAGCTTAATAGGTCTTCTCTCCCTCCCTTCCTCCCTCCCTCCCTCCCTTCCTTCCTCCCTCCCTCCTTCTCTCCCTCCCTGTGTCCCTCCCTCTCTCCCTCCCTTCCTCCCTTCCTTCCTTCCTTCCTTCCTTCCTTCCTTCCTTCCTTCCTCCCTCCCATCCTTCTTTCTTCTCTTCCTTCCTTCATCCTTCCCTTCCTTCTTCCCTTTCTTATTTCCTACCTTCTTCCTATTCTTCCTTCCTTCATTCCTTCCTTTTTTCCTTCCTTCCTTCCTCCCTCCCATCCTTCCTTCTTCTCTTCCTTCCTTCATCCTTCCCTTCCTTCTTCCCTGCCTTCTTCCTATTCCTCCTTCCTTCCTCCCTTCCTTCCTTCCTTCCTTCCTTCCTTCCTTCCTTCCTTCCTTCCTCCCTTCCTTCCTTCCTTCCTTCCTTCCTTCCTTCCTTCCTTCCTTCCTTCCTTCCATCCTTTCTCCCAGCCTCCCTCCCTCCCTCCCTTCCTTCCTGCCTGCCTGCCTTCCTTCCTTCCTTCTTTCCTCCCTCCCTTCCATCACTTGTGGAGCGTAGAGAAACCATCCACTGGTAAGTAGGCAGGCTGCTTTTGACCTTTATTTGTATCCCCAGCTCTTCTCCTAATGTCCAGCCCATAGTAGGTGGTTAATAAATACTCATTAACTGACTGACTGGTCCTGAATCTCTCTGAACTTGACTAAACTAGTCTGTAGACAATAGATGTCTAGAGACTCAGTGTTTCCTCCCTCTCATATAGTTTATATGTACAGAGTAAATAGAAGGGATATTAACTGCTGGGGTGAAGGCAAAATATCTCCTTTATAGGGGATACTTGGATTGAGCTTTAAAAGAAGCCAGGAATTCTATGAGGTGGGGGTTTAGAAGGAAGAGCATGCCAGGCAAGGGAAACAACCAGTGCAAAGGCAAGGAGGTGAGAACAATGAGATATGAGAGGAGAATGTTACTGGAGGAATATTAGCTCATATTTCTTTGCCATTTGAAGGTTTACGAAATGTTGTACATATAAGATATTGGAAGAACATCCCAAAATCACCCTGTGAGCTGGGAGCTGCAGGGATTCTCATGTCCATTTCACAGATGAGGAAACTAAGTCTCAGGTAAGTAATAGAATCATAGATATTGAAGTAGAAGGAGCCTCAAAGGCAGCTACTTAGTCCAAACTCTTCATTATACAGGATGAGGAAACTGGGGTTCAGGTAAAGGAAGAAACTTGCCCAAAGTCTTGCCCTAATAAAGGACAGTTGATGAGATGTGAACTCATGTTTTCTGAGTCTAAATTCTGTGATCTTTCTATTGTACACATACTGCTTCTCTCAGTCCCCCAAGTAGGAAGCTCAAGAGTTAGGAGCAGAGTCCAGTTTCCTCACCACAAACCTAGACTACTTTCCAAAGTCCCAAAGTATTCCTGAGGTCCAGGCTGACCATGCTGGAGGAGCAGGGCAGTGTAACCCAGAATAGCTTTCCAGAGGGCCGCTTATGCTTCCTGACTGGGACGGGGTCCAGAGAGTTAATTGAAACCATTTGCCTCCATCCTGGCCCCAGCTCCCCTGTTTACCCCCATTGAAACGGCCCAACTCTCTGAGGCATGAATTGACTTGGAGAAACCTGACAGCCTCATTCCCTCCCTTCCCCTCATCCAAACGAGCTGAGCGCAGCCCTATAAAAAGAGGTACAAATTCTTATGGGGCCACGGCCTCCTATAAAGCCATTAAGAGCTCAGCTACTTTCCCAGCTCAAAAGGATTGGGGAACACCAGCCATCACCATAAAACTGTAATTGAACAAAGTCTGGAGACTAACAATCTCTATAAAGAGAAACCAGAGAAATGGGATAAAATTCTTTACAAGGCTACAGGGACTCTTCTTTATTTGGTGAGTGGCCCTTGGTAAGATGAATCAGCTGTTTGCAGTGGGACTCCACTTTACCGACCCAGGTGGAGCTCAGCAATGCCTCCTACTGGGTAGATGTCACTTTAAAGAAGCTTACAATGGCTCCCCTGCTGCCTGCCAAATATGGACTCCATATTCTGGCATTCAAGGCCCATTGCCTTCAATGTCAGTCATAGTGGATAAAGTGTTGGGCATGGGGTCAGGAAGGCAGAAATTCAAATCCTGCCACAAATACTTGTAAACTGTGACCCTAGGCAGACTGTGTAACATCTTTCAGTCCTCGTCTCCTCAATGGTAAAATTTGAACTGATGATAGCAATGATGTCTCGGGGATTTGACTTGAAATAATGAGATAATTTGTGCTCTATGCTTTGCAAACCTGTATTTATTCATTAATTATTAATTAATATTATGAATATTATATATTTATAAATAGCATCTTATTTGATCCTCACAATAACCCTGGGAGGTAGCTGCTGATATTATCTCCATTTTACATATGAAGAAATGGAGGCAGACAGAGGTAAGGTGACTTGCCCAGGGTCACAAAGCTAATGTGTCTGAGACTAAATTTGAACTTATGTCTTCCTGTCTCTAGGCCCAGGGCTCTCTACCCTATGCCGCCATCTAGTGACCATCTCTGTCTTTGGACTAGCTGTACCACCGCCATGTCCTCAATACCCTCCCTCCTCACCAATGCCTAGAAGAATCCTTCTACCATTCAACACTCAGGGGAAACATCACTGGAGTCAGGCAGACTCATGGGGAGAGTAACAGCACTTCCCTCCTAGGACTATTGTGGGGATTTTTACAAAGTGCTTTCAAAATCTTAAAGCTCTATACAGATGCTGGCTATTATGGACCAATAGTCACATCATTCAGGCCTTTGTTGAAGAACGCTCTGGTATTGTTATCCATTGGTTTTCTGGGGCCTACCTGGCTCATGCACCGGAGCACTTTGAGGGTAGGGGTCATGCATTATTTCTTATCATATTCCCTACAGTTCCTGACCACAGTAGGTGTTCCTATCTGATTGGTGGGAAGTACACTAGTTTGGAGTCTAGATGTTGGGTTCTGAACTTGATTAGGCCACCTAGAGACCTTGACTGACCCAAGTCATTTGTCTGGACTTCAAAAGCATCAGCTTTAAAGTGGTGCTAATGATACTATGTGCTCATGTGTGACCGTGTGTGTGGCATGTTGTTTCTAGGCATCTGTGATTTAATCAGTTGGGGGCTCCCAGTGAGGGGTTTCCTTCACCATGCAGATCTACTGCTATCAGAGGTTTAGAAAACTGTCTAGATCAAAGAGAGGTTGAAGGACATACCCAAGATCACACAATCAATGTGTCAGGTGCAGGACTAGAAGACATTTTCCTGACTCCAAGGTCACCTCTAGCTGTCTCCGCATCATTCTGCTTGCCCATGTGGAATTAGTGGATGGAGCCATGTCATCTCTTGGGTGGTCTAATAGCTCCAGTCAATGGACTGATTGGAAAGGGTTTTGTAATGACAGAAGACAAGGCACCAGAATCATACCCAGACCAGGTTACTCACAGACCCTCCTAATGATAAATTGCTCTTGGTTTTAATTACTTTTTTCGTCAAATAATTGGAATGGACTAAATGATCCCAAGGGTCTCCTTCTGATTGAATATCCTCTACCTTCAGGCTCCTCCCAGTCCTACATTCCCTGTTCTCAGGCCCTTCCCAGCCCTGACATCCCCTGTTCTAAGGTGCCTACAGTTCTGACATTCCTTTCTCTAAGGTTTCTCCAACATCTATCTTTTGATCTCAAAGTCTCTCCCAGGTGGGACATTCCATGTTCTGAATTCACTAACCATTCTAACCTTCTTTGTCCTTCCCCTGGAACACCCTTTGATCTCTGATGCTCTTATTTCATAATGCTGCCATCCAGATGGTAGCCTCAGCTCCACATTTTCCTCATCTCTGACTGGCGTGGGAAAGGGCTTTGGGATCCATAGAGTAGATTATGTGGCATTTAGCTAATAGGATGACAGGCTCTCCACTCTAAGGTATCGATCGGCCCCTGCCAGCTGCTGAGGCTGCAGCAGCCGCTAAATGTAAAAAATGAACCATTAATAAAATTGAAATGTGGAGGGGGGAGGAGGGCTAGAGACGAGGAAAAGAAAGAGAGGAACTGAGAAGGATTCCTGTGGTGGTAAGAGGCAGGGGTTGGGAACCAAACCTAGAATACATTCAAGAAAAGGAAGAGGATTTAAAGGTAACCAGGAAAATCTATGGGAGAGAATGTATGGGAGAGACACTCCATTGGAAAGCAGTGAGTCTTGGGGGGAGGGGCAGGGACCACCTCACTGAACTTGAGAGGAGTGTCTGACAAAGATGGATGGTTTTAAAAGAATGAAGCCTTTTCGTTCCCCCAGGAAGAATATCATTAATTGCTCTACCATTTCACTTGTTAGTCATAGCTTCACCTTTGATGGACAGCACAGCTATATTCCACCACTGCAGATCTCTGAATTACCATCAGGAACGTGGTATCGAGAAGCTGAATGGTATTGAGGGGGGAGTGTTGGATCTGGGGTCAGGCAGACATGGAATCAAATCCTTGCTCTGCTGTGTATTAGCTCTGTAGTTAACACGGTGGAAACAGGAAGATCTGAGTTCAAATCTAGTCTCAGACACTCACTAACTAGTGTGACCCTGTCTACTCATCTGTAAAATGGATACCATAGTATCATTTACTCTCCAGGGTTGTTGTAAGGAACAAATGAGAAACCAGTTAATAAGTATCTGAGGATCGATATGAATGGATGAAAATGAGTCTTCTTGCTTCAGGATCAGGATTCTAACCATCATGCGCCCTAGCTGCCTCTGTGACCCTGGGCAAATCACTTAACCCCATTTACCTCAGTTTCCTCACCTATAAAATGATCTGGAGAAGGAAATGCAAGCCACTCCAGTATCTTTGCCACAAAAACCCTAAATGGAGTCACAAAGAGTCAAATATGGCAGAAAACAACCAAACAAAGTTGGCAAACCACATCATATCTATATCCCAACAATCTTGGCAGGTAATTACTTCCTTATTTTATAGATGAGGAAACTCAGACTGAGAGAGAATAAGTGACCTATCCAGCTCTTAGAGGTCTGAGGCAAGATTTGAATTTTGCTGTTCCTGATTCCAAGTCCAATGCTCTGTCTCTATCCACTACACACCTCATGTCAAGACTGTGTCGGAATTTACTTGTGCTGTATAGCATTTCTACTACTCTACATGTAATTGAAAAAAGGAAGAATATTTTCCACAGTACCTCATTCATAAGAACCAAGTAAGTGGTGGGGGCAGCATATGTAGAAGTTAATATTTTTTTGTTGTTGACTGTTGTTGACTGTTGAATCCCAGAGACATGAAGTTACTAGCCATGATTGTTAAGAGTGTGCCTATTAAGGAGGGAATAATATACACACTCAATTGCATATCATACCGTATAGGAAAATACGGGGGAAAGGGATAAGAAGGGGGATAATAGAAGGGAGGGCAGATTGGGGGAGACGGTAGTTAGAAGCAAACACTTTTGAAAAGGGACAGGGTCAAAGGAGAAAATAGAATAAGTGGGAGGCAGGGTAGGAAGGAGGAAAATATAGTTAGTCTTTCACAATATACCTACTATGGAAATGATTTGGGTAACTACACATTTACAGCCTATACTGAATTGCTTTTCATCCCAGTGGAGGTGCGTAAAGAGGGAAGAAAGGAAAAAATCTGGAACTCAAATTTTTAAAAACAAATGTGTATTTTAAAAAATGTTTCATTTTGTTTTTTACTTGCAACTGGGAAATAAGATATACAAGCACTGGGGTGTAGAAATCCATCTTGTTCTACTAGAAAGTTAGGGGAGGGAAAGTGAGGATATGAGAGAGTAGATCAGTGGGAGGAATATTCAGTAGGCTTGCTATTTTGTGGTGGAGGGGTAGAGGAAAGATGGGGAGAAAAATTTGTAACTCAAAATCTTGTGGAAATGAATGTTGAGAGCTAAAAATAAATAAATTTGGAAAAAAAGAAGAAAAGGAAAGGAAAGGAAAGGAAAGGAAAGGAAAGGAAAGGAAAGGAAAGGAAAGGAAAGGAAAGGAAAGGAAAGGAAAAAGAAAGAGTGTGTCTAGTACTCTTTTTATTCCATATGTGCTTCTTCCAGAGGAATCTGTGAAGTCTTTCAGCAGGTCATTGGCAGAGTTGGGACTCCAGAGTGGAAATCCTGATTTAGAGTTCTGTAATCTAATATCTCTTTGATGGTTTACCTTCCTATATCATTTCCAGATCAAAGATTCTTATTTATATGCTCCATGACCCCTTTGAACCATAGAATTCTATGTTCTGTGTTATTAGATTCTTTCAATTTCTAACATATGCTCCAGCTCTGCAATCTACATTCTAAGAGCTCTTTGAATACTGATAGCATCTGTCCTAAGACTTTTTTTAGCTGTGTTCTATGTTCTAGAGTGCTTTCTAATCTGAACATTCTGTGCCTTATGTTCTAAGATCACATCTACCTTAGACATTCTATAGTTGTGCTACTAATGTTCCCTGCAAATTCTGACTGACTATGTTCTAATGTTGTTTGCAACCTTAATATTCTCAGTGTTCTCAGGTCCCTTCTGTCTCCAATTTTCTGTGCTTTAGAACTCCATTCCAGCCTCCATGTTCAATGACCTTCTATGTTCTATGTTCCTTCTAGCTCTAATATGAGATGAATGAATCAAATAAGCTAGCATCTACTGCATAGCAGGCATTGTGTTAGGTGCCGGGAATGTGAAACCAAAAATGTTTTAACATCCCTACTCTCAAAAAATATATTCTATAGATGAAGATCACATGTGCATATATATTCATATTTTACATATTCAGATTATGCATATATAATATCACATGCATGTTGAGTAAGCTCATACAGAGAATCAAAATAAATACCAGAGAGTTAAAGAGAGGAATGTTAGCAATTAGGGGAATGAAAAAAGGCTTCATAAAGAAGATTTGACCTTCATCTTGAAAGAAGAGAGGGAATCTATGAGATATAGAGATAGATCTATGGATAGATCTCTAGAGACAGAGTGCCTTCTGTGTATATGGGAGGGTCACTTTAAATTGTATAAATGGGAGATGCAGTGTTATATGTGAGGCTAAGCAAGTAGCCAGTATGTCTTGAATTTAGAATGCAGGAAGGGGAATAATGTTTAATCAACCTGGATACATAGGATGGGGCCAGGTTGTGAAGGATTTCAAAAACATATTTTTATCTTAGATAAAATGATTGGCTGGTAGATTGGTTGTTGTCCTTCATACTTGAAGATAACCAAAAGAGGAGAGGACATCACTATGTTTAGGTCAATGTTTCATGGGTCTGACTGTGACTGATCAGACCAATATGAGCTCAGAAAGTTCTACCATAGGTTGGGCACAAATAGTCCATGTGAGTATCTGGAGTGGAGATGTCTCTAAATTTGTGCATCTAGTGTTTCTTTTGAGCTACTGCAATTATGCTTTGTTAAAAGAGCATAGCACCTTCTTTGATGAGAGCTTGCCATGCTGAGTAGTCCTATGCCAGTTTCTCCTATGTCTCGTAATCAATTCCAAAGTTCTTCAGAGAGACCTCACGAGTGTCCTTGTATCACTTCTGACCACCATGTGAGCACCTGCCTTATGCGAGTTCTCTGTAAAACAGTCTTTTATTCTCTTAGATAGAATAGGGAGTTAGTGAAGTTGGTTGAGTAAGGGAGTGCCGTGATCAGACCTGCGTTCCGGGAAAATTGCTTTGTCAGCTGTGTGGAAAGCAGATTGGGGTAAGGAGACAATTGAGACCCAGAGGTCAATGAGAGCATTGAAATAGTCCTAGGAAGGAGTGAGGAGGAGTTGAGTGAGAGTGGTGGCCCTGTGAGTAGAGAGACATGATGAAGTGAAAGAGTTCATGGGGATAGAAATAGCAAAATTGTGTAGGGTAGGGACAAGTGAGGGAGGAAGGTTAGGAAGCTAAGAATTTGGAAGAATGGGGTTGTCTTTGACAGATATAGGGAAGTCTGAAAGTGGGGAGGGTTTTAGAGGAAAGATAATGAGTTCTGCCTTGGGAACGCTGATTTCGAGATGTCTCCAGGATATCCAATTTGAAATGTTCAATAGGCAGCTGGTGATGAGAAAGACTGAAGCTCAGGGGGAGATAACTGGGGCTGGAATTATCTACATAGGAAAGATAATTAAGCCCATGAGAACTAATGAAGCTAACATAAAGGGAGATGGGGATCCAGGACAGGACCTTGGGGAAACCTACAGTTAGGGGGTGCAATTTGAGGGATGAGCTAATAAAAAGCAACTGAGAAGGAGCAATCAGATAGGTGGAAGGTGAGAATCAGACAGGTAGAACAGGGTGAGAAGGACAAAATGAAAACCTAGGGAGAAGAGAGGATCCAGAAGGGGAAGATAGTCAGCTATCTCAAATGTAGCACAGAGGTCAAGGAGAGGATTGACAACTTTGGAGGGAAAAGTTTCACTTGAGTGATGAAATCGTGAGCAGATTACAAAGGCTTGAGGAGTGATAGGAGAGGAAATGAAGGCAAGAATACAGACAATATTTTCTAGAAGTTTCACCAAAAAAAATCAGGGAAAAATAGTCAATAAATTGAGGTCCTCAGGCTTCCTTTTATTAAGGGGATTTGCTCTGAAAAGTTTGGATTCAGTCAAAGGGCCATACTTAAGGATGTAGAGGCCACACGTGGCCTCAAGGTTCCAGGTTCCTCACCCCCAGTTGAGGGGATGATAACATGCTGTAATTTTTTGTTTCATTTTGTTTTTAGGGATGGATGAGATTTGAGTGTGCTTAAAGGCAGGAGGAAAGGAAAGAGCATGTGAGAGTTTCAAGACAGTAGACAGAAGGGATGATTCATGGGACATTCTGGTGGGAAAAGATGGAGGTAGATGAGATAGATCAATGTCATATGGAGTGGAGTCAGTCTTGGCATTGAGAAGAGGCATCAGGAATGAAGGGAAAGGGAGGAAGAGTAGGAGGTGATGTCAAGGAGTAGAGAGATGAAGAAAATGGAGAACAGAGAATGGATACAATTTCCTTGATCCCCATTGAAAGGTATGGGAATGGGATAGTAGAGGAAGCTAGAGGAGAGAAGAGAAAGTATGAAATATTATGTACATGGAGTGAGCTAGGGAATCAATAGGGAGGAATAAAAGGATTGTCTTACTACAATAAGAGCCAAGGTGGAGAAATAATAAATCCTCTGAGGGTTCTTTCTCAGCTCAGTGTTCTATTTTCTGAGGTTCTTCCCAGCTTTGACATGGGCCTTTCAAGCTCTGAAAGCCTCTCTTCTAAGCTTCCTCCATTTCCTACATGCTATGCTCCAAGACCTGTCTCATCTCCAACATTCTCTTTCCTATGTCCTCTCCTAGTTCTGACATTCCACATTCTAACATTCTGTGTTCCAAGGCTTCTCCCAGCCCTGAAATTTTGTGCTTTACATTCTGTAACTCCCACTTTCTCAAAGACTCCTCTTAGTAAAAGAATTATGGCATTTTTCTTCAAGCTTAGGCAGGCATTTGTAGTAAGACTCCGTCTTCTCTTTGTCACCCTATCTTCATTCAACCTTTCTTTCCCATCTGGCCACCAAGCATCCTCAGACCCTACCAGAAAGACCTCAGAGCCTAGGATCTCAGAATCTCCTTTTCATTTACCCTGGATGGAATGAGATAGAATTGGGTAGGTTTTACACAGGGAATCAGTTGTGCACTGGCCCTTTTTCTTCATTACTTCAGACCGATCATTCAAAAGAATTTGGTATCTACTTGAGATGAAGACAAGGCAGATCAGGAACTATATAGGGACTAAGTCCTAATTTTTTTCTTCTATCATACTAGGGATAGAAAGGTATTTGTATCTATCATAGTAGGGATACACATCTTTTTCTATAATACAAGGAATACAGAAATATAAATACATAGATGGATAGATAGATAGATGATGGAGGGAGGGAGGGAGACCAAATGACTTTCACCAAATATTTATCTATCTTTTTATCTTCCTGTGATTCCCAGAGCAAGCTACTTACATTCCAGTCATTCTCTTCATGCAAATGTTAGACTGTGCCTATGATCTCAGGAATGAGTTTTCTCCTTATTTTGATTGGAAAAGTCCTACTTCCTGTGCATTAGTTCTGGACTCCCTCCATCCCTTTATTCCCCTTTCCAACTCACCTTCATTTGGGGTCTTCTTTCATTAAAAGGTAAAATCTTTAAAGGCAGGTGCTGTTTTTGCCTTTGTGGTTGTATCCCTAGCACTTAGTATAGGAGCCAGAGCAGAGTAGATGCTTAATGATTATCTATCTGTCTATCTGTCTGTCTCTTCATTATGTCCAATTCACTTGCAAGTGAAAACATGACCCTTCTGATGTCATTGGTCCTCTTTGATGAACAACAACAACAATCTGTCTCTCTATCCATTCATCTACAGATCTATTCCTCTATCTATCTTAGACACGTACCATATGCACTAGTAAGTAAATACAATACATGTCATATATTTTTATATTACTTATATAGCATATTGTGTGCATATGTGTGTATGTGTATATATATCACTTACTTAGAAGTTGTACATGGTACATACTATCTTCCTTGAATGAATTACCTGCATTATATGTCCTATACATGCACACATAAGTATATGTAGCATAGATAACATAAATGCAGTACAAAACTATTTGGAAGCAGAAGCTAGTGGTTGAAGAGGACCCAACAATTTTAATTATAGGGAAACTAAATGAGACCCAAACAGTTGACACTTGAAGCCAGACATCCTGTCTCTCAGCACCCTGTGCTATATTCTCTCCCTCCTTCCCTCTCTCCCTCCCTCCCTCCCACCCTCTTTCCCTCCCTCTCTCTCTGTTCCTCTCTCTTCTCCCTCTCTCTGTCCCTCTCCCTCTTCCCTCCTCCCTCCTCTCTCTCTCTCTCTCTCTCTCTCTCTCTCTCTTTCTCTCTCTCCCTCCTCTCTTCATCTCTCTGTCTCTGTCTTTGTCTCTCTCCTTCTTGTCTTTGTCTCTTCTCTTGCTTTTAGAATGAAGATAGAAATATAAAAGCAAGCTGACCCCAACCCCCATTCTAAAGCCACTAGATCAGGTGTCCCAGGCTCAGCCCTATCTCCTCCACCTTTCCTGGCTGCAGGGACTTTTTTTTGGCAATGTCTATCACCTCACCAAGGGACTACCTGGGGGCTCACAAAATTCTCCACCATTGGCAGGAAATTCAATTAAGTTCCTTAGATTCTACCTCACTGAGGCACGACTGTAGCTCAGACGTTTCAACAAGAGTTGATACAAAAAGCTTTTTTCTAGATAACCTTCAGCCAACCTGAAAATTAAATTACCCAGCATCCCCCACTCAGTCCCCAAGATTTCCAGTTACCTGAGGCTTCATGCTACATGAAACATGCTTCATTCATCTAGGCCAGAGAGAAAAAAAACCTAATGGCCTTGAATTCACACAGGATGCTTTCCCTCTGGTGGGGGCTTCACTGTGGGTGGGGGAGAAAAGATTCAGGCAGACTATAAAAACTGCCTGCAAGTCATTAGTGTGGTACTTTAAGTACTTAGGGTCAGAAAGGCCTGAGTTCAAATCCTGTCTGACATTTACTAGCTGCGTGACACTGGGCATGTCACTTCACCTCTGTCTCCTTCAGTTTTCCCATCTAAAAATGGGAATCATAACAGCACCTTCCTCCCAGGGTCTCTATGAGGATCAGATGCAATAATTATTTGCAAGGTACTTAGTCTAGTGAGTGACATGTAATAGATGCTTAATAAATGGTAGCTATTAGTAAATCTATGATCTAAGTATTCAGAGGAGAAAGTATTAGCTTTGTTCTGTTGGGCCCTATTGGGTAGAGCCAAAAGCAATGAGTGAAAGCATCAGAGAATCAAATTTAGGCCTGATGTCAGGAAGAACTTCCTAATCATGGAATGAGCTGCCTAATAGTCTATGGGCACCTCTGGGAGGTCTTCAGCCAAAGCTTGGGTGACCCCTGGTTGGGTATGTCCATAACAGCAATCACTTTCATGTATAGGTTGGGCCCTTTCAGCTGTCATTTGGTGATTCCGTGGGGCAGAACAGAAACAAGATTGCCCATGTTTTGCCTTGCTTTTGTTTGTCTGGTGCTGAAGGCATTATTCACTTGAATATGGACTCAGGATAGCACTAGATGCTAAGAACACAGTATTTCTGCCCACAGCTGGACAGCTCCTCCTTATTCCACCAATCAGAAGATGACTCCCACGTGGGGATCTTCAACAATCCATGGGCCATTTGGAGCAAGCAGCAGGCTGGGTTCAAGGATGGTCTCGTCTCTCATCCTTGTTCTCCCAATAGCTCACCCTAATATCTTTACTAAATCCCTTTCTGTTCTCTAGAACTCATTTTATTCTTCTGGAAAATAGGATAATGATGCTTGCAATCTGTATGCCACCAGGTTATTTCAAGGTTCAAATGAGGCAGTGGAGAGAATTTATTCCCAAGTACCAAGTATGAAGAAATGGTGGCCACAGTGACTGAGGAGATGATGCTAATGACTTAGATTTAGAGAAACAAGAAGCCTATTATTTTGGGAAGAATTCTTAGATGTGCCTTAGGTTTGAATTGTGGCTTTGCAGCATGGTAATCTTGGGCATCACTCCCCCTCTCTTTCTTTACCTTCATAATTAGAGGAAAAATGATCTTTAGGGAATATTTCAGTTGCCATTCAATGCTCTAAGGCTGCTCCCAGCTCTGACATTCTCTGTTCTAGGTTCCTTTACAGCTCTGACATTGACTGTTCTAAGACCCCTCCCAGCTCTGATGTTCTATGAATTTCTAATTGTACCCAGAGTAGACTGCATATTTTTCTCTACTTATGACTCAATTTAAGACTGACTCACTATTTAAGTCTGTCCAGATTCTGTAATCTGCATTGTATGAGCCCACATTAGGCATCCCTACCACCATTTCTCTATCCTTTATGTTTAAGATAGGGCCAGTCCAGTTGTCAAAAAAAACTACCATTGGCATCAAGAGGGATTTCCTTTCAAACCCTGAATTTGAGGTTTCCTAGCCAGCTTCTGATACTCTCTTGTAGATGGTTTTTTCCTTTCCTTGAATGGCATTTCCCTTCTGTCCCAGTCACCCAACCTCTGTACTGTGATTGGCAATATGGCTTTAAAGTCCCTTGTCCAAATGGGCTTGACTTAGGGGGCAGGGGTTGGTTTCTCTTCATCCCCAGCAACAACAGGAGAAAACAGAGATCAGACAAAATTTACTAAATCCTTCTCTGGGGAGCTACAGGCGTACTGGACAGTGGTTGTGGGTTGGTAGTAATTCTCATGTGGCCAGGTAAAGTCTCTATAATTACCCTAGGACTAGAGAAACGGGAAATAGGACTCACCTGGACAGGTTTCTACATCCTTTCTTGGGCTGTTGCTCCAGATAATGATCAGGTAAAGAATATCTCTTTTCACAGTCACCTTTGCATCTTCTTCTACACATTTCTATTTTTCCTTCTCTCCCTCTATCTTTGTCTGTCTTCATCTTCACCCTTTTTCCTCTCTGTATCGCTCTGTCTTTCTTTGTCTCTCTCTTATTCACTATGTCTTTGTCATACTATCCTTGTCTCCTTGTCTCGGTCTTTATGCCTCTGTCTCTCTGTCTCTATTTGTCTCTGTCTCTCACTGTCTCTATATGTCTGTCTCTTTCTCTCTCATTCAGATACACACACTTTACCTCCCCTTCTCCCACCATTTTGCTCTACTCACCCTACAATCTCTGAGTTAGAATTTGTCTAGTTCAATCCCTATCTGAAACTTGAATCCTCCACATCTTCCCCCAGCCTCCAAAGATACACTGGCTCTGAGTATCAGAGATAGAGAGAACCTTAGAGATCATTTAGCATCACATAGTCTTAAGATTGGGAGAAGGACTGATCGAATCCAACCCAAACCAAAGCAAGAACTGCGTTCTACATCTTTTTATTTTTGGAGGGGGAAAGGGAAGGCAATTGGGATCAAATGACTTGCCCAGGGTCACATGGCTAGTTTTTAGACTGTTTAGTTTTTAGAGTGTTAAGTGTCTGAGGCTTGATTTGAACTCAGGTCCTCCTGACTCCAGGGCAGGTGCTCTATTCACTGTGCCACCTAGCCACCCCCTTCTACATCTTAAAAAAATGGTCTTCCATCCTCTACTTGCAGACCTCCAATGAGAAGGAATCTACTGCCTCCTGAGGCATCTCATTCTCCATCGGGATAGCTCCCACTGTTAGGACATGGTTTTCCCCTTTACAACTTAAATCTGTCTCTTAGTCACTCCCCCCATTGCTCCTGGTTCTGTCTCCTAGATTCAATCAAAACAAATCTAGTCCTTCTAGACTGGACTAGTCTAGAACACATGGCAGACACTTGAAGATGGCGCTCATGTCCTCCCTAAGTCTCCTCTTCTCCAAGTTAAGCAGTCTCAGTTACTTCATCCAGTCCTCTCATACTCCTAGAATGTTCTCAAAGTCCTTCACTTAGCTGACCTCCCTTGGACACTCTCTACTTTATTAATATTCATCTAAAGTGAATTGGCTGGAACCAAATGCAGCACCCGAGATGCCTGGTGATGGCAGAGTATTGGAAGAGCCTGGTTTTCCTGGGAACAGAGTTGAAGTCAATGAAGTCACTTTCTCCATTCTGTATCAAGCTTTTGACTCAGATTCCACTAAATTCCCAGATCTTGTTTTCAGAACAATCAGTAACTATGCCTCTCCCAGCTTGCATTTGTGAAGTTGAATTTCAGTACCCAAGAATAAGACTTTATATTGATTCCCCTTTGACTTCATCTTATTTGATTATTCAAGCCATAACCCCAGTCTGCCAAGACCTCTTAAGATCCCTCTTCTGGCGTCCAATGCATTTGCTATTCCTTTCAGACTGTGCCATCTGCAGAGTTGATGAGCATGTATCTAGGCCTTTATCCAAATCCTAATAAAATGGGTCCAAGTATAGAGGTCCTTGAGACACTCTACCCTAGATCTCCTAACCTAAATGACATAGAAACACTAAGGATCACTCAGTGGGTCCAGTGGGTCCACTCTTTCTGAATCAACCATCAACAAGCCCACATGTCTTTGTTTTTCATACAGGAATAATGAGAAAATAAAAGGGAAAATGGGTTGTTTTGCTAAAACCTAGGTAAACTACATTTACAGCATTTCTCTGGTCTATGAATAGAGGAATTCTGCCTTTCTTTGTGTGATCAGTGCTTAGCACAGTCTCTGGCTAATGTTAGGCATCTAATAAATGCTTATTGACCTTCTGACTATCCAAAAAAGGAAATGAGGCTAGTCTATTATAACCTGTTCTTGATGAATTACGGTATAGCCTCCTCAATTCCAAGGGGAGGAAACTGAAGTGAATGGAGGAGAGATAGTTTACCCAAGGCCACACAATTGGCTGGTGGCAACATGAGGACTAGAACTTGGGTTCCAGAGTAATTGGCTAAAACAGTGAAAAGTAACCAAGAGGTATGTCTACACTCATTGAGACAGGTACAGGAAGGAAATATCTAAAAAGGGGAGGTCCAGTGTCCAGGAAGTCAGATAGACTAGATCTGGCTAATGAAGGCCAGGAGATGAGACAGTAAAGGGCCAGGCACCTGATCTGAGTATCTAGATTGCAAGCAATTGTGACAATAGGTATGCCTATCAACATTTAGTCTAGACTTGGATATTGAGGCTGTCAAGAGTCATTTTTTTTCTATTTCCGCCATAAAATTTGCAGGACGAAAATTTAAGTTTGATTTCAGGAAAAATTCTCTCAAAATAAGAGCTTCTCAAAATTTAATAGGATGCCTTGGAGGGCTAGCAAGCCCCCTAGCCCCTTGTCAAGTTGTTGCTCATCCTTCATTCTCAAAGAGGACCAATGACATCACAGGTGATGTCTTGACTTGCACATGAATTGGATTTAAGTGAGGCAGAGTTAAATCAAGTCTTTAGCCTCACTCTCTCTTCCTGAGTTATCAAAGTCCAGTGGCAAGTGGTGATGACCTAGTAGGAGTGGATGACCTCAGCATCTTCAATGTACGATCAAGTTCTAAGTGCTGCCCAGCATCTGCTCCAGACACCTACATGGTCATTAAAACACATTTTGTCTCATCCACCCTTCCACTGGGAAGTCTCCCCATGTTTTGGGGTAGACACCTCCCTTATTTGCTGATGGATCTGATGCCCATCCATTACCCCCAACCTGGTTTAGTCTATCTGCTCGGATGGTTTTACCTGGCTGTGGCCACTGCGCATTCTACAGCTTTTTGAAGCTACAGGTGAGAGTTGAGTGACAGGTGGACACCAATGGTGAACGAGTGGGCCTGAAAAGGTACACTAGGAGAGGATCCCTTTTCAGGGTTGGGCCACACCAGATGGTCGCCAAAGTTTTTTATGGTGCAAAAATTCTAAGATTTCGTGATTCTGTAATTCTCTCTGCGACCTTGATCAAGCTGTTCCTCCTGCTTAGGACTCAGTTTCCCTTTCTATAAAATGAAATCATTGTACTAGATGACCTTTAGTGCATTTCTATAATTCTATGTGTCCTCATCAGGGCCAAGGACCCCCTAAAGGGGGCTTTCTATAGCCCTAGCTTGGTCCCTCCAATACTTCAACTGACCTTAACCTGATTGAACAAGGGAATGAATGAACTAGGTAGTCCTGATGGAATCGGACGACTGTGAGGGAGAAAAAGATTGCTTGAGAGGCTGACACAGCATAATATCCTTGTCATTTTTAAGGAGTTACCCTGGCTGGAGCCCCAGGTGGGGAGCCAATCCCTGAATGTTACCCCCAGACATACATAGTAGGCTGTTCTGCCCCAGTGACTGGGATGCCTGAGAGACACTGCAAGCTCCACAAGCTCACAGATGGGAGCCCTTTCACGGTCCTGGCATGAGTTCAAGATGCCTGGTGAACTAAATTGATTTTTTATCGTCGCTCTGGAGAGAGCTTAATGAATCTGTTAGTAGCTGCGCCCTGCTCAAACGGCCTCTCTGTGCGGCAGCCGCCTACGATGGCTTGTAATGAAAGGGGTGGGGGGAATGTTACTTAAAGCTTAGCCCTCACCTCCAAGCAAGAACCCCGGTAATCAGTGACTCGATCCCTAATTTTTAATGGATTTCCTCCAACTGAGATCATCATGCATGAATACATTTCTTCATTCACTCGACAAATATTTATTAAGTGTTTACTGAGTACAGAAAAAAAAAATCGCTGATTCAGAGCTCGAAGGGAGATAATCCTTTTAGTCCAAACTCCACATTTTACAAAGAGGAAACCTGGGCCCTATGAGATTATAGAATCACAGACTGAGATCTGGAAAGGACTGTCCATAGCATCTATTCCAATTTTCTCATTATTGTATAGAAGGAATTTGAGAACCATAGATGCTATAAGAGATTTTAGAGCTTCAAAGGACCTTAGAAACCATCCCTTCCAACCACTTTTTTAAAAAGAAGAAACTGAGGGGGAAAGGGAGCCTTCCAGGATATACAGGAATTAAGTGGCAGAGCCAGGATTAAAACTCAGGATTCATTCCAAAGATAACTGTTGTATTTTCCCCATGGTTCCATGTTTCCTCCCGACCCTGTGCTTGGTCTGAAGAGTGATACAATGACCACTAATACACAGATTCCAGCATCAAGAATAAATGTAAAACAAGAGTGAATATAGTAAGTGCATAGGGCTACAGGATGGAGAGATCCAAGGAGCCTTGGGCTTTGTCTGGTCCAACCTTTTTTTGGCAGAAGAGGAAGCAGAAGCCCAGAGGACAAGACACGATATACCAAGTTTCACAGAATTTAAGTAGGTGTGAGATGCGGTCACCGGGCAAGGTACGTGAGAAGGGACAAATGAAGCAATCCCTTCTCTCAGGGAGCTTCTGTTCTATTGTGGGAGCTACCAGCTCCATTGATAAGAATTTACAAAGCAGATACAAAATTTAAAAAAATTTTTAAAAAATTTAAATAAATGAGGTTGGGCATTCGCACGTCTAAGGAGATGAGAAAAGGCCTCATGTACAAGAGAAATAATGAGCCGGACCTTAAAGGAAATTAGGGATTTGAATCACTTCAAGCGCAGGAGGTGACAAAGTTAGTAGCTTTTTATGAAACATGAGAGATGGGGTTACCAGAGAACAGAAATTCTAACGTGTCAGTGTTAGAAACAACCTCAGAACAGAATGTCAGGGCTGAGAGTGTCCTTAGAACATGGAATGTCAGAAATGGAAGGAGTCTTAGAACAAGGAATGTCAGGGCTGGGAGGGCCTTAGAACAGGGGATGTCAAGGCTGGGAGGGCCTTAGAACAGGGGATGTCAAGGCTGGGAGGGGCCTTAGAACAGGAGATGTCAGGCTGGGAGGGCCTTAGAACAGAAGGTTGTCATTTTAGGAAAGGATGTGAGAAGAAAAGACTGGAAAAATTTAAAGTAAAACTTTATCCTATATTAAATCCTATATTAAATATTTATCCTAT
>CM053594.1:13844147-13857170 GCA_028646575.1 Pseudocheirus occidentalis
TAGAAGATGGATAGATGGATAGAAGATGGGTGGATGGATAGATAGATAGATAGATAGATAGATGAAAGATAGGTAGATGGATGGATAGATTGATAGATGAATGGATAGACAGAGAGGATAGATAGATAGAAGATGGATGGATAGATAGATAGATAGATAGATAGATAGATAGATAGATAGATAGATAGATAGATAGATAGATAGGACAGACATGCCTTTTTAGGGAGGGTATGAGTGTTTGTGTGTGTGTGTGTGTGTGTGTGTGTGTGTGTATTTAATGGCCTTGAATGCCCGTAATTCATATAAGCCCTTCTCAAGGCAGCATTTTGGAGTCTGGAGAACAATATCCAAGACAGCCCCAAAGACAGGCGTGGAAAGCCTCCTTCCAGAAAATCTAATTTCATCATTGAGAAATCTTCTGTCTTAAGCAGCTTCCAACAGGGCTGCCATAAATTTACATATTCTGTGCTCAGGCTCGTCTAGAACAGGCCCTATTTGCATAATGAGGCTGCAGGGAGAGCTCCAGCTAGTCCTCAGCTCTGATGGAGGGGGAGAGAGGCAGCCAGGGCTGAGCCCCGGATGGGCTGGGAAAAAGCCCTTGAAATCATTTCCTTTGCAAAACATCCTCCAATGAGGCAGTCTGAGTTAAGTTCCTTAATCTTAGAATGATGGGGGGAGGACACCTGCCTCCCAGGGTTAGAGTAAGGAGCAAATGAGGTTATACATACACATATGTGTGTATGTAATCTCATATATATACACATATATGTATATGTGTGTATGTATGTGTGTTCATATACACATTTTGCAAATCACTGAGTTTATATAAAATGCCAGCTTGTTGCTGCTATGATTCATTCCCTGAAGGAGGGAAACAGGCTGGGACAGTTCGTGGTCCAGGGCTGGTTGGGGGGGCAGGTCATCTGGGTTTCCAATGTAGATTTCCCTGGGTCTACAAATGGAAGATTTAAGTCAGATTCCTTCTAACTCTTACAGCATGTGATTCTCTACCTCTGTAATTTAAGCTTGAGCTCTTTTTCACTATTTCTTTCCCAACTTTTATAGGCCTCAGTTTTCTCATCTGTAAATGAGAATAATTATAGTATCATTGATGGAGAGTCAGATGGAATCCCAGAAACCATCAGAATGCAACACCTTCATTTTTCAGATAAGGAAACTGAGGACCAGATATGTGATTTGCCCAGAGTCACCCAGTTAGTAAGTATTCAAAGTAGGATCTCAACCCAGGTCCTGTGGCTCTAGAGGCCAAAAAGAACACATGTCACCCCTTCCCCACATGATAAACCTTTGAGTACCTGAAGAGAGTCATCAATGTCTTCACTGCCTTTAACTGACCCTCCCCTGGCATAGACTTGAGTCCCTTCGCCATCCTAATTGCCCCTCTTTGCATTTTCTCCAATTTATCAACGCCCTTCCTCTAGTGTGGCAGGCACCCAGAGCTGATGCCACACCACCAACCTCTAAACTCATCAAGATCATTGAGAGAAGATCTTGGACACTCCTTTACATCACAAGGGGTTAAGGACCAGCTAGGACACCTACATACCCCTTTTTCCTTTCATGGAGATGACTGCCTTTCAGTCAACATCCCCAGAATCCAACATTTTCTACTGTCATGACCATGTCATTGGAGAAAAATACTGTTCAAGCCTGAAAGCACAATGGAAATATTTCTTATTTGTTCATTTGTTTCTGTTTGTTGTTGCCATCACTCATTCTGAATAATTACTCTGAACACCGGTTTTCTATTCTGTGCCATTTTTCTGTAGGACAGTCATTCAGTTGTATCTGATTCTTCATGACCCCATGGACCACATGTTGCCAGACCCTTCCATCCTCCATTATGTCCCAAAGTCTGTCCAACCTCATGTTTGTTGCTTCCATGACACCATCCACCCATTTCATCCTCTGCTGTCCTCTCCTCCTTCTGTCTTCAATATTTCCTAACATCAAGGTCTTTTCCAATAAGTCCCATCTTCCAATTATGTGGCCAAAATATTTAAACTTCAGCTATAGTATTTGTACAATGGGAACATTTCGTACTTACACTACCTTTTTCATAGAGTCATTGTAAAGGAAGTCCTTTGCACATCTCAAAGAGCTATATAGAAGTGGAAGTTATTGATATTATTCCTGAATCTCAATCTCTCTAAGTCTTCCAGAAGTTTCTTTTTGAAGGGAAGAAAGCTCCTCAGCCCCTTTTGATTAAGATATTCCCAGAGCTTGCAACTGTTCCTGGTGTCTTTGTATATCAAGATGCATTGACCCAGAGAAGACAGGACACTTTGCAGGAATCAGTGTTTCCTCTTTGATCAATAAGTCTTGACATTCCCCTCAACAAAATCTATAGCTGATGGTTATTAATTACTTTTTATTCTCTTTTAAGCCTCCTTTTGACCCCTTTGGTCAGGTAGAACTTCTCTTTTTGGTTTCCATGGAGTTTCCACTGGACCATAGCAGATGGGGGCTGGGTGAGTTTCTGACTTCAAAATTATTCTCTCCAGTGAATTATTTAAAGAGAATTATTGCCTTTCCCTGTCTGGAAAGAGTGATCGAAAGTGTGCTGGACAAGGTGAAAGGAACCTTGGGATATAACCCCATCTTTGCTATACATTTTCGCCAGGACCATGGTCATTCCTGCCCCCTCTCTGAAACTCAGTTTGTGTACCTGTCCACTGAAGGAAGAAGGTCAGGATCTGTGATGCAAGTGTTTTGTATGCACTATTTTAAGGTATGGCTGGTTCTCAAAATTACACAGCTTCCTCTCTAGCCTAATAAATGAATGAAGCATTTTAAATGTTTACTAAATGTAGAGCATTGTGTTAGGTTCTGGAGAGACGCAGAGAAAGGTAGAATAGTCTATTCTCTCCAGAAGTTCACATTCTAATGGGGTGGGGGCGGCATGGACAACATATATGGAAGGTTTCAGCTCCATATGAAATGGAAAAGTCCTGTGGTACTTGGGGTGCTGTGGAAAAGAAAGCATTGATGCTTCTTTTGGTGTTCAACCATTTGACAATGCCAAGGACTTTCTTAAATAAAAAGTCTAAAAGTGGGGACCACTTTGGGGAGGGGAGGTTGGAAGATATAGTTAGTGGTGATAAATATTTGGTAAGTGAGGTTCTCTGAAAGCAAATGAACAGAACCTAAGGGATCAAGACCTTTCTCAGACAGAAAGCACCTAATAGGTTTTCTGCTATGGTAGGAACCAATAACTTACCACCATCTTATCATCACAGAAATCTTGACACTAGGTCTTTCTAATGGGTCCCAGCTCCTATTTCTAGGCAGTCATTAGGGGTCAGCATCATGGTTAGAGACAGCAGCATATCTAGGAGCTAGTTCAGTACTAGAACAAGTGGCTCTGCATTAGGACATAATGGGGGTTTGGGGTTCATAGAGGAACAGAAATCTAGGTCTAGAAAAGAACTCAGAAACTATGTGTTCCAAGTTTTACATGTTCCAGACTCAAAACTGTGCCTGAAGAAGGTGGAGTGACTTAGGTAATGGTCATCAGAAATGGCATTTTTACTTGGTTAGAGCCTAGAAAGTACTTAGAAGTTGTCTAGTCCAAACCTTTGATTTTACAGATGAAGAAACTGAGACCTACAACAGTGAAGTGACTTATGTAAGGCCACAAGGCGGTAAGTTGGCTTTGAACCCGGTCCGAAGCCAGTGTCTTCCCTCATTCCACTGGGCCATTTTTCCTTCTGGGGTAGATCAAAAGGGATTAGCAAAAGACAAGGATTCAATGTTCTATCTAAAGCATAGTCATCCTAGAGGCAAAGATGGAGTGTCTAAATGCCAGGAAACATCCATAACTCAACCAAAGGAGAAAGAGGGAGGGGAAATCTGGGTAGATTTGGATAAGATTTTCACCCACAGCAAGAGGAGGACAGGGATTGATGAGCCATCAAAAAGTCTTACTTCCAGACTAGGCATCCAGATAGCACTAGTTTCCCATCACTATTCTTTGTTTGGTGTGGACACACCTAAACACATGTCTACCCAGTAGGACATCTTGGGGAGGCAAAAGAAGACCAGAGGTTTTACAAGGAGGGACAAAAGGGAGTATCCTTCAGGGTCACTATATTGGTTTCCCATCTCAGAAGTCATAGGCAAGAAGTCGGAATTAGCAATAAGCAAGGAGAAGGTATTCCAGAAAACAAGTTAAGGGCTCCCAGCCAGGACCAGGGAGAGAAAAGAGCAAAAACAGACTATAGTCAGGCTTAAAAAATGCTAGAACCAGTAAACTAGAGGTGTTTTGTTCTATTTTTTCCTAAGCAACAACTCAGTTCTAAATTTTAAGCATTTGGGGGTATGTTCAAGAGCCTCAGGCATGACATGCTGGGCATACTGTGGAGTCTTCCTAAGTTTACTGTTCTGTCTGTGCTGGGGAGAGGTCTCACCTGGGTTTTTCTTGTTAAAGACTGAAGCACTTTGGAGAATTGCTGTAATTATTATAACATTAAAACAAAGCACCAAAAGCTTATTGCTTTCGAGGGATCACTAACTATCTTTGTCTAATTAGTTGGCACCAATTAACACTGGGGCAGCATGGCATAGTGGAATTAGCTCCAGACTTTCAGTGAGAAAGACTAGATGCAAGTCTGAACCTGCCAACCTACTAGTTTTGTGACCTAGGGCAAGTAACTTCATCCCATCTGGACCTCATTTAGGAAATGGGGGCAAGATGCTGAGAATTGACCTGAGGTCAAGGGACCTTGGGCCTCAGTAAAGAGAACCTCTTTATTTTGCAGATGAACCAAAGCTCAGAGAGATCGACCTGAAGTTACCTAGCTGGTTAGTGGAGGAGCTGGTGTTTGAACACACCAGTCAATTCCTCATTCAGTGATGCTAACACTGCCCTATCCCACTCATCACAAGGGTTGTGGGAAAAGAGCTTGATTCACTTCAATGTTTGATAGTAATAAGCCATTGTTGTTAGTTGACTCACTATCGAAAACACTCTACCAGAAATAAAAACAAAAGGAGCATGAATTCTGGTTGAAAAAGATGTAGGGAAGAAAGTTACAGATGAAGTCAGATGGCACTTACCACATCTGAATCCCAGCTCAGTCACCACCCCTCAGGGGACCTTTATGAATAATTGTTCCTCTATTGGCCTAAAGTCACCCTTCCCTACAATGAGGACTGGGACGTGATCTCAAAGCTCCCTCCCAGTTTAGGCATTCTCTGTTCTAAGACCTCTCTCCTTCCCCCACCCAAGTCCTCTTGTAAGGTTCCTTCCCTCCTCTAACATTTCCTGTCCTAAGGTTCCTCCCATCCATGATATTCAGTGGATAAGTTATTACCTATCCCCACTCCCTGAATCCTTCTCTATAGAATCCCCTTTTTCCATGAACATGCTATGCCTTCCCTAAATTCCCCATCCAGATTTGGTTGTATAGTATATGTTTCATATAATACACACACATTTGTTACTCATTATTATTATTATTTCTGGAATGTATGGGAAATTGCTCTGGAAAAAGAGGAGTACATAAATATTACATAGTGTAATCCAAAGAAGAATCTTCATAGTGAGGTGTAATGTTAATGGGATATAAGATCTTCCCTGACTGTTAATAGGCCTCACGTTGAGCCCATTGAGGAAGGCTTGTTGTAGGAAGGCTTTCACACCATTTGCTAATTTCTAATTAGGCACTGAGTCACAAGGGTTGCTTTCTTGCTCTGAGAAGCGTATATATACTCTGAGTTGGTATTTTGCTTTGGAGGCTAGCTTATGAGAAGGCTCTTGTGATTCCCTGGTTGAGATTCTGAGGGACCATATGTTCAGAGTTCCCTAGCTGCTCAGATGTAAAGACTCTCTTGATCCAGGGACGTATGTAAAGTGTATAGTTGATTCAGACAGTCAGAATCCTTTCTGTTGGTCTTTTATATTTTCTCTGTTTGTATTCTCTCTCAAGTTCAGGATGCTGATGTTTTCCACTGAACTAGTAAATGCAATTTGAAAGATTGATCACCCCTTAAACAGCTATCTTCCCTAGTAAAGCAGATCTAAGAACATGTGCTAGCAGCCATCTTGGGGGTGCCAGTGTGGTCACCGCTACACAGGGTTAGATCAGCTGACCTATCAGTTTCTGTCATGTTCAATGTCTCATTTGATCTCGGTTGATCATCACAGCATATATGTGGACAATTGAGAGGGATTTCGCTTTGGTATTCAAGGACCTGGATTCAAATCTTGACTCTGTTGTTTATTTCACCCAGACTGACTCAACCTTGTCTCCAACGCCTGCTTCTGGGTTTGGGTAAATTAGCCTGAAGCCCAATGTATAAATGTTACATTAGACTGCCAATTCCAAGAAAGCAAGAAATATGCTTTACTGGAGTTGCACAGTCTGGGTGAGAATCACATCTGAGTTGTTTTACAGTAGCTTGACTTTGGACAAATCACATACCTCTTAATATTTCAATAGATGATTGATTTTAAAGCCGGAGAGGGACTTTAGGTCAGATGGTACAACCTCCAAATGGGGGAACTGAGGCATCCCAACATCACACAGTTAATAAGTAGCAGATTTAAGATTTGAAATGTTCTATGTAGCTGCAAATCAAGTGTTTTTCCCGCAAAATGGCACTCATTTTACAAGTTGTGACCCCAAAAAGTCCTTACACAATTGTTTTTAACCCAGAGGGCTATTCTTTTGGCGTTGATCCTCTCCAACCTTGACCAGGTTAAACCTCAAACAAGAGACAAACATCCCATCCATGGATCTATTTGTAGACTTGCCAGGACCTTACTCTTTCCTGATATGGCCTCTGAGAACCCAGGATCAGTTATATACCAAGGAGAGGAATTTGCATTTTAGTTGGTAATAGGAACTTCTCAGGTTATGGCAAACCACTACAGTATCTTTACCAAGAAAATCCCAAATGGAGCATGCAGAGTTGGGCATGACTGAAAAGACTGAACAAGAGGAATTTGAATTGGAAACCACAAACATTTATTCAATGCTGTCTATATGTGAGCCTTTATGATAAACACAGGAGATACATGAACATGAAAAGTTATTGTGATTCCTAAGTATGGTAGAAATTCCCTGTGTGTGAATTTGTTCAGCCAACATCGATCTCAACCCATCTATGACTTGGCATATGTATTCTACAGAACTCCATGCCCAGGATTTTATCTTCTTATCACGTTTCCTAGATGCTAAGGATACAAATTAAAAAAAAATAAACAAAACACAAACATTTTCTGCCTTCAAGGAAATTTCCTTTCACCTGTGTTAGGGAGTAGAATAGGAAAATGCAACATAAGTTAATGAAATAAATTCCTTAACAATACTTGATTAAAATTGTACCTTTCTTCTCCCATTTAATACATCCTTTACCAATAGACCAGACTGGAACTTTAAATAAAATAGCAAAGCATTTAATTGAGACAGAATTACAAAGTATATAGTAGGAGAAACTCATTTCAATGGACTCTTTCTCAAATTTTCATGCTCTTACTACATAAACATTCCTTCTGCCGAAGTTTCTAAGTTTCTGCCTCTCAAAATCTAATGGTATGTAGCCTGTCATGGGGGTGTGCTGCCAAATGTTTAACAACCAGATCTCTAGACCAAAAAAAGTACACTTGACACACTTTTATGTTTAAAATTAAATATTAATGTTTTATCCATCACATTCTTAGGTCTAAACAATCAGCAAAGCAACAAACTAAGCCTTGGTTTTTAGTGTTTGTCCATTTCCAAGGTATAATGTTCATACTAAAATTTAGCCACTGGATTTCCCAAGCTGGTTTGAGCCTCCAGCACTGCTCTGGGAGGACACTCATGCCTTATGGGTCTGCCCCCATATCTCCTCCCATTGAGGCTAAGAACCTTGACATTCTCTTGTCTTACTATTGTAACTACCGTCTATTTACACTCTGCTTTCTGCTCCTATTCTCTCCTGTGCATTCTCCTCTGTTATGTTGATACTCTGTTGGCTTCTTAGGTCCAGTTCATGAAGGCTCTATCCTCTTCCTACTTCAGAAAAGTGTTATCCCTCTTTTAGAGTGAGAATTCCTGGGCATATATTTTTGGTTAGTCAATCCATCTTCAGCAAAGTTGTTAAATGATACCACAGTCACCATCTCTTAAGGGTTCACTCTCTTTTATAGATACACACATCACTCAGGCATTTGGAGAACTTCTTCAATTCACACCTACCCGTTAAAGACCCCAAGTCCTTATACCTAGTTGAGTTAAAATGAGTGAATTCTAATTTCCTCTTCTCCATGCATAAACACATGTTTACATGTACATGGAACTTAATACCTTTTACTAGGCCTCTTTAAGGCTGGAGATAAATACTCAAAACCCTTGAACTCCTACCATACCTTTCCATGGCCAATGCCTACTCATAGAAATGATTCTCAAAATCTGATAAGCCTTCAGAGATTATAAGGAAATAATTGGTGAGCAAAAGGAATGATGATTATCAGTTAACTTATATGGAGCTAAATGCTTTATAATCCTGGGAGATCGGTGCGATGATTATTCCTGTTTTATAGATGAGAAAATTGAGGTAAACCAAGGTTAAGTAGCTAGTGTCTAAGGCCAGATTTGAACTCAGATCTTCTTGACTCTAACCTCACTGCACCACCTAGCTGCCCACAGGACAGACCTGGTTATAGACCTCTTTCTGACACCTAAGTTGTAAAGATCCCAGTCCCTATTACATGTAATTCAAGAAAAATCGCAGGGGTGGCTAGATGGTGCAGTGAATAGAGCACCAGCCCTGGAGTCAGGAGGATTTGAGTTCAGATCAGACTCAGACACTTAACACTTACTAGTCATGTAACCTTGGGCAAGTCACTTAGCTCCAATTGCACTGCCCCCCCCCAACTCCAAAAATAAAAAAAAAATGCATATGGATCAATCGCTGGCAGTTCAGGAGACCAGGAAAGGCTTCAGAAAGGATAAGGAGGTTTTGAAGTATCTCAGCCTCCTTCACTTTATAGTGAGAACAGGTGAAATGGCTTGTCCACAATCATTCACATAGTAAGCGGCCAAGCCAAATTTTAAACCCAGGTCTGATTGTTCCAGTTTTGGCATTCTCTGCCTTGTCATGCCATTCCCCAGCTTAAAAGAATGAAACCATGAAGATGGAATCCCAGACAGTGCAGCACCTCAGGAGAGGAAGTATTTTAGGGGCTGTTAGAAACAGTGTCATGTGATGGGTAATGACCTGCCCTCAGGGCCAGGCAAACCTGAAATCAGGTCCCAGTTCCAACAAAGACTTGCTCTGACACCCCAAGGCATGTTGACGTAATCTTTCAGTGCTTGAAGTGAATTTCTAAGATAAGAAGTTGCCAAGGAGGGGTTAACCTATATTTGTAGAGGGAGTTTCTTTCTCTGGGAGTTTCCATTGCCAAAGAAATTCCATGTTCAGTCCCCATCCCAGTTCCTAGGGGTAGTGGTCCAACTGAGGATGCTGGCTTCCTTTCTTCTCAAACCTGCCCAGAGAACTCTACATTCTTTAAACCAAAAGTGATCTTGACAATATGCCTTTTTCAATATGAGACAAATAAACAGTTCTGTTTAACATATAAATCCTGGGACCCAGCCGGCTGGTGGAGGACACCTATTAAGTGAACAGATCATAAAGATGTAATAATACAGTTTAAAAATATGACCCCCATCACCCTCATAAACCCAGAAATCAATACCATGGGATGTGAAGGCATCATGCAGTGGGGATGTGGCTGCATCTTCCTCCCCACCAACCCCAGACTGGAGAGAAAAGGAGGGGGTGAGGGTGGTAACTGTGCTGTGAGTGTGGGGTGATATTGGGGGTGGAAAGGAAGGGAAGGGTAGCTCTCCAAGGGCATAGCTGACCTACTTAACCACCTGAGCATCTTTTGCTGTTTCTTAAAGGAATAAATCGTAAGAGGAGTCAGGAGAAGCTTGGCTCCTATCTGCTCTTTATAATCTAGAGTCTTCAGCAATTCCAATCCCTCTACCCTTTCACTTCCCTCCTGTCAGAATCAAGGGGTCAGACTAGATGCTCACTCAAGCCCCCACCAACTTTTGCACCTGAATTGCTTCGTGACCATGTATAAGTCACTTTTCTCTATTTTATCCACCTCATCTGAGAAACGGGGACAATTACCCTTGCCCAGACTAATTCAGAGGTTATTTCAAGACTAGAAAAAGATGAGATAGCTCATATACTGTTAAAGTGGAAAGACAGCTTACAGAGAGATATAGCCCCTTGTTTTAAAGTTGAGACAACAAATATCAAATAGAGGGCAAATATCAAATAGCATAATAATGGTCAGGAAAGAATTTAAACCCAGGTCCCTGACCCCTTAACTTGTAGTCTTCATTTCTTTTCTTTTTTTATACATCCAGAGGCTTCCTCATGTAAGAAAATAGTAATTCATAGGAATAGTTCAAGTTTTGTACCTTAAGATTTACAGGGGTAAGGTTTCTTTTGTTCCCTTCACCAGAAATCTGTGAACATAGGAGAGAATTCTGATATTGTTCCCATTTTTCAGATGAGGAAACTGAATCTCAAAAAGGAAGTGATGTGTTCCCCACCTAGCAAAAAGCATTAAGTGATGGGATTTGAGCCCATCTTTTCTGACTCCAAATTCTTTTACCCTTTCCTCTCTATTTGACTGTCTATACCTCATAGTTCTTGACATTTTATTAGTCATTCAATCAGCATTTATTACATCCTTACTGTGTATCAGGCACTATGATAAATACTGGGAATACAAAAAAAGACTTTCTCCTGGTCCTTGCCCTCCAGAAGTTGACATTCTAATGGGAGAGACACTATGAAAACAACTAGATCTATGCATGTTCCATGCAGAGTGGATGATGGGTGATCTCAAAGGGAAGAAGATTCTAGCAGCTGGGAAGATGGGGTTCAATTTTCTGAAGAAAGCGGGATTTTAACTGAGACTTAAAGGAAGCCATAGGCTCTAGGATGCAAAGGGGAGAAGAGACAGCATTCTAGGAATAAGGACAACTAACACAAAGGGAAGGAGATGGAGTCAGTCAACTTGCATTTATGGAGTGTCTACAATAAGCCAAGCAATGTGTTAAGCATTGAGCATTCAGTTCCTCTGATCAAAGTGTTCACAGTGTAAATGAAGATAAACAATATCTTCATGGGATAAATTGGCACTAATCTTGGAGGGGCAGCACTGAGATCAAGTAGGCCTGGGAAAAGTTTCTGGCAGAAAGTGAGGCTTTTAGCTGAGACTCAAAGAAAGCCACGGGAGCTAGGAGGCGGAATGTCTGGGCTAGAAGACCATAAGTGGGCAGTGTACTTAGGTCTTAGAAGGCTTGCAGAAGAGTGGAGGATGGGGCTAGTCAGACTGAGCTTTAAATGCAAAACAAAGTACTTCATATTTGATCCTAGAAGTAAAACGGAGCCATCCACAGTCATCTTGACTTTTGTCTTGCCACTGGACTTTGATGACTCTGGAGAAGAGAGTAAGGCTGATGACTTTGCATAGCCCTGCCTCACTTAAATCCAATTCATGCTCAAATCAATACATCATCCTCATGATGTCACTGGTGTTCTTCAAGAATGAAGGACAAACAATAGGGAGCCACTGGAGTTTATTGAGTAAGGATGTCATGTTTTTACCTACTCCTGGGGAAAAATCACTTTGGTAGCTGAATGAAGATTGGGTTGGAGGGTGGAGAGATTGAAAGTAGATGGACTAGTTAGAAGGCTATTGTAAGACATGATGCAGATGTGAACCAGAGAAGGAGATGTGTGTGTGGGAAGAAAGGAGCATACACAAGAGATGCTGAAAAGACAGAATCAGAGGCTTAAGTATTTCCCCCCATAACCACCCAGTAACATTTGTGGCATAAGACTTGTCATTCCTCATTTTAAGATGAGGGAACTGAGGACAATGAGAGAGACAGAGACAGAGACAGAGAGAGACAGAGAGACAAAGAAAGAGACAGAGAGACAGAGAAAGACACAGAGAGACAGAGAAAGAGACAGAGAGAGACAGAGACAGAGAGACTTGTCTTGGATCACATAGCTAAAAAATGTTAAGAGCTGTGCCTTTAACTCATTTACTTTAGAGTACACATCCAACATTTTTCTACTTCATCGTATGATGGAGACAAGAATGAGCTAAACAGGTCACAAGTCAAAAGTTAGCTGTTTAACAAAAAGAAAAAAAAGTTGAGACAAAACACCTTGAAGGTTGGGATAGATCTGGAGGAGAGCAGTCCCTGTTAGAGACAGAAAGTACCCAAGAGTTCACTTAATACAGGTCACTTGTGGTGCAGTGTGGTATGATGAATAGAATACTAAGCCTGGAGTCAAAAGGGTTCACATATGTTTAATAATAGTAACAATTGAAATTTTTAGAGGGTTTTACTTTTTGCAAAGCACATCACAAATGTATCCAGGTTGTCCATGGCTGGGTGCTGGGCACAATTATGTTAACAAAGACCCCAACTTCTACCTCTCGTTGTTTGTTTCCTGGCTAAGACTCTCCAGCTTCAAAAGGCTGTCTAGAATACCGAGAGACATTGGGTCCTAACTAAAATTGTAGAATCATTCTCTTCTATTCAACCCCAATATGAACTGGGAAAAGCTTCCATTCCATTTTAGGTTGTCATTCCATCTCTTATTTACTAACAACAAAATGTTAGACTTGGCCTAAAACTGTATACTTTGATAGCAATTTCAAATAGCACAGTGATAATAATGTTCAGTCATGCCTGACTCTTCACGACCCCATTTGGTTTTTCTTGGCAAAGATGCTGGAGTGGTTTGTCATTCCCTCTCCAGTTTATTTTACAGATGAGGAAGCCAAGGCAAACAGGGTGAAGCAACTTTCCCAGGATCAAACAACTATTAAGTATAAGACTGGATCTGAACTCTGGTCTTTCTGACTCCGGACCCTGTGCTCTATCCAATGCACCACCCAGCTTCCTCAAGTAATAATAACTTACATAGTGCCTTATGGTTTGTGAAGTCCTTTACAAATAGTGCCTC
>CM053594.1:13864851-13928398 GCA_028646575.1 Pseudocheirus occidentalis
CCTAGCCCTTTTCACCATGCCTCAGTTTACCAATAAAGAAAAGGAGTCCCAGAGAGAGGGCATGACTTGATCGAGTTACAATTGGCATGGCTGGGGCTAGAACCTTGACCGCCCATCCTTCCCACTGCATGGAGCCCCATTTCCATTTCTCTGCTCCCCAACCTGACTTCATTGGGATTCAAACACTGGGTGAGAGGGGGTTCCACAGGAGGAAAACCTTCTGATCAGCCACTGGGCCAAAAGCAGATCCTGTCCTACAGAAACCACTTTCATCCTCTCCTTTGCCAACTGGCCTCCAGCATATGAATGCCATTATTTCAGTGCTAGACATTGAAAGCAATTGCCTGATACCAGCTTTTAGTGTTGAGATGATTAAGACTCTTGTGAAATCACTGAGCTCCTCATCTGGCCCACTCCTTTACTGCTTCATCCTTGCCTTCTTCAGGACGTGTCTCACATTTTCCAGTGCATCGTTTAACCCTATGTGTTTCTGTCTCTGTCTTGTGTTAGATGAGAAGTTTCTTGAAGCCAAGGCAGGAGGTGTTTGTATCCTGGAAGCCAGAGAGCCTGGGTTGGAAGCCCATCCTCACTCGACAAAGCACGTTCTTTTCTCTGGGCCCCTAAATCCTCATTTATCCATCAAGACAATCCATCCACTTACCTTTAATGTCCCTTGTAGTGGACAGGGGTCAGGGAGACCTGAGTTCAAATCCTACCTCAGACATTTACTGTCTGTTTGACCTTGGGTGAAACTACTTCAATAGTGTTCCTCAGTTTCCTCATCCATAAAATGAATTGGTTGTACTCAATAGTCTCATCCAGGTCTGAATCTACCATCCAACATCCTTTTTGGGTCTAAACCTCATGAACTTGAGAGAAGAGACTGTTTTTTATTTTTATTTGTGTCACCAGCCAGTGTGTAGCACAATACCTTCTGTATCATAGATCCTGAATTGATGTTTTCTGATTCACTGATAAGCATCAGAAAATATTCAGTCATGGAAGACAGTCACAATCACACACTGTTGGCAGCGTGGTCAATGAGCCCAACTATTCTGGAAGATATTCAACCTTTGCAAGGAAAAAGTGACCCAAGTACTTCCACCCTTTGACTCAGCAATGCGCGTAGTCTAAGGAAGCCAAAGGGAGACAGTTCATTTAGAGAACTTAATATTCCCATATCTAACTTAATATTTGTAACAGCACCTCTTGTGGAAATCAAATCTCGAAACAAGGTGGGCACCTGGTCAATGAGAGAATGCCAGACAAACTGTTATGTGAACATAATGAATGTGAAAAATGAATACCCTGTGAAAATAACAGATATCAGGAATCTAGTACAACACGGAAGACTCATGAACTGACCCAAAGTAAACTGAACAGAACCAGTAGGTAATATACACCATGCATTTGTCAACAATATAAACAAAGCTGACTGCTACATGATTATAATGCAATGAAGAAGAGGTTAGAAAATTAAACTCAGTCTTTCAGTGTCATATGTGGGAATAATATGTGTGTATCTATCTATATGTGTGTACACATATATATGTATATACACATGAAATTATTTTACATTACATACATTCAGATAGCTAGATAATGTCTATACAGAGGCTATAGTGAAGGTCCTTCTACAGTTTACATTGGAAAAAAAAAACAGGCTCAGAAATTTTCAGGCATTAAGAAGCCCAGCCAGAAAAGCTGGGGTGAAACAGAAATAGCTGTTGGGGGCTGTGGCTAAGAAACCAGAAGGCAATTACCCAGGATGTAGGTCCTAGGATTTTGAAGAAAGAACTAAAATTAATTGGAGACTAAATAGTTTAACCATAAGGAAATTGTGGGACAAAGAAAAATGTTCCATCATTGAGACCCAGGGTGGTTAAACAACCAGGATCTGTGGAAGCAGACTTGAGGAAGGGAATTAGCAAAGCTTCTACCAGAAGGCAAGTCATCAGTATACATATCCTGAGGGCTCTGACAACATGCAGCAAGCCAATGTGAGCCACCCTTGGTGACCTTGAGCAACTCAGGGAGCTGAGCCACGAGTAGGGGAGCCTGCGACCTGTCAGCGTTGGGAGCATAGCAGACCCCACAGAAGAGACTATAAAGATGGCTAGCAAGTAGGCCCATCGGTCCATGCAAACGTGAAGGATCCTGTGGAGCCTGACCCTGATGAAAAGTCCCAGTTCAGAAAATGAAGCTGGAAACGTGAATAGGACTAGGCTGGCCATGTTTCACGCCCCTCATGGCTGTGCTTCTATCTAGATTTCACTATCATGCCCCTCATGTGGCGTCTCTGTCTCTTTCTGTCTTTCTCTGTCTCTGTATATGTGTGTGTGTCTCTCTCTCCCTCATCCAACCCCCACCATCGCAAAGTGTGTGTGTCTGTGTGTCTCTCTCTGCCTCTGTCTCTGTGTTTCTTTGTCTCTCCATCTTTCTCTCCTCCCTCTAACTCTCTCTCTCTCTCTCTCTCTCTCTCTCTGTCTCTCTGTGTCTCTCTCTCTGTCTCTCTGTCCCTCTCTCTCTCTCTGTCTCTCTCTCTGTCTCTCTGTCTCTCTGTCTCTGTCTCTCTGTCTCTCTGTCTGTCTGTCTGTCTGTCTGTCTGTCTCTCTCTCTTCCACCTTCTATCCTTCCCCATGCATTTGTCTCTATCTCTCTATATATCTATCTCTCTGTTTCTCTATCTGCCTCAGACAAGGAAATAGTAAATATAGATGTGATTAAAAGAGACAAACAGGGGAGCCACATTATGCTTAAATACAACATAAATGAAATATACATATACACACATAATATATATTTATAAATACATATAGTATTAGATAGCATAGTATTTTAATAAAGAAAAATATAATCAGCTTACAAAGAAAAATAGAAAGTGAATTTATAATAGTTGGGGATATCCATGTATGTTTTTCAGACTTAGACAAATATAACAAAAATAAAAACAAAAAAGAAATTAAGGGTCTTAATAGAATTTTGGAAAAAAAATAGATATGATAGCCCTCTGGTGACTACTAAATGAAGATACAGAGAAATATATCTCTCAGATATGCATGATACCTTTAAAGAAAATGATCCTATGTTAAGATTTTTTGAATTATAGTCAAATGTAAAAATATCAACCGTATCATTTGCTATTCACAGCACAGTAAAAATTTTATGCAATAAAGGATTTTGAAGAAAGAACTAGAATTAATTGGAGACTAAATAGTTTAACCATAAGGAAATGGTGGGTCAAAGAAAAAAATCACAGAAACAAGAAATAATTTCACCAAAGAAAATGACAATAAGACAAAATACCAAAATTCTTTGGATAGAAATAAAGAATTTCTTAGTGGGCAACACATATTGCTAAATGCTTTCATCGGGTTGTGTTTGTCCTTCATTCTCAAAGAGGACCATGACATCAGGAAAATGATGACATACATGACTTGCAGTTGGCTTGGATTTCAGTGAGACAGGACTGTGCAAAATCACCGGCCTCACTTTCTCCTCCAGAACCATCTGGGTTCAGTGGCCAGATATTCATCAAGATAACTGGAGATGTCCTAGGATACATTGGGAGAGATGAGGTGACATCCATGGCTTTCATAAACAAAGGAGAGAAGGAACAGATCAATTAATTGAGCATGGAATACAACAAAAATAAGTAGAAAAATAACCCTTCTAAAGATGCAAACTAAACATTGAGAGAAATATTGAAAAATCAATGAAGTGGTTAAAAAATAGAAAGAAAAAGACCATTGAATTGATAAAAAAAGTAGGAGCTTTTTAAAGAAAAAGATAAAGTTAGTTAATCATTTTAATAGAGGGGAAAACCAAATTTCCAGTATGAAAAGTAAAAGAATTGAAAAAAATGAAGATAAAATAAAAGAAATGATCAGAATCATTTTATTCTGTGTCAACAAAAAGGATAAAATGGATAAAAGTGATGAACACTTAGAAAAATAAAATATACACTGATTAGCACAACAAGAAATATGGCTTTTAAATAGTACAAATTCAGAAAAAGAAATTGAAAGACCTTAAATGAATTTCACAAGAAACTATTCTCTGAATAAAATGGGTTTACAACTCATTTTATCAAAAATTAAAATGACAAATAATTCCAATATTACATTAACTATATTAAAAAAAAAACAAACAAGAAAAGAAGGGGTCTTGCCAAATGCCTTTATTATGACTGCTATGGTTCAGTTGTTCTTCAGTTGTGTCCAACTCTGAAATCCCATTTGGGATTTTCTTGGCAGAGATATTGCAGTGGTATGCTATTTTATTCTCCAATCCATTTTATATATGAGGAAACTGAGGCAAACAGGGTCAAGTGATTTGCCCAAGGTCACACAACTAGTAAGTGTCTGATTCTGGATTTGAACTCAGGTCTTCATGACTGTAGGCCCAGCATTCTCCCCATTCTGCCATTTCGCTGCACATAGCTTTCATAAAACAAATGTTCTATTCATACCTTAACTACTGATAGATAAAAAAAGAAAAGACTTATAAACCCAAATCCCTAATACATATTAAAGCAAAATGATTAAATATTAGCACTGAAACTATAATAACATTTTAAAAAAAGATTATATTCTAAGACTAGGCTAGATTTATACCTGCAATGCATGATTTGTTCAACGTGAGGAAAACTATAAACATAATAAAACATACTAACAACAAAAATATGATTATATACATATAGATGTTGGAAAAAGCTTTGGACAAAATATAATACCTAGTTGTCTTTTAAAATAACAATAGGGCCTTGGCTCAGTGTCCAGTGGGTGGAATCTGACCCCACACCCCTTGGAGCCAGGATGCTGGGAACAGCTCTGCGAAGTCACCCTTGTCCCAACTGATTACTTTGGCTGAAGCCTCACCCTCCATAACTCCACAGCCTGGCACTGGCCTCAACTCATGTCTGTCTCTGAGTTCTTGTGTGAGTCCCCTCTGCGCCCTTCTCCTGCCTCTGGGAAGGTTAATGGCGTCTTGTCTTTTGGTTCCCACTTGTTCAGGAAAACAGTAAACCTTATGGACTGGAAGGTTGGAGACTGCTCAGAGGTCCACTCCTGGTTTCTGGGATCAGCTTCTCTTCACCTAGAAAATCCTTTGGGCTTTATCCTCAAGAGTATCCTTATCCTTCCTCCATGATCACCAACATGGAGCCTGTGACCTTTAAAGATGGGGCTGTATCTTTCCCCCAAGAAGAGTGGGAGCAGCTGGACTCTGCTCAGAAGGAGCTCTACAGTGATGTGATGCGTGAGAATTATGTGAACCTGGTTTCAATGGGATTACCAGTCTCTAAACCTGATATCATCTCCCAGGTCAAGCTGGGAGGAGGGTCATGGGTTCTGAATAATGCTGGAACTGAGGAAAAGGATATCTTTAGAGATGTTTTCAGAGAGATTTCTATCTATTCAAGAGCAATGATCGCATGGGAAAGAAGGATTTAACAAAAAAAAATGAGGATAAGGACTTTCTAAAAATAATCTACTTCTGCAGAAGTAAAATTGCATGGAAAGGTATCAAAAGACCTCCTAAGAGATATTAACCAGGTCAGGGAGTTAGGAGAAGTCTATGAGCTCAATGGCTGTTTGTTGCTATTGTTTCACCTTTGTTTGAAGAGGACCATGATATTAGGAAGGTGATGCCATAGCTTGCAAGAGTATTGGATTTAAATGGGGCAGAACTGTGCAAAATTTACCTCATTTTCTCCTCTGGAGCCATCTGGGTCCAATGACCAGATGTAGATCAGGACTCCTGGAGATGGCTGCCATAATTGTTTAGAGAGAAAGAGAAGGAGCAACAAATGGAATAGATGTCTTCAGCCTGCTCTCTTACAGAGGTTCTCAGCATGCCACAATCTTCTACAAGAAAACAGTTAGATGGGAGAAAGGCAAAAATAAAATGAATTTGTCAAAGCTTTTGCTTTCAATCCAAAACTTGTCAAACATCAGAGAGATCCTGCAGAAGAAAGAGTCCATAAAGGTAATTTTATGGCCAAAGCATGGCCCAAAGTTCTGCCCCCATGCACCATCATAAAATTCATAGTAGAAAGAATCACTTTAAATGTGATGAATATGAGAGAGCATTCACTCTTATGGCAGGTTCTATATAACACCAGAGTGTTCTCACTGGAGAGAAATCTTATGAGTTTAATGAATATAGTAAGGCCTTCAGGCAGCATTCTGTACTTACTCAACATCAGAAAGCTCATACTGGAGAGAAACCATTTCAATGTAGTGAATGTGAGAAAGCTTTTCAGTCCTTCATGAACATCAAAGGATTCAGTCTGGGGAGAAAGCCTATGAATGTAATGAGTGTGGTAAAGCATTCAGTCAAAGTGCTACCCTTATTCAACATCAGAGAATTCACACTGGAGAGAAACATTATAATTGTAAAGCATGTGAGAAAGCTTTCAGTACACGGTCAGGACTTCATGAAGATCAGAAAATTCGCAGAGGGGAAAAGTCATATGAGTATGATGAATGTGGGAAATTTTTTCATCTAACTTCAGATACCTTAGCCCATCAAAGAATTCACACTGGAGAAAAACCATAGGAGTGTAAAGAATGTGGAAAAACTTTTAGTAGAAGCTCAGGTGTTAGAAAACATCAGAAAATTCCTAACAGAGAGAAACTGTATGAATGTGATAAATGTGGTAAAACTTTCACTCCTCACAACAATTATATTGAATGTCAGAGAACTCATAGTGCAGAAAAACCTTATGAATGTCATGAATGTGATAAGGCTTCCAATTATACCTCACCTCGACATCAGAGAATTCATATTGGGGGAAAAACTTACAATTGTAATGAATGTGGAAAATCCTTCACCCATTTTACAGATAATACATACTCGTGAGAGTCTTTAGTAAGAACTCACTCCTTATTGAACATTGCAGGATTCATAATGGTAAGAAACTTTTTAACTGTAAAATGAATATGGGAAAGCTCTCAGTTACATCAAAGATTATAGTCAACATTGGATAGTTCATAGTGGAGAGAAACCCTTTTTTGAATGTAGTAAATGTGGAAAAGTCTTTGGTCACCATTTACTCCTTATTTGACATCTGAGAGTACATACTGGAGAGAAACCATTTGAATGTAATGAATGTGGTAAAACTTTCAGTAATACCTCATGAACATCAAAAAATTCATACTGGGGAGAAGCCATATGAATGTAATGAGTGTGGGCAAGCCTTCAGTGGGAGCTCTACCATTATCCAACATCAGAGAATTCACACTGGAAAGAAACCTTATGAATGTAATGAATGTGGGAAAACTTTCAATAGAAGGTCAGGCCTTAGTGAACACTGAAGAATTCATACTGTAGAGAAGCCAAGTAAATGTGAGGAGCATGGGAAAACCTTTAGCAGGGGATCAAAACACCAGAGAATTCATGCTGGAGAGGAGCCATATGAATATAACATATGAGGAAAAGCCTTTACTTGTCATTCACTTCTCATTCAACCCCAGTGTAATCACACTCAAGTCAGTTGGTAAATGTGAATGGAAATGTAAAGGAGAACTCTGTTGACTGGAGTTCATAATAGGTTAAATATTCCATAATTGAATGTATACTTTTTAATTACAGTTGCTAATTTTTATTCTAATTTAGTTTGTACAGAAATCTAGCCCAGTGCCACATGCAGAGTGATAATAAAATATGTTTTTTGTGGTAGGAAAAAGAAAGAACAACAACATTAAGATGGTTAGGAATAAATGGGCCTTTCCTTAACATAGTAAATATTATCTATATAAAACCAACGGCCAACAATGATAAGTAGATATATTGATAGACAGATAGATAGATAGATAGATAGATAGATAGATAGATAGATAGATAGATGATAGATGGATAGATGGATAGATGGATAGATGGATGGATGGATGGATGGATAGATGGATAGATAGTTAGATAAATAGGCAGACATATAGTAGATCAAAGATAGACAGGTATAGCTAAACATAGGTAGATACACGGCATATGAAAGATAGCTATATACACATACATGTGTATGTGCATATATAAATACATAGTCTTAAAACATATATACACACAGAGTTACACTCATATTTATATTTATATAGAGAGTTATGTGGTTATGTATGCCTATATGTATATTTGTATAGCAACAACATGCTTAAATCTTTTCTAATAAGAACACAGGTAAAGCAATGATGTTCATTATCACACTAGTATTATTTGATAGAAATTTGGAAATACCAGCTATAGTAATAAGATATAAGATAAAGAGATTGAAAGAATAAGCAAAGTGAAAACAAAACTACCCTTTCTGGAGTTGTGATGGTCTATTTAGGGAACTTTAAATATTCTATCAAAATTAATTAACTATGTAGGAAATAAAATGAACTAACATAAATTACCGGCTTTCCTGTATACTAGCAACAAATCACTGCTGTAAGAGATAGAAAGTAAAATTCCATTCAAAGTAATTACAGAATGTATAAAAACACATAGAAAGTATATGAATACAAAAGAATTATAACAACAAAAATACAGTCCTAAATAATTACAGAAATATTAAATGTTCATAGTTAGTCTGTGCCAATATAATCAAAAGACAATGCCACCTGAAGTTACTTATTCAATGCCAAGCCAATCAAACTACCAGCACATTAATTTAGAGAGCTTAAAAATAATTACAAAATTCTTCTGGAGGAAAAGGATGTAGAGAATTTCAAAAGGAATAGAAAACAAGTAAAGGAAAGGAACACATATACATACGTGCATGCATATATACATATACCTATATATACACACATACATACATATAGGTATATATCGAGCTATAATTTTTATTGTTCAGTCATTTACTTTTGTCCAACTGAGTCACTTGCCATTTCTTTCCTCATTGGATTAAGGCAAACAGAGATTAAGTGACTTGCCCAGGTCTTACTACATAACTAATACGTGTCTGGGGCCGTATTTGGACTCAGGTTTTCCTGACTGCAGGTCTAGTGCTCTTATCCACTGAGCTCAACCACATGGCTGCCTCTAAACTCTACTACAAAGCAGCAGTAATCAAAAGTGTGCATTCCCGCTTGAAAAAAGGTAAAAGAATAAATCTATGGAACAGATTAAGTATATAATATACATAAGTAAATGAATGGAGCAGCGGAGTGTTCATTTCAACCCAAAGACTCTAACCACTAAGGTAAGGGTTCACTATTTGACAGAAATTGCTGGAAAAACTGAAAAGGAGTCTGATAGAAATTAGCTGCGGAACCCCACTTCACAATACATTCCAAGATTCTTTCCAAATGGATATGTGACTTCCATATAAAAAGTTATTCCATAAATAAGTTGGAGGAACAAGAAAGGAGATACCTTCCTCAGCGTTAGATTAAAAAATAACACATGATCAAATAAGAGATAGAGAAAACCATACAAGATAAAATAGAAAATGCTGATTATTATTGTGTCAAACTGGGAAGAAATATTTGCACTAACAAAATCAATGTAATTAAAATTATAAGAGAAGAAGGTAAGTGGGAAAAATCTCCTCTGTAAGTTTCTATAGACTGATAGATGACAGAAAGAAAGACAGATGGATACTTTGTTGCTTACTCTGTCCCAGATACTGAACTAAGCTTCTCTAAAAAAAAGTCTTACATCCTAGATACATACGTAGATGTAGCACTGACTCTGGGCTTGGTCTCCCTCAGTCCTTCCTTACTCAGTTAGGTTAGGTTCCCAGACAGTGACCAACTGATTCTTCTCTGTGGAGATGCCTTAGAAGCCTATTACAGGCATCCCCCCTCCCCATATTAATTAACTAGTCTATAACTCCCAAATATCAATTGCTTTTCATCATTGTTGTCAATTAGCTTGAAATCAATTAGCTTTTTTGTTGTTCAGTCAGAACGTGTCCATGTGGTTTTCTTGGCAAGGATACTGGAGTGGTTTCCATTTCCTTCTCCAGTGAATTAAGGCAAATAGAGGTTAAGTAACTTGCCTAGAGTCACATAGCTAGTGTCTGAGGTCACTTTTGAACTCCAGTAATCCTAACTCCAGGCCCAGTGGTCTATCCACTGAGTCACAGAACTGCCTCTTCAATTAGCTTTTACAGTGGGACATTTATCAAGAAGGTAGAGCAAGGACCAAAGTGTAGAAACAGCCCCCAAACTGGGAGGCAGTTTCTGGAAAGAGTGGGTTCAGTGTTAAAGTAGGGAGTATAAAATACCATCACCAAAGCAGAGAGATACTTCATGGCCCTTGGGGTCTTTTTCTCTCTTCTCAGAGTCTTCACCAAACTCACTCCTGGGTGTGCCATAATTAACAGATAAATTATTCTCTTGCCCGCTTGGCTCAGCTGCTTGAAAGATCTATTGATGGGCTGGCTTACATGGATCACTCCTTGGGTTTACCAACTCAGTGGTTCTTAACAGAACTCAACTGCATCAGCTCCTAATAGATCCCTCTTTCTGCTTCTCTTTCTAGACTTCTGATGGATCTTTAGAACTTTCAAACCTTACAGGCTCACAACCTGATCCATTCTATTTCCAGATACTCATTCACCTCAGATTTGGAAATAACAAATACAAGGAGACCTACAAGAAATAGGCTCCATGTATGTACATGTACATGACAACTGGGTGGGAGATAAGACCCACCTACAATCAGTCCCCCATCTGTTCTTACTCTTTGCTGAAAAATCATCGTCTGCCCAACCATTTGCATACATTCCCTGCTTCAGCACAGCAGCCAATTAAAATGCTTTTCATCACCATGTAGTAACCTGACAAGTAAACAATATGAGTGTAGGTAACTACAGATGCTCTGATGTGTGGGGAGTGAAATCTATTATCCTTGCTTAGAAGAAAGATTCAACAAGTTTCTATGTGGGTTGGAACTAAACAGGGTATACTGTGTATGCTCTAAAAGCTGAACTCTCACCTATAAACTGGTTCAAATCTGTAAGAGTAAGAGCCTTTCCCTATTTATATAAATTGACAAAGGTGTAAGTAGGCATTTCCTGAAGGGAGAAATTGAAGCTATCAACAGTTATAGTTGATTAGCTGAGTTTTACCTCACAGGCTTTTGACAGGCAAAAATGGCAAAAGAGGATTTATGGAGAAAAGAAGACTTTATGACCAAGCAAGAGTTAGAGAGCATTATCAAATGCAAAATGGATAGTTTGGATTACATTAAATTGAAAAGTTTCTGTGCAAACAAAGCCAATGTAACCAAGATTAAGAAGGAAGGGGAAAATTGGGAAAGAATTTCTACAGCCAACGTCTCCGATAAAGGTCTCATTTCTAAATTATACAGAGAATTGAGTGAAATCTATAAGAATGCAAGCCATTCCCCAACTGATAAATGGTCAATGGATATGAACAGGCAGTTTTCAGAGGAAGAAATTAAAGATATAGATACAGATATAGATATAGATATAGATATAGACATAGATATAGATATAGATAAGCATATGAAAAAACACTCTAAATCACTAGTGATTACAGAAATGCAAATCAAACAACTCTGAGGAACCACATCGTACCAGTCAGATTGGCAAAGATGACAAAACAGGAAAATGACAAGTGCTGGAGAGGATGTGGAAAAATTGGAATGCTAACGGATTGTTGGTGAAGTTGTGAAATGATTCAACCTTCCTGGAGAGCAATCTGGAACTATGCTCAAAGGGCTATAAATAATTGCATATACCTTTTGAGCAAGCAATACCACTTCTAGGGTTATATCCCAAAGAGATCGTAGAAGCGGGAGGAAGACCCACATAAACAAAAATATTTATTGCAGCTCTCTTTGTGGTGGCAAAAAAAATGGAAATTAAGGGGATGCCCATCCATTGGGAAATGGCTAAACAAGTTGTGGTAAATGAATGTAATGGAATACTAATGTGCTATAAGAAATGAAGAACAGATGGACTTCATATTTTCCTAGAGAGGTTTATACAGACTGATGCTGAGCGAAAAGAACGGAACCAGGAGAAATTTGTACACAATGACAGACACAACATATGCGTGACGACCAGCTCTGTCAGACTGGACTCTTCTCAGCAATGCAGGGTTATAAGACAGCTCCAAAAGGCTCATGATGGAAGGAGATGTCCACATGCAGCGAAAGATCCAGAAAGAACTGAAAAGAACCCAGCTTGAACGCAGGCTGAAGCAGACCACCCGCTCTCTTCCTTTTCTCGTTTGGCTTTGTGCCCTCTTTCCCACGGATCATTCTGTCCGGTACAATCCTTTACAACCTTTACGAATCTTATACCTGATTGCATGCTGTAATTGGAGAGGAGGGAGGGGAGAAAATTTGAGACTCCGGGGATTGTGGAACTGAATCTTGTAAACTAAAAGTAAACAAACACATTAATAAAGACAAGAAAATTAAATGGCAAAAGAGGAAAGGGACAATTGTTGGAGGGGATTTGGGAGAATGAACGCGGTGATACATTGTTGGTGGAGCTGTAAATTGGTGCAGTCATTCTGGAAAGAAATTGGCACCTAAATTTTTTTTTTAAAGTCACTAAACTGTTTATATATTTGGCCTTAGCACCACAACTATTAGAATTATACCCATAAAGAGTCAAAGAAAGTGGGAGAAGACACATGTGTACAAAAAGATTTATTTGTGGGAGTGAAGAATTTGGAACTAAGGAAGTATCCATCAACTGAAGAATAGCTGAATAAATTATGGGATATGAATGTTATGGAATATTATTGTGCCTGAAGAAATGAGGAAAGGAAAGTTTCAGGAAGACTTCTGTGAACTGATGTTGAGTGAATTGAAAAGAACCATGACAACAATGTATGCAATAACAACAAACTTGAAAAAGAGAAGCAAATCTGAAAGGCTTTAAAAGAATGATCAATGAAATGACCAACCACACCTCCAAAGGACAGATGGAGAAGCATGCTACCAGTCTCCAGACAAAGCGGTAAAGAATGAGGTCTATCTTTTGGATATAGATATTCTGTGTATTTGTGAAGATTTTGTTTTTATTTCTTTTTTAATTAGATGTGAAGAATTGAGGATGGGATGGGGATTAGCAATGGTATCATGAAAGTAAAAAGGGAGAAAAGATATTAAAGAGAGTCATGGAAGCATTAAAATACACAGAAGGAATTTCAGAAGGAAACACAGACAACCAGGCCAGCTTAGAAAGTAGCATGTTGAATTCTTTCTTGAACCATCAGGATTATGATCAAGAGGGTATTTAAAAGAACAAGCTGCATATAAAAGAGATTTGCTTCTTAATTGACAATTTTCATCATCTATTGTACTTTGTATAATCTGTTTGGTGTTGGTTAAGTTCAGTATTTGTATATTTACATGTATCTTAATATATAATATAATTGTATTAATATACAATATTAATATAATTAATACAATATAATTTAGTATATATGTATTGTGTGTTTGTATGTGTGCATATGCATATATAACACATATATCCCTCTATATATGTATATGCATGTGATTTGTATATACATATGCACATACATATGCAATACACATATATACAGCTTTACTGATTGGATTACAATCATATTGAATAATTCTTCTTTTGCAGAGCCTAGGATAGAGGCCTGGGAATAGTTGATGCTAAAAAAAGTTTCTTGAAAGAACAAATGAATACATAAAGACTAATAAACCCAACAAAAGTACAAAGTTGTTGGTCAAACTCACACTAGAATTTGAGAAGAGGGTCATATTTAGAGCTCTAAGGGACCTCAGAGACCATGGATTCCAAATACCTTCCCCCTCCTCCAATTTTACAAATGAATAAAGTTGCCTCCCAAGAAAACAAAATAGAATACAGTTCAGTTCAATTCAATAAACTGGTTTTTTTCAAGCACATCTAATGTGTTCCAAGGCCTAGGTGCAATGTGGAAGGAAGGAAGGAAGGAAGGAAGGAAGGGACGGGGGAAGGGAGGAGGGGGGAAGGGAGGAAAGAAGAAAGAAAGAAAGATGGTGGGAGGGAAGGAGGGAGGAAGAAAGGAAGCATTTATTAAGCACCTACTAAGTGCCAGGGACTCTGCTAAGCGTGGGACAAACGTGATCTCATTTAACCCTCACACCAGCGCTGGGTGGGAGGTGGCATCCCCATTGTGTAGTTGAGGAAATTGATTAGAAATTGAAAACACCAGATGAAGCATCCCCTGGCATTAATTGCTTTGGGAAAATGAATGTGTATGAGTCACAGGAAACCTTTGGAACACTAGGGGCCGCACTGTGTGGCCGTATCTTTGCAGTTCTGTCTTTAGCATAGGAGAAGCTGCCTTCCAGCTCTGTCTTTTACTTCCTGCATGACCTTAGGTATATCATTTCCCTTTCTAGACTTTCAAGTTCATCAACAATAAAATGCTAGAGTTAGACTCTATGTCTTCTCAGGTCATTTTCATCTTGATCCCATTTGCCACTTTAGGACCCCCATGTAACTTCCATCCAGCTGTTAATCTCTGTACCCAGTTAATGTGGGAAAGGAGTAGGGGAGGGGGCAGGTGGAGGGGGTGAGAGGCAGGAAAAGGGAAAGAAGTGATTCTGGTCCTCTGTCTTTTTGTTCCTCAAATCCCCCAAGCTCAGGTTGGACAACTGCGTATGTCTGTCTGTGTGTATATGTATGTGTGAGTGTGCGTGTATGTGTGTATATGTGTGAGTGAGTGTATGTGTGAGTGAGTATGTGAGTATGTGTCTGTGTGAGTGTGTGAGTATGTGTGAGTATGTGTGAATGAGTGTCTATGTGTGTGAGCATGTTTATGTGAGAGTGTGTATCTGTGTGTATGTGTGAGTATGTATGTGTGTATGTGTGTGAATGTATGTGCGTATGTGAGTGTGTCTGTGTGCATGTGTGTCTATGTGTGTGAGCGTGTGTGAGTATGTGTGTGAATGTAAGTGTGTGTGTGTGTGTGTGTGTGTATTGAGGGTGAGGTAGAGAGCAACATTATGGAAGAAGTCTTCCTTGTGCATACTGACCCACCTGGAGGGAAACTTTGCAGTGACAAGATTCCTGAGCTTCTGCTACAAACTACTGAAACGAAACAAAAAATGACTGACAGACAAAACGCTAAGATCATACTATTCTGGGATCATAGATTTAGATCTGAAAGGGAATTAATTAATTAATGGATGTATGAACGAGTTAATTAAAAAATTAGCTGTCTGCTATTTTCAAGCATTGTGCTAAAGGCTAGGAATAAAACATAGAAAAGCAAAAGATGGTCCTTGCCTTCAAGGACCTCATGTTCTAATGGATGAAGACAGCATAAGTAAGGGAGGAGTGGTAAGCACATCAGTCACCAAAATGCTGCACAGCACTGGGCTAGGAGTCAGAAAAACCTGAGTGCAAATCTAACCTCAGGCACTTAATAGCTGGGCAAGACCCTAAATCTCTGTCTGCCTAGGTTCCCTCATTAAAGCATTTAGTACAGTGCCTGGCACAAAGTAAGTACTAAATGAATACTTCTTTCCTTCCTTTCCCCCTCCCTCTTTTCTTTCTCTTTTTCTTTCTTTTTTCTTTTTCTTTCTTTCCTTCCTTCACTTTCCTTCTTTTGTTCCTTCTTTCTTGTCTTCTTTTCTTTCTCCTTCCCTCCCTCTCTTCCTCCCTTCCTTCCTTCCTCCCTCTTTTCCACTTTGTCTCTTCCTTCCTTCCTTCCTTCCTTCCTTCCTTCCTTCCTTCCTTCCTTCCTTCCACCCTTCCTTCCACCCTTCCTTCCACCCTTCCTGAAACTTACAGGGATGGTGAATGGAGCCATAGGAAAGTAGAATGCCACATCTTCCAGGAGCAATGACACAGTTGTTTCAATTGTCACTCCAGATTTAGAGGGGAAGGAAGGGGAGGATATACAAAGGGCTGCAAGGTTGATAGTGAGACTACTGGAAAAACTATGGGAGTAAAGAGTAAAGAAAAGAATGATTAGGTTAAAAAAAACTCAATTAGGTTCTTCCAGAAAGAATAAGCCAGGTGAGACAGTCACCAATAGAGAGTGGCTGCCCCAGGTCAGAAGTCTTAGAGATAAAAAGATCTCAGAGGTCATCTACTCTAACTCACTAATTTTATGAAAGAAGTAATTGAGACCCCAAAAGGCACATGTCCCACAGGCAGAAAGGAGCACAGCTGGGATTCACTCCTAGATCCATTGCAACCTCTGCCACCAAAGACTTAGACTTACATCAAAACAAGTCAATAAGCAGTTAGCCAGAGTATACTATGTACTAAACTCAGTCTTTAGCCCTGGGAACACAAATACAAACAGAAAGAAAAATAACCCCTGCCCTCAAGGAGCTTACATTCTAATGGCAGAAGACAACACATAATAGGAACCTGAAAAGCTTCCTATGACAGGGAGAGTCCTGAGAGTCAGGGGTGCAGCCTTAAGAACAAAGGAAACTTAGCACTTGTCCATCCGTTAATCAACTGGGATTATTATGGGCTGGTCCATGTACTGGGTACTGAGGTTACAAAGGTCCCCCTACCTTCAAAGAACATCCATTCTACTGGAGCAGACCACGATACACATTACATATGAAGATTAGATGCAAGATGACATTTGAAAGGAAGGCACTCGTAAATGGAAGGGAGATGGGGATGATTTCCATTCCACTATCTCATTTAATAGAGCATTGATTCACAGGTCAAGAACGGAAAGAACCTTTGCGTCCCTCACTTAGTCAACAAGACCACACCCCCCCCCATTTGATAAATATGTATTTAGGGCTCAAAATTGTAGCTTATTAAGAACCTACTCACTTAACACAAAACTAGCCATGTGACCCTGGGCAAGTCACTTAACCCCAATTGCCCTACCTTCCCACCTCAAAAAGCAAAAACCCTAAAAAAAAGACCCTACTAGGTATTAAACACTTGCTAAAAGATGGGGCTATAGAGGAAAAATCAGAATCCCATCCCTCCAGGAACTCACATTCCAGTGAGGGAAGGAACATGAAAATAATGAAGGATGTGCATAATATATACAGTGTGAATAGAACTTAATGTCTCATATGTTTATTTCTATATCATCTTACCTCCTCCAATAGGATAAAGCTCCTTGAGAGCGAGAGCCATTGTCTTCCCTTTGTAATCTCAGTACCTAGCTTGGTGCCTGGAACACAGTGGGTGCTTACCAAATGTTTAAAGCTTAGTTGCTTGGCTATCCCCCTCATTACAGAGGTGAGGAACCCTAGAGATGAACAGTGATTTGGACAAGGCTGAAGAGGCAACATTTGAACCCAAGTTTCTTCTCAATTAAATGGTCTTTGCACTTTATCCAAGGAATCTCCTTTCAAAACCAACATAAGCCCTTCAGAAAATCAAGGGGAAAATACTCTCTGTTGACTGGAAAGGACATCACAGATATTGGAGGGCTCTGACAGTGAGGGGATGCCTCAGAATCGGGTGAGGAGAAGGGTTCTCATGCTCAGAGGATCCCCCCCACACACACTCTCCACCCCCCTCATTCCCCAGTCAGACTCAGAAAAGAAAAACGGAGCCATGATTTCCTTGGCTCAGAGGCTGCACACTTTGACCTTGGGTTACTAGAATAACCTTAAGTGAACAGTAATATACTTTCAGTCACTGTTCAGTGCTCAGGGGAATAGTTTAAGGCCCTCCACTGGAGTGAATATTTTTATACAGGCTATAATTTCTTTTAAGACCTTCACAAGCTTTCTCTTAGCCTCGGCAATGCCCTTTCCTCCTGAGCTCTCAGGAGAGCCCACTGGCAGGCTGAAGGAGCTTTTACCCAGGGAAAAAAAGAAGAGGGAGGGAGCAAATGGTGCCAGGGTCACTCCAAAGGACCGGCCGACTCCAGGCACATCCTCATTTCCAGAGGGGATGAGTACCTTGTCCTGTCCTCTGACAGCTGTAACACAACTTGGGCTCCCTTTTCTGGATAACTGCCGATAGACTTCCCACCCCTCACTATGCCGCCCTTGGATGCCCCTTTTCAGTTACTGTTCTGTCTATTTCTAAGGGGTTCAGAGCTATGGATAGCTTAGTGATTGTTCAGTCCTTTCAGCTCTGTCTGACTCTGAGACTTGGGATTTTATTGACAGAGATACTGCAATGGTTTGTCCTCTCCATCTCCAGCTCATTTTACAGATGAGGAAACTGAAGCAAACCAGGTTAAGTGACTTGCCCAGGGTGACACAACTTCTGAGGCTGGATTTGAACTCAGGACTTTCTGACTCCAGGCCTGGTGGTTCTATCCATTGTGCCACTTAGCCACCTGTGGAAACTTCCTTGTGACTGGGAGGGCAGTAAAAAGAAGGTGGGGTGGGGGAACCTGGTGACTGTGGTTGAGCTAGACACCTTTTGCCACAAGGGCAGGCCCACAGAACACAGAAGGTTCCTTTGGCCCTGAGGATTGTAGAACTAAAGGAAAACTATCAAAAAGTTAGAAGGTGCCTCATAGGTCATCTAAACCAACATCCCCCCCCATTTAATAAATATGTATGTAGGGTCCAAAATTATAGGCTCAGGTTCCCAGATCTGAAGTCAGAAGGGATTTCAGAGCCATTAAAATTGTTTCTTTATTTTACAGCTGAGGAATCTGAGGCACAGGAAAGTTAAGTGTCTTGCCCCAGGTGACAAAGCATCAGAGAGGAGATTAGAACCCAGAACCTCTGTGTCCAAGAGCTAAAAAGGGATGAAAATGGATCTTTCTGGAACTCAGTTTCCTCTTTTGTAAACAGAAGGAATTTTGGAGGGAGCTAGAGCATGGCAGAGAGGAACGGGGTGATCTCCAAGGTCTCCTCAGATATTTAGTGTTCTAAATGCCCTCCCAACTCTGACATCCCCTGTTCTAAGCTCCCTCCTAGCTCTGACATCCCCTGTTCTAAGCTCCCTCCTAGCTCTGACATTTTCTATTCTAAGGTCTTTCCCAGCTTTCACATTCTTTGATGATGTGATTTCAAAATTTCCCACTTTTAGAATCTGTGAAGAAAGGGGGGATGAGAAAAGTTCTTGCCACTTATGGTAAATTGATCCCCTCAGGTCCATGGGTTCTATGGTCCTGGACATGCATCTGACTCCAGTGGACAGACGGGTGAGCTAGATTGTGTTTCCCACCCACCAGCTGGCACAGAGAGCCCAGTGGCTGACACTTCCTGGCTAAGCACTTGAACTGACGGCTGGCTTTCCACATTCCCACAGCTGGCACCAGTGGGCAGATGGGCTGGCTGGCCAGTCAGGTCAGTAGGTTGCCAGCTGGCAAGTCCAGGTCCTTGAGCTTGGCACCAGTAAGTTATCTGCCCCCCTGCTCCTGCCTGGGTGGCTGGTACTCATGGGGTAAGGGGAATGACAAGTTGGCTTCCCTTGGACATGAAGCAGCTTCTCGTGTGCAGATAGGAGCGCTCCTTTGCCCTTCTTCCCTGCCAGCTCGGACACCCTGCAGCTTTGGTCAGTGGCAGAGATGCCCCTAGTCTGACACTGGGGAGCCCAGAGGAATGAGCTGGTTTGGGAAGGCTTGCCATGCTTCCTAGGGGTTTTCTCAAGCCATGTTTACAGAGCTCCAACCCTCTGAATTGTACCCTTTCTAGCCAAAGTCTAGAGGGCCTTCTGCTTTCTAATGTCACAATAAGACTCTGATTTCTTAGCTGAATGCTGCTGGGTTCTAACCCTAACCACAGGTCCCTTTCTGGCATCCTGCCCACAACCTGAGCAAAGCTGCTGTCAGGCCAGTTTCTTATTCCAGGATCTCAGCTGCTGTGGCTAGCCCAAGGCCTTGGTTCAGAGATTCAACCATGTGAGTGCCAGCCTAGAAAAGATGATGAAGAAGGAGAGGGTAGAAAGCCTAGAGATTTCAACCTACTCTGGCTTCAGCTGTGGGCTCCCTCTGGGGCCTCAAACCTGAGATCCCTCCTTCTTGGCCCCTTTTCTCTTCTATAAAAGAAGGGAGTCAGACTAGATGGTCTCTGTTTCCTTTTGACATTTTAAAAAATTGCCATAATTCTTTCCCATTTAATATTTTATATCATAAGACCTCTCCCAACAGAAATGTTTTGTTCTGTGGTCTTATCTCACCAGGATGTTCTGTGTTCTCAGATCCTTCCCAACTCTCACAGATTATGAAGAAATATGGTTTCTCTGCTCAAGTGTGTCTTATTTTAAGCATGTGCACTAGTTTTATTCCTTGGCTTAATTAATTCAGTAAATAGCTATTGTGATAGAATATGTGAAAAGCTTGATTTACTAAAGAGATCCACTTCTAACTATGATCTCTTTAAATGTGGAGCCTCGAAATGTGTTCCGAATGTACTCTTTCTCAACAAGGATAAAGAAATCAGTTGTGACCTTTTTTCAAGAACACTTTCAGAATGTTCTTCCTTCCCTTCTTTCCTCCCTTCCCTCTTTTATTCCCTTCCTTCCTTTCTTACTTCCTCCTTTCCCTCCTTCATTCTTTTCCTTCCTTCCTTCCTTCCTTCCTTCCTTCCTCCCTCCCTCCCTATTTTCCTTCCTTCCATTCTTTTTTCCCTTTTTTCCTTCTAGAAACATCTATTAATCATTTACTGCTATACTAAGCACTGTACTAGGCATTGGGAAGTTAAATGTTAAATGTCATAATCCTGTTCTCACGGAGACCACAGTCTAGAAGATGATAATAAACTAAGAGAGAATTCTACTGCTTATTTTACATGGAAAGTTCATGGGGAGGTGCACACCAGCTTCTAATGACATCTGAGAGCTTTAGTCACATAACTTAGAATATCAGAGGTAGGAGAGGTCTCAGATCTTTGGACCTCAGGGCTGGGAAGAACTTTAGAACAGACCATTTTAGAGCAAACCATTTGCCTAAAGGCTACCAGCCCTGAAAAGCCGCTGTGCCATATCCCAAACAAGCTGTCATTCTGATTATTCCTGAAGATCTCTAAGGAAGGGGAATTCATTAGCCCCAGAAGCTGTCCCTTTCTCCTTGGGAGAACTCCAGTCTTAGGAAGTTGTTCCTGACATCAAGTCTAAAATTTCCCCTTTGCAATTCCTACCCATTGAGTCTAATTCTTTCCTTCCAGGTCAAGCAAAACAAGTCAATCCCTTTTTAGGTAGTCACCTTTCAGATAGTATTAGATAGGTTATTTCTGCCCCACTCCCTCAATCTACCCTTAGGGGCAGTCTCTTCTCCAGACTCAAACTCCTCCTTTCCCTAATTTGTCCAGAAATGACCAGATTTCCAAGGCCTTCATCAACCTGGTCTCCTTCCCTCTAATGACACTCCAGCTTGCCTAGGTTCATCTTAAAATACGTCTCACCTCTTAAAATACACAATCCCTTTTGGTTTTAGTTGAAGAACCAAGATCAAAGAATGAAAATGACTTTTACAAGGTCACACAGCAAATATCCAAGGCATGGGTATGCTCATCAGTATTGAAGGATAAAAGAAAAGGAGGGAGGAGGAGAGTAGGGAACAGCATCATCCCCCAGTCCCCAAACTGCTCACCATCAGGATTCCTTCACCTCAGGGCATCAGAGAGAGGGGGAAGGGAGAAGGCCAGTGAAAGGAAAAAGCCAACTTCCCTCCCTCTGAATCCTCTCTGCTCCCCAGTCATGTATAAAACATTCACAGGAACCACTTACTCCTCATGCATTTTCCATGAGTCCAAGCTCAAGCTAAAATATATAAACATAAAAATATCAAGAAGCACTTTAAAAAAAGGACCTGTTTCATAAAATATCAAGAGACCCATTGTAAAGCCTCCACATCTCCCTGGGTCCCCCTGTCTCATTCCAGCTGCCTCTGCCCTGCTTGTTTCCGCCCTGGTCCACTTCTCCTTCTGGTCCTTCTGTTTTGCCATCCCTCTTTCTTTGTTTCTCACCCCACTATTCCTCACTCCTCTTCTTTCTGTCTCACCTCTTTGTCTTGTCTTGTCTTGTCCTCTTTCTGGTCTTTCTATCTGCTTGTGTGTGTCTTTTTGTAACAATACTTTATCTATCTATCTATTCATCCATCCATCCATCCATCCATCCGTCTGTCCATCTGTCCATCTATCTATCCGTCTATCTATCTATTCATCTATCATCTATCAACCTATCTATCCACCTGTCTATTTATTCATCCATTTATTTATCAATCTATCTCTACCTCTATGCATCCATCCATCTATCCATCTATCCTCTTTGAATGTCTGTATATGTATCACTTGACATCTCCCCTCCTCTTCTTTTCACTTCTCCTCTTCTCTCTTCCCTTTCTTTCCTTTTCTTTGTTTAGTAGTTTATTTTCCCCAATTTCATGTAAAAACAATTTTCAACATTCATTTTTAGAATTGAGTTCCAAATTCTCCCCCTTACCCACTTCCCTCATTAACTTTTCCTTCCTTCCCCCCATCTCTCCCTGTCTATATCTGTGCCAATGTCTCTCTGTCTGTCTCTCTGCATCTATCTCTCCCCTAACCTTCCTATCATCCATAAATTATGACCTAGCCCTGCTTGTTTCTCTCTCCCTCTCCCTTCCTTTCCTCTCTCATATATCCTTACCCCTCCTTCCTCTCCCTTTCCCCATCTCCAGGTCTTACTTTATCTCCCCCCTCCTCTGCTTGTCACAGAGCTGGGCATCAGGCCATGCTCTGGAGCTGCCTCTTGGTCCTCCTATCTTTGCCTCTGGCTCTCTAGCAATCGGAAGCTTTCACACTTGAAAAATAAACCCTATAATTTTATTTAATCCATGGGATAATCTTTTTGTAATGTTCCAGAACTGAGATAGGCTTCCCTTCTCCCACTCTAATTTGCTAGAGACAGAATGGAGATTAGGTCAGGGCTGCCCCAATGATTGGGAGAAAAGAATTGCTGTTCAAACAGTTTAAAGCAGCTCACACCTTTCCCTCCTTCTGGGCTGAAAATGGGGCAGGTGCTCAGGTCCAGAAAAATAAATCACTTACCAACTCCTCCCCAGGTCTGGACCCACACCTGAAGCTATTATGGGATGTCACACTTAGACTCTCACTAGTACAGTGCAGTGGGGAACACAGGATCTGGATGGTTAGTCTTAGAGTTGGACAAAATTTTGGACTTGTCCAACCAGCCCCTCGTTGTACAGTCCAAGATACTGAGGTTCAGAAAAGGGAAGGTGAAAACGACATAATTTGAACCCGGAACCTTTGTTTCCAACTTCATCACTTGGCCACACCTTTACTGGATCATTAATACCAAGCTAGAGGGGAACTTAAACATCAATCACTTCATTTTACAGGGAAAGAAGCTGAGGCCTAGGGAGAGGAAGTATCTTGATAAAAAGCATCGATTTCAATCTGGAGGAGACTATAGAACTCACAGAGACCGATGTTTATGTTACAGATGAGGAAGCTGAGACTGAGAGAGGCTCAGTGCTATACAGCTAGTTAAATGGTAGAGCAAGAAGAATTTTAATTCAGGACCTGATGCCAAAATCCATTTTATTCTCCTTCCATTCTCCCTTGCTTCCCTTACCCAACACTTTCCACATATATGTGTGGAATGACTCATGATTTCAATGTGTTTTCCCTTCCATAATCTCATCTGAACCTCACAACAGTCATGAGGGATCAACAGGACAGAGAAGAGTAATTTCATTGGACAGATGGGGAAACTGAAGCCTGGGGTGTCATGGCTAGCATGTGATAAGATATTTCTGATTACTAAATGCAGAATCATAGGACTTGGAGTTGAAAGGGACCTTAGACATCTTTCTAGCTGAACCTTCTTTGATTTTACAAATCAGGAAAGAGACCTAAAGTGTCTTAGCTGAGTAGAGACTGGCTAAACTGCAATGAGCCTACTACTCTGTCCATGACATTGGACTTCTGAACTTCAGACATCCAAGAGGATTTAATTTAATTTGAAAAGAGGGTTTGTGTATACAAACAGGGCTATAAAACTCTGCATACCCTGTGACCCAGCAATACCAATTCTAGGTCTATATCCCAAAGAGATCAGAAAAATGAGACCCACATGTACAAAAATATTTATAGCAGCTCTTTTGTGGTGGCCAAGAATTGGAAATCGAGGGGATGCCCATCATTTGGCCAATGAATGGACAAGTTATGGTATATGAATGTGATGGAATACTACTATGTTATAAGAAATGATGATCAGGAAGACTTCAGAAAAACCTGGAGAGACTTACGTGAACTATTGCTGAGTGAAGTGAGCAGAACCAAGAGAACATTATACACAGTAACAGCAATGTTGTGTGATGACTAACTCTCACAGACTTAGCTCTTCTCAGCAATGCGAGGATTTTGGACAACTCCAAAAGACTTGTGATGGAAAGTGCCAACCACATCCAAAGAAAGAACTATGGAGTCTGAATGCAGGTCAAAGCAGACAATTTGCTCTCTCTTTCTCTTTTTTTTGGTTGTTTTTTTTTCTTTCTCATGGTTCCTCCCATTGTTTCTAATTCTTCTTTACAACATGACTAATGTAAAAATATGCTTAATATGAATGTGTATGTAGAACTATATCAGATTGAATGTTGTCTTGGGGAGAAGGGAGGGAACAGAAGGGAGGAGGAGAAAATTTAGAACTCAAAATCTTATGGAAGTGGATGGTGAAAACTAAAGATAAACAAATTAATTTTTTTAAAAAAAAACCTCTTTAAAAAAAGAAAGGAGGGTCCATAGAGCAGCATAAACTTTTCTTTATCCCCATCCCCTTCCAACTCTACACAATAAATTAATTGTTTAGAACATGTTTTTTGCCATTCTGGGAGCATGGCCTTCAGAGTCCATTTAGCAATAAGAGGACATTTAATTTACTACTTTATGGCCCTACGCACTTGGAACCCCAAAAGGATTCTCCAGCTTAATCCATCTATGCTATTCCCCAGATCTGACTCCCTAAGATTGTTCCTTAAAATTAAATCCATACTCAAGGGACCAATATTTATCACTAGAAGGGACATTTCATAGGAGAAAACATTTCAACATTTGAATTTTCAACTGTTAAAAAAGTCTCTATCACATGTTGTAATCATACTTTTGGGGTTCTGTCAGTCTGAAAAGTGTCTTCTCCTCCTTCAAAATCCCTATAATGCTAGCAGGAAAAAACAGTCCTATAATTAATTGCAACATTTAAGAACATTTTTCTTTTCTATTCTAAGGCCTCTCCCACCTCCATCATTGAATATTCCAGATTTCCTTCCAGCCCTGATATTCTGTATTATAAGGTCTCAAACACAGAATACCAGAGCTATAAAGGAATTTAAAGAACATAATTTTAGTGTTGAAATGTTTTGGAACATAGAGTAAGGAATGTTGAGTTGGAAGGGAGTTAGAACATAGAACCTATCATTGAACATAACCAGGAAGCAGTTTAGAATACAGAAAAATAGAATGGAAGACACGGAGAAGACCTCAGAGATTATCACCTCACCCAAACTCATCCTTTAACAGCAGAAACTGAAGGGCTGGCCCAAAGTCAAAATAAGGTGGTAAGAACAGATATAGAGCCAGTGTCTTCTGACCCCTGGCTAATGTTAAGAGTCCAGGCTGGTATCACTTCATTATGTTTTTTTTAATTTATTGACTTGTTTATTTACTTTTCGTTTACAAGATTCAGTTACAGAATCACTTGAGTTTCAGATTTTCTCCCCTCCCTTCTCCCGCCCCCCATGGTGGCGTACAATCATGTATGGGATCTGCAAACACTTTCCCATTGTACAATAATCTGGTTTTACAGAAGCATTGTAACCAATGGAGTAAATAATGGAGAAAAAAAGAAACAAAAGAAACAAAACCAAACATGGAAAAGAACAATGGCATGTGTTGCTTCAGTCTCCATTTAAGCTCTGGTCTTTCTAGATCTTTCTCTGAGTATAGGTATCTCCTTTCATTCTGAGACTTGTAGAGTTGTCTTTTAACTGTGCTTTGCTGAGAAGAGTACAGTTTATCAAGGTTGGTCATTACACATATGATGTATCTGTGACTGTGTACAAAGTTTTCCTTGTTCTGCTCTTCTCACTTAGCATCAATTCATACAAGCCTCTCCAGGTAAATATGAAGTCCATCTCCTTCTCATTTCTTATAGCACAATAGTATTCCATTACATTCATATACCATAACTTGTTCAGCCATTCCCCAATTGATGGGCATCCCCTAAGTTTCCAGTTTTTTGCCACCACAAAGAGAGCAGCAATAAATATTTTTATACATATAGGTCCTTTTCCCACTTCTATGCTTTCTTTGGGATACAACCCCAAAAGTGGCATTACTGGGCCAAAAGGTATGCAATTATTTATAGCCCTTTGGGCATAGTTCCAAATTGCCCTCCAGAATGGTTGTATCAGTTCACAGCTCCACCAACAATGCATTAGCATTCCAATTTTTCCATAACCTCTCTAGCACTTGAGTTTTGGCTGAATGCTCTGACATCACTTAGCTCACTGGATTTTATATTTAGGTTCCATCTGCCTGGATATTTCAAAAGACTTCCACTTTATTCTCCAAGGCCTACAACTTGAGGATCCATGACTGCCCAAAGGCTGGCCTTTTGGAGTGAACCATAGTCTTCTCATTGACTGTCCCCCATACCTGGATTGCTCTCCCTCCCTACCTCTGCTTCAGTTTCCCTGACTTCCTTCAAGACTCAGCCTAGTTCTCACCTTATGCAAGACACCTTTCCCCATCTCTCCCAAATGCTAGTGCTTTCACCTCTGAGACTGTTTTCCATTTAAAGACTATACTATGATTGTGAGCTCCTTGAAGACAGGAGTTTCTTCTCTTTTGTTTTGTATCTCTTGCACTTACCAAAGTGCCTGGCACACAATAGGTGATTAAAATGCTTCTGACTTGCTTTGCTTCTAGGTCTTCTCTGTGCCATTTTTTGCTATATGCTTCATCCTCCTCTCACTCACATACTTCTCTCCATTGCACTGTGAGTGAGAGGCATATTAATTGTATTTATTGATAAATATATTTCATATAAACTTCTTCATGCATGTATTGTCTCTCTTGATAGAATATAAGTTCCTTAAGGGTAGGGCCAGGCACAGAGCATATGCTCATTAAAGGCATGTTAATTGGTTAATTGAGTTACTAACTCAGCCATACCACAGTATCTCAAAAAAGTATCTCTTTTTAGTATCTCATAGTATCTCTTCCTCTGTTCAGGAAGAATTTTGGCACCATTTAAAGATCTTGACAATATCCATAAAGCAATCCAGTCCATACAATCCAAATGAGCGAAAGAAGAATATTTAGTGTTCAGATCAGGATGTGCAGTTGCGTGGGAAACCTACAGAGCTCACCCAGCAATGTATGGATAGATTGGACAGACGCTGTGGTTGGAGATGAGCTGGGCCAAGGAGGACACTTGTTAATGCATTTTGTATTTCCTTGCAACCTATTTCTCCTCCATAACATGGGAGTTGATTAAGGGTATTTCTCCCTCTAGATTTCCAGAGCCTAGTATGAAAGAAAGAAAGAAAGAAAGAAAGAAAGAAAGAAAGAAAGAAAGAAAGAAAGAAAGAAAGAAAGAAAGAAAGAAAGAAAGAAAGAAAGGAGGGAAGGAAGGAGGGAGGGAAGGAGGGAGGGAGGGAAGGAGGGAGGGAAGGAGGGAGGGAGGGAAGGAAAGAAGGAAAGAAGGAAAGAAGGAAGGGAAGAAGGAAGGAAGGAACAAAGGAAGGGAAGAAGGAAGGAAGGGGAAGATAGAAGTACCCCCATGCTTGCTTCATCCTCCAAAGCCCTCACTTGACCCACCTATCCCCACTAGCTGTTGTTCCTTACCTCTTCTCCCCTTTTTGGTTTGACAAAGCCATCTCAAATCAATGTCTCTGCTTCCTTTTTCTCTGCAGGCTGGCTTTTAATTTCATCATTTAACCAAAACTTCTTTCTCAAAAGTTTCCAATAATCTCTTGATTTCCAAATATAATGACTTTTTGTCCAGCCTCATTCTTCTTAAACTTTCAACACTATCACCTTTCTTTCATACTCTTCTCTCCTTGTTTTCTTCCTCCCAGCCTGGCTGCTCCTTCTTAGTCTCTTCTTCACTGGATCCTCTTTCAGATCACACTCTCTCACCATAGGTATCCCCTCAGGGCTCTGTCCTGGGCCCTCTCCTCTCCTCTCTTCTCCTCTCCTGTCCTCTCCTCTCCTCTCCTCTCCTCTCCTCTCCTCTCTTCTCTTCTCTTCTCTTCTTTTCCTACTCTTCTCTCCTCTCCTCTCCTCTCCTCTCCTCTCTCCTCTTCTCTCCTCTCCTCTCCTCTCTTCTCTAATCTTCTCTTCTCTTCTCCTCACTTCTCTCTATACTATTTCACATGTGATCTCGTCACCTCCCATACTTTCAATGATCATCTCTATGATGATCATTTTTCAGATATATTTCTCCTAGTCCTCTCTCTTAGACTCCAGTCTCACATTTCCAATCACCTTTCAGATACCTCCAACTAATTATCCCATAAACATCTCAAACTCATCATGTCAAGAACTGGTCACCATTTTTCTGTCAAAACCTTCCACCCTTCTGAATGTCCCTATTACTGTTGAGGGTATCACCATCTTCCCAATCCCTCAGGCTCACAATCTAGGTATCATCCTTGATTCCTCACTATCTCTCACTGCCCGCATCCAATATGTTGAAAAGCTTCACCTATACAACATCTTTTGAACACACTCCCTCCTCCTCTCTGACTCTGCCCTCACTCTAGTACAGACCCTCATCACCTCAGGTCAAAGTTCTTGCAATAGTTGATGAAGAGTCTGCCTGTCTCAGCCCATTGTCCATGCAGCCACCAAAGTGATTTTCCTAAAGCACAGGTCTGACCACATCATCTCCTCCACCCCAGTCCCCAGTATCTCTAGTAGCTTCTTATCACCGCAAGAAACAAGTAATATTCCCTTTTTGTCATTCAAAACCTTTCACAACCTGACCCCCCCATACCTTTCTAGTATCTTCTATATACTTTACACACTCTCCCCTTCTCCCGTACTATTCTATCCAGTGACATTGACCTCCATACTTTTCCTCAAACAAGACACTCCATCTCTCTACTCTGTGCATTTTTTTCTGACCTACTGCATTTCTTGGCTTCGTTTTAACTCTCGATAAAAACCACATCTTCTACAAGAAGTGTTTCACAGTTGCTTGACTCTGGTGCCTTCCCTTCATTATCTCTAATTTATCTTGTCTGTATCTTGCTTGTACATAGTTATGTGCAGGTGGTCTCTTTCTTTAAAATGGGAGCTCCTTGGGGCAAGAAGGGTCTTTAGCCTCCTTTTTATATCTTCAGGACTTAGCACAGTGTCTGACATATAGCAGACCTTTAATAAATGATTATTGCCTGACTAGATGGATAGAAAAGTAGACAGACAGACAGACAGACAGACCGACAGACAGAAAGACAGATAGATAGACAGATAGAAAGATAGACAGAAAAATAGACAGACAGACACATAGACAGACAGACAGATAGATAGATAGACAGACATATAAATGATAGAAAGACATATAGAAAAATAGATGGAAAATATAGGTAATAGATGGATAGACAGAAGGATAGATAAATATATAGATGATAAACAGGTGATGGATAATAAATGGAAGGAGAGATAGGTGATAGATAAATAGATAGACAGGAAAATATTTAAGTACTTACTATGTTGCAGTCACTTTTCTAAGACCTGGGGATACAATTGCAAACAGGCAAGACAGTTGCCCCCTCAAAGCAACTTCCCTCCAGTAGGAAAAGTAACACATAGAGGCGTGTCAAAAGGATATGGGACCCCCAAAGGAGCATAATGAAGATACAACCAGGAAGTGGTGGGAAGTCCTGGGACATGGAAAGATAAGACAAAATGTTGCTCTCATAAGGATGCTGGTGGTAGAACAGACACCATAGGGAGGAGAATAGTGGGTATGGGTAGAGGTGGTGGTGGTGACCCTGGATGGTAACCTTTGGCCATTTCTATTTCCAAAATTTATTTCATACATCCCTATTTACATGAAGATGGCCTCTCTTGGCCAATTGTAAGCTTCTTGAAGGCAAAGATCGATTCATTTTCTCTTTGTATTCTCAGTACTCAGCATAGTACTTGGCATTGCAAGCCATTTATAAAAGCTTATGGATAGATTAATTGGGGGGCAGCATAATGCAGTGGATGAGAACTGGACTTCAAGCCTGAGAGTTGCTATTGTTGTCTCATTGTATCTCACTCTCCACCTGTGATTTGGCAGAGACACTGGAGGGGTTCACCATTTCCTTCTCCAGTTCATTTTACAAATGAGGAAACTGAAACAAAGGGGTTGAAGTGACTTGCACAGGATCACACAGCTAGGAAGTGTCTGAGGCTGGATTTGAACTCATGAAGATGAGTCTTCCTGACTCCAGGCCTGGTGCTCTGTGCATTATGGAGCTGCCTAGCCACCTGAGAGACCTGGGTTCAAATTCTGTCTCCATCATTTACTTGCTGTGTGACCCAGGGCAGGTCACATTATTTCTCTAAACCTTAGTTTCTTTACCAGTAAAATAAGGGTGTTGGTCTCTGAAGCCTCCAAGGACCCTTCCAACTCTACCTCTTATGACTGATGTGGAGGCTGAAAATATGTGTTTGAATCCCACATCATACATTCACTGATTGTGTTACAACTGAACCTTGTCCTTGGCAATCTCATTGGATTGCCATGAAGATTTGCACTTGGCAAACCTCAAAGTGTTACCTGAATGCAAGTTTTGATTCTTCTCATGGTCCCTGCTAAGGCCCAGCATGCATGAAATAACGATCCCTTTAAGCTTCAAGCCCAAATGTTTTCTCCACATCAGCAGAGAGGAAACTGTCAGGCACAGCGTGATGGTTTGAACATGTACATGTCCTTGATAGATGAATCCCCCCACCAAAAAAATTCCTATCCCAATCATAATAGAAATTTTAAAGCTTAAAGGGACCTAAGAGTTCAGTAAAACCTTGTCATTTTTTGAGATGAGGAAACTGAGACCCTAAGAGAAAATATGAATCATCCTCCATCATCATCCATCCATCATGACACATAGTATCTGGGGCTAAAACTCAGATCTTCCTGTTTCAGAGCAGGCTCTCTCCACTCTAACACAAATGTTATTCTTATTTGGTCTCTACATAAATTATGTATTTATTAATGTCACAGAAGCAAAGCCAAGCTAACAGGCAGGAAGATAGTAACCCTGCTCAGAAACTCTCTTTCATATCCAAGGCTATTAGAGCACACTAAATGGGAAAGGGGGTGGATGGAGAACAAGGACAGAAGCTTGAGTTAACTTATCTAGAATTGTATTTAGGTTGTCTCCATATTTCAGATTCTTTCCTGAGGGGGGAAGAAAGAAAAAAAACAGTCTCTTTCATTCTTCTGAACCCTACAAAAAATGAGCTAAGAATCTCAGGACCAGGTCACAACTCTACCTTGAACTTCCTGAGTGACTTTGTGCAAGTCATTACCCTTCTAGCCTTCAGTTCCCGGCTCTGTAAAATTAAGCGTCTGGGCTGAGTTGGCTCTAAGGAGCCTCTCTGCTTAAATAGTTGGGTTTTTTTGCTGAAAATCCACATTTCTTGGCCCTACTATCTCCCAGCATCTGTCTTTCTTCAAGGTTGATTGATTGTCTATGAAACCCCTGAACTGATAGACTATTGGCTCGTGGCAGAAAGTGGTGGCTGAAGTACCATTTCTTACATGAAGCCTTCCTGGATCCTTTTCGATTACTGGAGCTATTCCTTCTCAAATTTCCTCTTATCATACTTATATGACTACATTGATAACCCTCCCTCCTCAGTGGAATGTAAGCTCTTGGGGGGGGGGGAGAGGGTAGGCACTAATTTGCATCTGTCTTTGTCTTCCCAGGCCCAGGCACTTAATAAATGTTTGTTCAGTTGAATTAAATAAGCTTCTTTAGTCTATGTTCAAAGGTCCATTCCAACTTTTAAATACTATCTACATTCTAAGTCCCTACACCCAGCCTAGATCTTTTACATTCTCTGACTCTCTGGCAAACATTCTCCAGTTTAAGGTTCTTCCCCTCTCTAACATCCTATAATACTGAGGTCCCTTCCAAAATGAACCTTCTACATTCTCAAACTTCATGGTCCAAGATCCTTCCAATCTCTAGCCTTCCAGGTTCACTAATACTGCATGGGTCTAGCATACCAGAAACCTTTGACTAAAGCTTGCAGCAGAACTGAGACCTGGGCCCTGTTTGGGGGCTGAGAGGAGGAGGGAAGGCTGTAGGCAGTTCAGCACTATTAGTTAAATAATGTTTCTTTAAAAATGTATTTAATTCCTCCTCCCCCCCCCCCCCCGAAATGCTGGAATGTTCCTATTGAGTATACTTCCCCCCTTGCCCATGAATATTAATGTCCTTCTCTGAGCTATCTACTTGAAAAAAACGAGAATAAATTAAATACCTACAGATTTTTCTAATTCTTCTTTTTTGGTGACATGCCGTCATTACATCAAATTACGGAGACGGGCTCCCTTTTTTTTTTTGGTGAAAATTATGGAATATAAAGTGTATGTAAATGGAGCCTAAGGCTGTGAAGAAAGAACAGGGGCCGGGGAGGCATTAGGTATTCCAGTAGCGTAGTCATGGGCCAATTAATCAAGCGGTGGCGAGAAAAGATGCAGAAACGATGAGTTCGCCCTTCATGTTGATGAGGCCGGTCCAGGGCAAATGCTGCCGCACCTGAGCTCATAGTTAGGCATGCAGAAAGGGATCATGGGAATATCTTCACGCCTTTGTCTTTCTTGTGAAGGATGGAAAATGTCAGGCTGTTGTTTGGCTGCATGGGGGAGACTCAGGGAGAATTCACAGTCTGGCAAAGGCTTTTCTTTTCTTTCTTTTTTTTTTTTTAACTCTTTCTGGTCTCTCTCCTTCCCCCATCTCTTTTCTCCTGCCTGAGCTCATGGGTCCAGAGTCCATGGTTCACAACACTAAGCATGAAAGGATGCTGGCTGCTGCTAGTGGCTGGATGCTATAGGGGCAGTGTGTGTGTGTGTGTGTGTGTGTGTGTGTGCACGCCAGCACGGGTGTGCGCATGCATTGGAAAGGGTTGGGAGACAGGAAAGAAAGGACAAAAGCTCTGTTTATAAATTGCTCTTTGTTCACCTTGGAAATGGTTTTGAGTGACCCTCTCTTGCTAGCCCTTTCTCAGTCCACTGGTGGTGACAGACTAAATGCTTGGAAACCACAGATCAGAAGACAGCACAAACAACCACCACAACAATGTGATTCTGTGAGAAACTGGAGGTTTCCCTCCCTCTTCAGATATTTGTTTCCACTGAGTCCCCTCTAAGTGGAAGGTCATGCAAGTCTCAGAAGGCACGCATGCCTTCTATATACTTATTCATGAGCTAACTGGTTCTGAGACTCATGCTATAGAATCAGCAAATGTCAGAGCTGCAAGTCATCTTAGAACATAAGGTATAGAATGTCAGGATTAGAATGGATTCTAAAAGAGAGTTTTCTATGCTGGAAGAGATGTTAGAACATGTAAGATCGGCTGGCAGAGCTGGGAGAGGCTTTGGATAACAGAAAAGACAAGGGCAGAACTGGGAGGGACATTCCAGTATAGAATGTTAGACCCGAAAAGAATCCTAGAAAAAGGAATACTGGTATCATAAGGAGACCTAGAAGGCAGACCAGGAGGTGTTAAAACAAACCCCCCAAAAAGCCATAGAACATAGGATATCTCCGAATATCAGAATTTAAAGGAACCTTACAATGCCATAGGATTCTGAGATAAAAGAGATCTTAGAGGTCACCTGGGTCATCTGTGGCCTTTTACAAATGATGACGTTGAGACCTGGAGAAATGAAGTGACATGAGCAAAGTCACCCAGTATGTTCCTGATGCAGCCAGGATTAGAAGAAGTTGGATCAGGAATAGATAACTTTATTGAACCAGATGTAATCAAAATAACATTCATATGGAGAAAGAAAAAGGTCTAGATTCTCAACAGAAATAATGGAAAATACAGAATAAAGAGGGGAAATAGCATATGCAGACATCCAATTATACTGTGAAGCAAGAATTGTCTCAACTATATGTTATTTATTTAAAAATAAACTAACATAAAAGAAAGTAGAAGGAAGTGGCTCGATAAGCAAGCACTGGAAACAATAGAATTCAATTAACTGCTGTTTGATAAAGCCCCAACACAGACTAGTTAGAGACGTACTTCCTCTTTGAGAGGAAATGCTAGAAAGCTCCAAAGTAGTTTGACAGAAATTAGACCTAGATTGGCATTTTATACCAAATACCACAATGAGCCAAAAACGGCTACGAAAAATCAATATAAAAGTCAATGCATATAACACAAATGTATACATATACATATAAATACATATATCTTTGTGTATATATGTACATATATGCACATGTCTATCTATCCATCTATCCATCTATCTATCTATCTATTTATTTATCTATCTATCTATCTATCTATCTATCTATCTATCTATTTATCTATGTTCCTGTGTGTTTTTGAGTACAACTGATTCCACAGCAGTAGCTAAGAGAAAATACACAGGTATGTAGACTTTTGTACAGATAGATAGATAGATAGATAGATAGATAGATAGATAGATAGATAGATAGATAAATAGATAGATAGATATGTATGTATATACACATAAACACATATGTACATTCCTCTCTGTCTCTCTCTCCCTTTCTCCCTCTTCTCCTTCTCGCTCTCTGTCTCTCTGTCTCTGGGTGTCTCTGTCTCTGACATATACATATATATGTATATATATATATACATATACATACGTAAACATATACATGTGTATGAGTGTATGTGTGTGTGTATATGCTGTTTGTGTGATTTGTTACAACAGATTCCACAAGAGTAGGCTAAGAGAAAAGTCTTAACCAACAAGGGACAGATGAGATCATGAAAAGATGATTTCAATTACATGAAAATGAAGAAGTCTTGGCACAAGCTAAATTAACAAAGTAAGAATAAGGAGGGAAACTGTGCGCGAGCTAGGGGTGGGGAGGGATCTTTGTCCCCAGTGTATCTGATATTTCAGTGAAGAATTAACAAAAAAATATAAAACCAAAAGCCATTCTCCAATGGATAGGAACAAATAGTTTTTGAAGGAAAAATTGCAAACTCTCCACAATGATAAGAAAAATTGCTTCAAACTACTAATAATAAGATATATGCAAATCAAATCACCTCACACCCATCAAATTGGCAAAGATGATGAGATATGGGAATAATTAATGTTGGAGGGGTTGTGGAAAGACAGGCACACTAAAACACTATTTGTTAAAGAGTTAATTGGTCCCAACCGCTCTGGAAAGCAATTCGTAATTATGCTAAATAAAAAGTGACTAAAGCCTCTGTACGCTTTGACCCAAGTATCCAAACGTAGGCATACACTACAAAGAAGTCCAAAGCAAGTCAATAAGTATTTACCAAGTCTCTACTATCTGGAAGCTAGGTGGCGCCATAGTGCATAGAGCACCTGGGCTGGAGTCAGGAAAACTCACCTATCTTCCTGGGTTCAAATCCAACCTCAGACACTGACTAGCTGTGTGAACCTGTGCAATTGAGTTGACCCCTATTGCCTCAGTTCTTCATCTGTAGAATGGGGATACACTTGTGAGGGAAATGGCAGACTACTCCAGTATCTTTGCCAAGAAAATCCCATGGTCAAGCCCAGGGCATCACATAGGATCAGATAGACTCTGTCTGGCCCTGGGTTAAGTGTTGGGGACATAAAGAAAGGCAAAGCCAGGTCCATTCTTCAAGGGGAATTCATGAAGGAGACACCAAACTATGATGTACAAATAAGCCACCTGGCCTCTCTAAGCCGCGCGGGGAGGGAAATGGGATGGGAGAAAAATGAATAAAAATAAATGAAAAGGAGAATGATTAAAAATAATAGAAATAATACTATTTAATATTATTAATAGAAATAATAATAATAGACTAGAAAACAGTAAAGGGCGAATCTCTGCACTCAAGTATGTTAAATTCTAGACTAAACAGCATGGAGATAACTATGTACAAATTGTTTCAAAGTATATTATATATACACCTGAATATATACAGAAACATACATGTACATGTGCATACACAGACATGTATTGTATGTACACACACGTATATATGTGTATTTCTATGTATAATTTGTTTCTATCGTATTTGCTTCCCCTAAAGTTTAATATCCTTGGGGCAGGAGCTGTCTATACACAGAAAGAAACAGATATAGACATAGATATAGACATGATAACCAGAGATTTAAAAAAGGAAGTGCTACTATATTAAGGGGGATAAGGAAAGACTTCCTGTAGAAGGAAGGCTCTCAGCTGAGACTTGAAGGAAGCCCAGGAGGCCAGAAGAGGCTGAAAGCATCTCTGGGACACTGAGAGGGTAAGGTAGAAGTCAGCTGGTGGAAGTCGGGTGGAGGGGAATGGGAAGGTGCTGGGAGCAGGAAATGGGCTCCAGACCAAACTTGTGGTCTGAAGGTCTCACCTCTGTTCTACAATCTGGTTTCTTGGTTTATAATCTAATAGGAAATTGTCCCTGGATTATCCTGTCAGTGCTTTGAATACAGATAATTGATAACACGCTATATATTATTATGAGCATTACTGTTCTTCCATACAAGGAAGTATATGATAAATCAATACAATGAAGATTAAAACTGGAAAGGGATATAGAACAGGTGATGTCAGAGCCAAGAGGGACCTTAGAACAGAGAATATTAGAGCTGGGAGGGGGGCCTTAGAACAGGGGATGTAGAACTAGGAGGGGCCTTAGAAGAAGGAATGTATAATGGACTTTAAGACAGAGAATATTAGGAGTAGAAGGACCTTCAAAGATGGGGAAAATGAGGTGGAGGGAAGGGAAAGTTCCTTGCCCGTGGTCACCCCAAGATCTAGCAGAACTGGGGTTTAAGCCTATGCCTCTAAATCCAGGCTCTTTCCGAAGCATAGTGTTGTAATGAATTATGGTCAGATTCACTGAAGCCGTGAAAGTTAACAATGGCCATAAAGGTATTAATAGTCACAAAGACAAGATTTTTCCAAGTGTGTTTCCAGCAATAGCTGAGTCCCTGTGCCCCATGATTTCAATTCCTTCTGACCATAGGGCTTCCCAGCTGGGAGTATTTAGAAGTTAGAACCTTTTGCTGCTGCTGCTGCTGCCACCGCCACCACTGCCTCCCAGTTGGTATCTGCAGCTTTTCTTTGCCAAGCACTATCCCAAAATTTATCTGACTGGATCTACTCTATAACCCTCGAAGGGTATAGGGGAAGGGATGTAGGAGGTGGAATAGGTAGTGAGCTCCCCTTGGGATCAGAAAGACCTGAGTTAAAATTTTGTCTCTAACATTTATAGCTTTGGGGGCAAGCTTCAGTACACCTACAAATTGAGCTTACTTGATTGTTTTGATGGTGGTCTAAAAATGATGGAGAAAAAATGTTAATAAGGAAAACTAAACTCAAAATGGTGTGTTAAACATTTACCCACACACCCTAGCCTAGCTCTGTGACCCTGAACAAGTCACTCCACCTCTTCTAGGATTCCAGGTACTTTTTCTATAAAATGAAGAGACTGGATTCAGTGACCTCCAAGAAGCCTTGGAACTCTACACAGATGATTCTATGACTTGTGACATTTGGGGCCCAGACAAGGGAAGAGACTTGCCCAGGACCACAGAGAGTCTGTGATATGCTGCACACAAACTCATTTTAAAGCCCAGGAAAGCCAAGAGCAGATGCTTTCCCCAGAAGGGATGCCTGGCACAGAATGCCCTACCCTCCCTTGTCTTATACTCTGCTGCCTAACTTCCCCATTCTCTCAGACAGGAGAAACAAAATCACATCCCCATGTCTGCCTACAACTTATGACTATTTCACCCCTAGACCTTCAAGGGATCTTTCTGATTCCCTCATGGTGTTCATAAGAAAACTAAAGCCTGCAAGAAATGCATCCATAGGTCCCCAATTTAGAAATTTTAGGGACCCTAGGGTTTGTCTAGTCTAGCTCCTTCATGTTATGTTATATTCAATTTGTGGAGAAGGAATTTAAGGCCCAAAGTAGAAAAAAAACAGCTACATAGTGCAGCAGATAGAACCCTGGGTCTCTCTAAAAATCAGGGAGTTATTCAGCTGTTCCGATCATATCCTACTCTTTGTGACCCCATTTGGGGTTTCCTTGGCAAAGATAATGGAGTGGTTTGCCATTTTCTTCTCCAACTCATTTTACAGAAGAGAAAACTGAGGAAAACAGGGTGAAGTGACTTGTCCGGGGTCATATAGTTAGTAAGTGTCTGAAACCAAAGAATTAGGAAGACCTGAGTTCATATTTGGCTTGAGACACTCACCAACTATGTGATCAGGGCAAGTCACTTAACCACTATCTGTCTCAGTTTCCCCATCTGTAATACAGGGGTAATAAGAGCACCCATCTCACAGGTGAATAAAATGCAATAATATATTTCAAGTACTTTGCCAACCTTAAAACATTCTATAAATGCTAGATATTATCATTATTCAACCAATAAGCATTTATTAAATGTCTGTGCCTGCTAAATTCTGGGAATACAAAAAAAGAGTTCCTGTACTCAAGAAGCTTACAATCCAATGGAGGAGAAAACACACAAACAAATATATTTGAAGCAAGTCATGTACAGAACAAATAAGGAATAATTAACAGAGGAAGGAACTGAAATCAAGATGGGTTGGGGAAGGCTTCAGGCAGAAGGTGAAATTTTAGTTGGGACTTAAAGGAAGCCAGAGAGGTCACTGGTTAGAGCTGAGGAAGGAGAGCATCCTAGGCACAAGGGACAGACAGAGAGAATGTCCAGAAACAAGAAATGAAGGACCTTGTTTGGGGATATTTTCCAAGGTCAGCAAGAGTGGAAGTTTCAAAGTGGTCGATTTGATTTTGTTTCAGACAAAGCATAGTTAAGTCAACATTGTACTGAATTTGATCCCATGAAGAACGGAGTTAACATTCTGCTTTAGACACTCAATGGTTGTATGAACCTGGTCAAGTCACCTCTCTGAGGCTCTGTCCATTTCCTTAGTGCTGAAATGTCTTCCAGCTTTCAGTCTATGACTGTATGAGATCTCTCCAGCAGAGCTGGCTGAGAGGTGACAGACTCTACCAAGAAGATGCACATTTTCAGATGTGTTCAATAAGAGAGAAGGTACAACTAGTCCCTACCCTCAAGTTTCCTTTATACATACATATATACACATACACATATATGTAGCTATATGTATGGATGTGTGTACATACATACACACACATATACATCATGCATTTTTATTATACATAAGCTCAATTCTACAAGTGAAATTAATAATCTACCCTGTGAAGAATCTAATTGGAAGACTCTACTCCTTATTTCCTCTAACAATAACAATAACTATCATAAAAGTGCTCCACAAATTTTACCTCATTTGAGCCTCACAAAAATCTTGAGGGGGGGGTTGATGTTTTCATTATCTCCCTTTTATAGATAAGCTAACTTGGATAGACAAAGGATAACTAACTTGATTAACCCTAGGCTGGTGTCTGAGGTTGGATTTGAACTCAGGTTTTCCTGCCTCCAGATCCAGTGCTCTCTCCACTGTATCACCTAATTCCTCTTGACAGCACTTCAGATACTTGAATGTTCTCCTTCCCTCTGAGATTATTCCTAATTTACCCTGTCTACATCTTATTTGTACATAGTTCTTTGCATGCTGTTTATCCCTTTGGAAAGTGAGCCCCTTTAGATCAGGAGACTGTCTTTCACCTTTCTTTGTATCCAAAGAGCTTAGGACCATGGCTGGACCATAATGGTTGCTTAATAATTGCATGTTAATTGATCCTGCCCTCTACTCCAAGTATTACCTTTACCAGATAAATATTCCAAGCAAACAGATTCCTGGGAGAAAAAAATCCTGTCTGAGATGAGAAACAAGGGCCCAGAAGACAGAAAAACAGATTTTCCCAGCAAGCTCGGTTGTGGTCCAAAGATGGTCAATGTTTTGCCTAGACAGCATTCAGGATGCTGACAAGGTGCGAAAACTGACCATTAGAAAGATGGTTGAAGCACCTGGGTTTGGGAGGTGGGGTTCAATCTAGAGCAGAGGAGACTTAGGTGAGTCAGGACATGACAGCTATGCACAAATATTGGAAGAGGCTCATGGGATGATAGATTTAGAACTGAGTTACAAGGGAGGAAACTGAGGGAGACCCAGAGATGTTAAATGACTCGAGGTCACACAGGCAGAATCAGGATTTGAACTCAAGCTTTCTTACTCCAAGAAGGAGATGGATTAAGCTACTTAGCCCTAGTAAACAGACCACCAACAACAAAAGTGGGAGTTACAGGTGGGCAGATTCTACCTGAATATGAGAAAGAACTTTCTAACAACAAGATAAGTGGTTTGGTATTCTCAGCGAGAACTTCCCAAAAGTTGAAGAAGCTGCCTTCAAAGGTAATGAACCACCTGTCACATTAAGTCTCCAAGCAGATAACAGCTAACTTGGCATGGAAACAATGGAAGGAAGTAGGAAGTTGGATTATTATTTGACCTCTCAGGTCCTTTCCCATAGAATGGCCAGGGGTGTGTTGGGGTTGTACCCCAATGCCAGAAGGGGTCCCATATTCCTAAGGAGCTTTCCAGTGTTCCTGGCTAATTCTTCTCTCTCTCCAGAACAGTTAGGAGTCACCTGGTGCAGGGAGATGACAGAGGGGCTTGTGTTGCCCAAGGCACCTCATTACATGGAGAAACCATTCCCTATTTTTAATTAGCTAGAAAGATGATCTAGCCGTGGTAATTAGTACCAGGTGGTGGGGGCTTCACGGGGGCAGCCTCAGCATTGCTTGGAAGACGCACAAAGTCAAACTTTGTTTCCTTCATTCTGAATCATCATGCTTCTCCTGATACTCTCAATCCTGCCTTTCAATTACCCCAAAGGCTGCTGGGATATGAGGGTGAACACCTGAGCATGAGTGATATCTAATTTTCCTTGAATATTGCTTCAAATTATAAAACTATACAAAGAAGTACTTTGGGGAAGTGTCTGCAAATTCAGACTCAGAGTCAGAAAGATCTGGGTTCAAATCCTGACTCTGACATTGATTAACTATGTGATCCTAGACAAAACATTCAACCTTTCACCACTGCCAGTTTCCTCATATGGAAAAAAGAGCATGTACATTAGAAGGTAGCTGTGAGGACCAAATGAGATACATGTGTACAGGACTTTAAAACACTAAGAAGCAAATGGAAGGCTGGATGCTATTGTTAATGTCATGATCTTTATATGGACATGCATTTACACATTTGGCACAACACACAGATCAACCTAAGTTCTTCCTACTTTGATGCTTGGGGCTGTGTGACCCCGACAAAGTCACATCATCTGCGTGTGTGTGTGCGTGTGTGTGTGTGTGTGTGAGAGAGAGAGAGAGAGAGAGAAAGAGAGAGAGAGAGAGAAGAACGGGGAGGAGGAGAGGAAGGAAGGAAGGAAGGAAGGAAGGAAGGAAGGAAGGAAGGAAGGAAAATGAAGGAGGGTGGGAGAGAGGGAAGAAAGGAGAAAGAGAAGATGGAAGCAGGCATGGAAGGAGGAAGGAAGGGAGGAACAAAAGGGAGGAAGGGAAGGAAGGAGTGAAAGGAAGAGAAAAAGAAAGAAGAAGTAAATAACCATTTATTAAGCATTTGCTATTTTTCAGGCACTGTGCCAAACATACAAATATAAGCAAAAAGAAAGTCCCCTATCCTCAAGGAACTTACATCAGATAATACACAAAAGGGAAGAGAAAGGGGAGGGAGGGAGCAATGAAGAAGGAGGAAGACAAATAAAAGTACTTAGTCCTGGGTATGGTTTTGAAATCTAGTCATCAGGAACAGGGCCAGGAGGGAAATTAAGGCTGGTCCAAGCTCCTCTATAAAATGAAGACTCTAAGAGGAATTCACCTGTGAGAAAATGGAAAGGGGTTTGTGGTGGAGCATATTCCATGGTGAGTGGTTTCTAGGAGTCCAGTGTTCCAGGATGAGCCAACAGTAGAGGGGCATGGGCCAGAAGGAAAATGAAGGGCAGACAGATAGACGGATAGAGAGACAGAGACAGAGAGATAGAAAGATAGATAGATAGATAGATAGATAGATAGATAGATAGATAGATAGATAAGGAGAGAGGGAGGGAGGTGGGTAGGTGGGTGGGTAGATGAATGGATGGATGGATGGATGGATGGAAGGGTGGATGGATGGATAGATGGATGGATGGATGGATGGATGGATCCCTATAGATACAGATGGATAAATAGCTAAATATGTATATTGGCAACCCCTCCACTATGAGAATGTAAACTTCTATTAAAAAATAAAATATTTTTCTCATAAAAAATATTTAGAGTGGCTCTTTTGCTATGACAAAGAACCAGAAACTGACAGGGAATCCATAAATTGGAGAATGTTTGCGTAAAGCATGGTATTTGAATGTGATAGGATCCTACTGTGCTATAAGAAATAACTAAAGAGATGGTTTCAGAGGAAACCTGGAAAACTTGTCTGATCTGATGCAGAGGGAAATGAGCAGAACCAACACATATAATGACAAAACAATTTCAAAAGATGACTCTGATTAACACTTTAACCAACCATGACTCCAGAAGACTGATGAAGAATGATACAAATTCAGGGTACAGAATGAGACACAAATTTTGGGACATGGCTAACGCAAGCTTTTGTTTTGCTTAACCATGCATATTTGTTCCCAATGGAGAAGAGAGGTGAGCACAAAAATAGAAACAGACAGATGTTTAAGAGTGGAAAAAATAAATACATTTTAATTCTAGAAAAAAGAACGAAAATCTCCTTAAGGGGCGAGGCTGTTTTGCCTTTCTCTTCCTATTCCCAGTGTCTGTTGATTGACAGATGGATACTCTTCCACCTTCAATGGCCACACCCCAGGTGATTTCTCTCTGCCTAGATCCAATACCCTGCACCCTGTCACCTCTGTCCCTCTTGTCCTAGATAGGTCTCAGACCACCCCATAATATAAATGAGAACAGGAACTCATGCCATGGGAAAGAGTTGCTGGAGCTCCCAGAGGGAGTTCATGAAAGAAACAGGACTCTACCTCTTGGCCCCTAATTGTCTGTCTGTGTGAGGTAGATAGCAGTACTGCTCAGAGGCCCTGAGTTTATTCTTCTTTCCATACTCACTGGCTATGAGACCTTGGACAAGTCACTTAATTTTAATTTCCTTCAGGCTCAGCTTCTTCATCTGTCAAATGTGTACAATAATGGCATGACTATCTACCTCATTGGAATGTTGCAAGGAATACATTTTTTCAAGCCTTAAAGCACTCTTGGAATATTTATCATTATAGATTTTTATTTAGGGTTCTCTCCCCTAATTTTGTCATTTTCACTCATGTTTGATTCTTTGTGACCCCATTTGGAGTTTTCTTGGCAAAGATACTGGAGTAGTTTGCCATTTCTTTTTCCAACTCATTTTAGAGATGAGGAATCTGAGGCAAACAGGGCTTGCCCAGCTAATTAGTGTCAGAGGCCAGATTGGAACTCAGGAAAACTTGTCTCCAGGCTTGCAGTCTATCCACTGCACCACTACCTGTCCATATCTCTCCCTTACCACTCCTATATGCAAAGACAACATGGCTACCCTGGTCTTATTCTTTAAGGAAAGGTGGTCCTAAGACATCCACACTCTCATGCCTGCTTCAGCTGATGGAAAATAGCCCCATTTGTGAGGTGATTTGAGGGAGTTGGGGCTATGGCTTGTGGCTGACAATGTATCATAGACACAGAGATCTAAAGACGGAAGGGAGATCACTTCCATCTAGGCTAGCACCTAGCATTTTATGGAGGAGGGCGCCGGGGCCCCAGGAGAGCTGGGTAATATTGCCCAAGGACATATAGACACTATGACAGAGAGAGAATTTGAACCCAGATCCTGTAACCACAGAGCCAGTGTTCTTGCTGTTATACCCTTCTGGGTCCCTAAAATTGCATACAAGCACCTTTCTCACCTGGGGCAGGACTCCATCTGCCACATCCTAATTTTAAAAGGTCATTCACTATTTCTTTCCTTTTAACTGAGCCATGAACCAAACTGAAGGGTTTTTTAAGATAAACACATTTCATAAACCAGCCTGAACAGGATCAGAATAGCAATGATTTTTTTAAACTATTGAAGTGAAACAAATGTGAAAACATTGAAATAGTCTTCAAACCTGAGTCCTAGTCAGCTCCTGCTTACAGAGACTCCACTCCCAGCCTGCTGTCCCCAGTGATTCCTACTAGCTGTTAAAGCTGGGGGGTAGGGAGAGGTGGGGGCACAGAACATGAGGCTTAACCAAACAGGATGAAATCGAATAGGGATAAATGGAAACTCTCATTCATCCAGAAAATCAGCTTCTTAAGTAAGGGGTAAGAGAGGCATGACCTCAGAGTCATTTCCCAGAAAAAAGATTTGTGTGTTTCAATGGATTATAGACTCAAGATGAGTCAGCAGTATTATACAGCAGGCGGTTAGGGGGTGCCATAGTGCACAGAGAGCCTGTCCTAGAGTCTGGAACACTCATCTTCCTGAGTTCAAATCCAACCCCAAATACTTACTAGCTGTGTGACCCTGGACAAGTCACTTTACCCTGTTTACTTCAGTTTCCTCATCTGTATAATGAGCTGAAGAAGAAAATGCCAAACCGTGGTAATGTCTCTGCCAAGAAAACCCCAAATGGGGTCACAGAGAGTTGGACTCAACTAAACAACAGCAAGAAAAACGACCCTCCTGATTCCCCCTTACCCACTGTGCCACAGCTGCCTGACATTGTAGAATCATTTGGGAAAAAATGGAGATGTTTTACCTGGAGAAGAAAAATGTTTGTGGAGGAAGTTGGTGGTAGAATTGATTCTGTAGGTCAACAAGTACTATAGCTGGGACAGCCCTTAGAGCAGGGGATGTCAGATCTGAGAGAGGCCTTAGAACAGGGGATGTCAGGGATGGGAGGGCCCTTAGAACAGGGGATGTCAGATCTGGGAGGGTCCTTAGAACAGGGGATGTCAGGGATGGGAGGGCCCTTAGAACAGGGGATGTCAGGGATGGGAGGGCCCTTAGAACAGGGGATGTCAGGGATGGGAGGGCCCTTAGAACAGGAGACGTCAGAGCTGGGAGAGGCCACAGAACACAAAATGTGAAAACTTTGAGAAGTCTGAGTTCATTGAGCATCAGAAACAGGTTCCTTGAGGTAAGGTATTATTTATCTCTCTCTCTCTGTGTCTACCATGCCTAAGTCCAGATGTTACAAATAGTCAGCACTTAATAAATGCCTTTGAAATTGATTGTGAAAGTTGAAATGTGTTTTAAAGATGATCATTTTACAGATGGGGAAAACGAGGCTCTGAGAAACAACATTACTCCTCCGAGGTCATTCAGGAAGAGAACAGCAAAGCTCAGACTCAGACAGGGCGTTTTCTGACTCTAAGTTCCAGGTTCTGTCCATAAGCCCCCAATTCCTGTAGCCAAGTAATCTCAGTACACATAAATGTGATCAATGTGATCAATTCAGGGAGAGGTAGAACTAGACCCTATGTCTCCTCGACAGCCACCACCGGATTTGTCCGCTCCAAGGCAGAGGACACCTCCTTTGGCAGATTTGACCTTCAGGTCCTTGAGATTATGGAGGGTGAGTCATTGAAGCCCCATTGAGCAAACAAGGTTAAGCGACTTACCCAAGGTCATACCCCTAGTAAGTTTCTGAAGTCAAATTTGAACTCAAGTTTTCCTGACTCCAGGGCTCCATCTACCCAACTGCCCATTATAATAGACCTTAAAGGGAACTCACCTAAAAGGTTTTCTCTGAGGAGGCTGGTGCTCCTCAAAGGCTGCCTACCCTCCTGCTCTTCCCACAGAAATCAAAAGGGGCTGGGGAAGGGACAGGCTTTCGAGATGCAGGTTTTCAATGTTTTTACTGATATCTAACTGCTTCTACCTTCTCTCTGATCCTTCTGACTCCCTAGGACTCAGTCTCTCCTTGTATCTGTTACCTTCCTCTTCTCCCCATAACTTATGGGTGAAATAAATCCTGATTCTGAAATTTTCTCCAGATATAACATTTTATACTCTAAGATCTCTCCCAGCCCTGACATCCCTTGTTCTAAGGCCCCTCCCAGCCCTGATATCCCCTGTTCTGAGGCCTCTCCCAGCTCTGCCATCCACAATTCTAAGGCCCCTCCAACCTCTGCCATCCCCTGTTCTAAGGTCACTCTTAACTGTAACATTCTCCATTCTAAGGCCTCTTCTCTTCTCTGACATTCACTTTCTGAAGTTTTTCTGGTTCTAACATGTTCTGTGTTTCTTTTCCTCTCCAACATTCTTTGTACAATAATTCTTAGATTCAGACACCACACCACCTGGGTGGTGAAAGATTCACTTCTCTCGGATCTGCCATCCTGCCTGGAAGGAAAAAAAAAGGTAATTCTGAAAGTTCATATGGTAGGGGAGGATTAACCACCACACAAACGCAGTGGGAGCTCATCACTTTTCCCCTGCTCACAAGGATCCAGGGCACTCCGCTTGAATGCCTCTCCTGGGTCCACATCTCCTGGACCATCCTGTGCCCTATTCCTTCCTCAAATGTCTGGTAAGACTGAACAATTGCTGTGTGGTCTAGAAAACAGTTGGAACTTGGAGTCAGGAGAGATCTGCCTTTAAATTTCATCTGTTATTCCTCCTAGCTTTATGACCTTGGTCAAGTCCCTTCCCTTCTTTGGGCCTCAGTCTTTAAAAGGACAAGAATAGTGGCATGATGGAGTCATATAGCCAGAGAGCTCTTCATGCCAGTGCCAATGATGCCTTCCAGGCCAATGTTGGCAGCACTACCAGCCTCTTTGATTTGTGATGATCCAAAGAAATAATGCATGTAAAATACTTTGTGAACTTTAATGAGCTATGTAAATGTCAGGTAAAAAATAAACACCCTGACCCGTGTCTATTTCCCTCTGGGCCCTACTCCCTTGAGCTGGCCAGTCTGAAGAATCACCGCATAATAAATGTATGACCCTTAACTCTGAACTGAATTTCTGGGTTTAACAGAATCGAGCTTAACCTGGGGGTATCCCAGGTGAATAATGCAATTTTGACAAGGAACTTTGAAGTAGTCTGTGCTCATGACATGAAGGAAAGGGAATGCTTTTGTAGATTCTGCTCTAGAACTGGGCCAGGCAAGGACACTGACTCTGAATTATAAGGTTCTAGGTTCAATGCCTGCTGCTGGTTTGTGTTACCTATGTGGTCTTAGGGACAATCACTTCTCTGGGCCTTGGTTTACTGCTCTTAAAATGAGAGTGAGATTCACTGGCCTCTGATGTCCCTCCCAATCCTACGTCTATGATCTAATTATGCTGAAGCCCCTACTTGGAAAAGGAAGGATTAGGGTGGTTGTGCAGTAATTGAAGAACTTTCTCTGGAGTCAGGAGGACCTGAGTTCAAAACTGGCCTCAGACACTAGTTGTGGGATCCTGGGTTTATCACCTAACCTTGAGAAAGGAAAAGAAAGGCAGGGCTGGATTCTGACCTACAAAATGGAAGCAAAAATAGTTTGGTATAAAGGAAGAGGTATACAATTTGGAGTCAGCAGACAAGAGTCCAAACCTCAGCTCTATCTTTTGTTAGCCTCATCAAGCCCAACAGATTGGCCAAGATAGCAAGAAATCTGAAAAGGCAAGATTAAAAAGAAGCGAGATGATTCGCTAATATTTTGTTGTTGGAGTCATCAATTGGTCTAATAATTCTTGAAAAAAAAATTTACAATGAGAGAAAAGTCACTAAACTCTTCATGTCTTTTGAGCCAAGATCTAATCATTAGCACATACATTGGGGAGATAAAGACATATCTTCATACGATGAACAAAACACAGTATAGTCAATTCGGCAATGTTTCGAAAACTCGAATTTGTTCCAATTCCACTGATACATTAAGAAACAAATTGAGCTTAGCATAAATTTTGAGTTTGCTTATGCACTCTTTTGTCTACAAGAAATATGGAGCATGCAGAAAACTGTGCCTCTTCTCAGTGACTCATAGGCAGTAACCCTTCTAATAACTGCTCTGGCAAGGAAAGTTTGGGTTTTTCTTAAGATAAAGTACCATATAGATTGTATATCTTCTGGTGAAGTGGGAGCTATGGAAGGAGGGCTGGTTCAAACCTGCAACTTCACCCCCACCTCCAACTTATTGGAGCCCTGTGTCTCAGATAGAGGATGTCCAGTAGCATTGACCTGTGGGAGCTGGGGCACAGGCCAAGCAGCAGATCAAAGTCACAGTTTGTGCCAGTATTCATTTCAGTATTTGTGTATTTCTTAACCCTTTAACATGTACAAAACTGTGCTACCATTTATTGGACAGCTATGTGGTGTAGTGGATAGAGTGCTGGGTCTGGAGTCAGGAGCATTCATCTTCCTGAATTCAAATCCAGTCTCAGACACTAGATGGGTGACTTTGGGCAAGTCATTCAACCCCATTTGCCTCAATCTCCTCATTTGTCAAATGAGCTGGAGAAGGAACTGGTAAACCACTCCAGTAGCTCTGCCAAGAAATCCAAATGGCGTCGTGAAGAGTCTGAAATCACTGAACAACAACAAAGATTAAGCTAGAATAACTAGAGACATAATACTGTGATTACAGAGGAAGAGGGGAAAAATAACCCTAATTTGGAAAAGCAAGACTGAAATGAAGTCAAACACTGCAATTATGACTAATCTTGGCCCTCTAAATGAGATGAGGGAATGTGTTGCTCTCATTTCCTTGGAGAAGTAGGGGGAAGTTACAGGTGCAGGATCCTTCAAAAACCAGTCTTCAAATACAGCTATGGGTTTGACTTGTCTTTTTTACTTTGTTAATTAGAAAGGCTCAGTCCATAAGAGCAACAAGGAGAAGCTGGAATAGGAGAAGGGGACATTCAGAAATGACTATAATACAAGAATTCAAAGGTATCCATAATATTTTTTAAAACTGTGATATAAATAAATCCTATGACCTCTATGAGCCTCAGTTTCCTTGTCTGTAAAATGGATAAATATATTATACATTAAGGATTCCATCAGTGTTGTTACTCCCTCTTACCAATGTGGATGCAACCCCTCCATATTTTAGTAGAGCATATATATGCTGAAGATAATGGATGTGGTACCTTTTGGCCAACCTGTTCACCAGCTTCTCCGACAGAACCAAGGCAAATGGGAGCAAATCACAAGGAGTCAGATTAAGGCTCAATTTCTGTGGAGCCATAGGCTAAAGGATGTTGTAAGAAGTAGTTACCCAGCAAAGGAATAGAACATCTGGTGAGAAAATGGGTTCTCCTTCATTGGAGTTATTTAAGGAGTTGGTAAGCATTTCTGTTGTACCTACTATGTGCCAAGCTTCCTGCTAAGTGTTAAAGAGGCAAAGAAAGAGAAAAGGGCAAGAGCTGTCCTGCTCTCAAGGACCTCACAGTCTAATAGGGAAGACGATATGCAAACAACTACGTACACATCAGCTGTACCAATCAACCAATACATATGTGACAAGAGCTTACTGTGGGCCAGGCACTGTGCTAAGCCCTGAAAGTACAAAAAGCAAAGGACACGTCCCCTTTTCAAGGGCTTATATGCTAAGGGAGGGGAAAGCATGCAAACTACATACAGGATAGACAGGAAGTCCTCAATGGCTTTTATAGGAAGCCTATAGACAGGACAAATTGGAGACGATTAATAAAGTCAGAAGATTAAGGTTCAGGGAGATCAGGACAAGCATCGTGTAGAAGACAGCATTTTGTTTGGGTCTTAAAGAAAACTAGACAAGTCAAGAGGTAGAGAGGAGGATGCGGTACATTCTAAGGGTGGACAATAGCCAGTGAGAATGTCTAGAGTCAGGAGATGGAAGATCCTGAGCAAAGAAGAGCCAGGATGCCAGTGTTCAGGAGGAATAAAGGTGTCAGAAGGCTGGAGAGGTAGAAGGGGGCCGTGTGAGAGAGGACTTTGAATGCCAAATAGAATATTCTGTATTTGATCTGGGAAGTGAAGCAAGTTTATAGAATGTGTGTGTGTGTGACAGAGAGAGAGAGACAGACAGAGAGACAGAGAGAGACAGAGAGAGAGAGACAGAGAGAGAGAGAGACAGAGAGAGAGAGAGAGAGAGAGAGAGAGAGAGAGAGAGAGAGAGAGAGAGAGAGAGAGAGAGAGAGAGAGAGAGAGAGAGAGAGAGAGAGAGAGAGATGGGTGTGTGTGTGCTGGGGCATGTGGGTGTGAGAAACATCCTTAGAGCTCCCCTTTAGGAGCAGCAATTTTAACAGTTGAGTAAAGGATGCCCTAGAGTGGGGAGAGACCTGACTTGGGGACACCACTCAGCAGGTTATTGCAGTAATCTGGGAATGAGATGATAAGGATCTGTATCAGTCAGCCAGTCATTAAATAAACATTTATTAATTGCCTTTGATCTAACAGACCACCCCAAACAGCTTTTCACTTTCCTTTTCTGTGTTATTTCCTCAATTAGATTGTGGGGGTAGTGTCCAGAAATGATGGGGTAGCAGGGGTATGATGTAGTCCAGAGGGACTCAGTCTCGTAGGAAATGAAGAGATAGCTAGAGGGGCTCCTTTGCCTTCCATCCTCCACTCTGCAATCTGAGGGAAGGAGGTGGGCCAGGGCAGGTGGTACTGACAAAGTATCAGTGCCAGGGCTGATGTGATCACCACGGCAATGACCCTGCCAGAGAAGAGATGTATATGAAAGACAGCAGGAAGCGAAAATCACCTGTCCCTAGCAACAGATCAGACACAGGGAGAGATAGAGAGCAAGTCAAGGATGATTGCTAGGTTGTGAACCATGTAAAACCATGATGTACAAGAAATACTAATTAATGGATTGAGAGAAAGAACCTCCAATATGTGGAGGAGCCCAGGCTGGCCTTCAGTGCTCCCCTGGCCCTGTTCCTGGCTCCCAGACATCTTATCCATGTTGTGTTATCCTGGAACTTCCCTCAGGACCTGAAGCCTCCTGACCTGGAAACATTCACCTGCCCCTGCAGCCTTCCTGAGGAGGAACGTCCCAAACCCTCTTCACCTTAATGAGGCCTCCTTGAGCCTCCCACACTTCGGAGAGGTGCCCAGGCCAACCTTCATCCCTTCCCTGCCTTGCTTCTGTCTCCTGGTCTTTAACATCATGACCCAAGCCAGATACTTTCCTTTGGGCCCCTTGATATTCAATTCTCTTTTGTATGTTATCTTCTGTCATTGAAATGCAAGCTCTTTGAGGGCACAATCACCTTTCTTTCCCTCCCCCCTTCTCCCCCACCCCCTCCCAGAGTGTATTTGTATCCCCAGAGTTCAGCAAAGTTTCTGGAGTATAGTAAATGTTTAATAAATCCTTCTATCTTTTCCTCCCTCCCTTCTTCTTTTCTCTCCCTTCCTTCCTCTTTCTTTCTTTCTCTCTCTCTCTCTTTCTTCCTTCCTTCCTTTCTTTTTTCTTTCTCTCCTCTCTCTCTCTCTCCCTCCCTCCCTCCCTCCCTTCCTTCCTTCCTTCCTTCCTTCCTTCCTTCCTTCCTTCCTTCCTTCCTTCCTTCCTTCCTTCCTGTGTTCAAATTTTGGTTCTATTATTTGCTACTCATATGTCCTTAAACAATTTGTATCACATGCCTCTCACCTACTGAGAAAGATGTTGGGCCCAAAATGAAGAACAAGACATACATTTTAACACATGGCCAATGTAAGGATTTGTTTTGCATGAGTATGCATTTGTTCCAAGGGCTTCATTTTTCTTTCTTTTTTATTTTCTTTTCAATGATAGGAAGGAAGGAGAAAAGGGATCATAGTAAGGATAGGGATAGAGAGGGAGGGGGTGGGGGAGAAAGGGGGAGGGAAAGGAAGAAAGAAAGAAAGAAAGAAAGAAAGAAAGAAAGAAAGAAAGAAAGAAAGAAAGAAAGAAAGAAAGAAGGAAGGAAAGAAGGAAAGAGGGAATGAAAGAAAGAGGGAAAGAAAGAAAGAAAGGAAGAAAGAAAGAAAGAAAGAGAAAGAAAGAAAGGAGGAAGGAAGGAAGGAAGGAGAGAGACAGAGACAGAGAGAATAAAAAGGAAGGAAGAAGGTAAGAGAAGGGAAAGAAGAAAGGAAGAAAGAGACTCAAAGAAGCATTTTTTAAAAAACATGCAGAAGAAACAAAAGCACATCAGGGGTTCAATAAGTGTTTGCCAAATACCTGCTATGCCAAGAACATGGGATACAAAGAGTAGCAAAAAAAACAGTCCCTGCCCTTGAGGTGCTCATAATCCAGTGAAGGAGACAATATGCAAACAAGTGAGTACAAATTAACTATAAATTAGGGCATAATTAATAGAGAAAAGAGACCAGAAAGAAAAAATAGTAGGGCTTTGAAAGCTACATGTTCAATTTACTTAAAAGACAAGTATTATGTACACACTTGAAATGAAGTTCCTTCTCTCTCATACTCTGTATTTGGAAATGTCCTTTTACTTGGTGTTTGTTAAGTTCATAATTTTTTTTAAAAAAAGAAAAGAAAATGGAGCAATGATGCCAAGTTGAAAGAATTTCCCTCACTTTAAAATAAATAGAGCAATTTTTTAAGTCTACACATGAGGATGGTCAGGCCAGATGAGCAGGAGACTGGAGATCATGCAACATAAGGATTTTATGAATGAAATGGAGACGTTTACAGGGAGAGGTAATGATTGTCTTCCAGCACCTGGAGAATTGTTTGGCCCTAATTGACAAAACATGAAACAATGGCTAGACATAGTTTTTTAAAAAGGCAAATCTAGGCTCAATCTATAGGAGGAAAACTTAACAATGAAAGCCCTTCACAGGTAGAGGATGGAATGGAAGGAAGGAATGAGCTTCCCTTCCACTGAGATCCTTTAACTTGTTCTGGGTGAACAATTTGGGAAGGGGGAGGGATGTTTATGTTTAGCAAATTCTTTTTCAGTTATAAGTTGGCCTATATGATCCCCAAGTTCCTTTCCAAGTTTGAGATTCTGTGTTCTCTAAGACCTCTCCCAGCCTTGCCATCCCCTGTTCTGAGCCCCCCCATCCCCTGTTCTAAGACCCCTCCCAGCCCTGACATCCCCTGTTCTAAGGCCCCTCCCAGCCCTGACATCCCCTGTTCTCAGGCCCCTCCCAGCTCTGATATCTCCTCTTCTCAGACCCCTCCCAGCTCTGCGTATCCTTCCATCTCCGACTCTAAGACAAGCTCCCATCTCAGCATAAGTCATTTCCTGTTGTATGAGAAAAGTTGAGTTATTGGGACATGTGACATTTATTTAGTTACATCTCTCCTGTGGGAGGTTTCCGGGGCCATTAAGGCAGTGTATTTGCATGGCTAGCTTACATGCCTTCCCTTGTTATTGCTGTCTCTATTCCGTACACCTCACACTCAATTTCAATTCAAAGTTTGGCAGCCGAGGTGTCAGGGCTAAAAAATGGAATGGCCTCCCTGCGAAATGAAATAATTTTGTTGTTGAGTTCCGAGCGATTTTGTAATTTCATGCTTGTGTATGATAATTTTATGCTGTCCTGCTCCACGTAACTCAGTTCTGCCAGATCCTGACAGGTGATAAATACGATCTTTTCCGCCCGGCGTGCGACAGGCCGCTATAAGCGGGGGAAAAGAGGCAATTTCACATCTGAGGCCTTAGCACAACTGGAGCCGACCGCCGGCCCATTCTTTCATAATTTCACGGCTGGATTCAGGCAGGCGCCACCTCGGTTGTGGCTGAAGGACCCACGGGTCAAGGGAACTGTCCGGGGAAAAAATAGAATGTTGCTGGCGGGAAGCCAAGGGAAGGCCAAGCGTGGAAGGAGAAAGCGACTTTGCCTTGCCCCTTCCCTGGTCGCGGCACAACTGTGACGTTTGATTTAAGGGGACTTTTCCCTCCAATGCTGTTCAGAAGAATGGTAACCTTTCCCGAGGAATTATTTTTACAAATCTGCTAAACATTGGGACAGCGGGCGCTTTCCAATAAGAGAATTAGAGTTCGAAGCGTTTATCACTGGGCAGCGGATTTTCAGAATGGTTACTTGGGAGAGTTTCTGTAACCAGTGTTTCCCCTCCTGAGAATCGATGAGTTAAAAGGCTGTTAAAGAAAATGCCGGGATTTGGAGGAGAGGATGGCTGCCAATAAGAAGGGAGTGCACGTGAACTTGGGGAAGTAAAATCGGAGGGTATCAAAACGCACTTCCAACTAGACTTGGGTCAACATGGGACCTTAGACACCATCTAAAATAAGAGCTAACATTTATATGTCACTTACTATGTGCCCAGCCCTGGGCTGAGTGCTTTAAAATTATCTCCTCTGAACCCTGATACAATCCTGGGAGGTTGGTACTATTATTGCCTCTGTTTTACAGGTGAGGAAACTGAGGCAGACTGACCTTAAATGACTTGGCCAGAGTCACACAGCTAATAAGTGTGAACTTTCCATTTCAAGATCTCCAGGTCTTTGTGACTTCAGGCCCAATGTTCTATTCACAATGCTTCTAACTGACCCAACTAATCCAATTTTCTTATTTTACAGAGAAAGAATCTGAGAAACACAGAGTAGTTCAGTCATTTTCTGTCATGCAGGTCTGACTCTTCATGACCCTATTTGGGGTTTTCTTGGCAGAGATCCTGGAGTGGTTTGTCATTTCCTTCTCTGGCTCATTTTACAGAATAGGAAATTGAGGCAAACAAGGTTAAGTGACTTGTCCAGGGTCACACAGCTCTGAAGTCACATTTGAGCTCAGGTCTTCCTGACTCCAAGCCTAGCATTCTATCTACTGTGCCACCTACTTACCTAATGAGAGATGCATGTATAGTGTTTAGGAGTAAGACAGAGAGAGTCACACTGTTCTCTATCCCAGTCAGATTAGAGAATTGTGTCCAGTCCTAGCATCATCTTTAAGGAAAGGCTGGACAATTTCCCAAAGACAGCTATCAGAGTGAATCACAGAGTATATCTATCCAAATCACCCTCATTTTTCAGAGGAACAAATCAGAAAACAAGGACATTCATTTACGTATTTAAGGTCACAGGGGTAGTGCCAGAGACAAGCTCTAAAGGCAGGTCAATGGTGTTATGGATGAAGCTTTGGGTTCAGATACTGCTGCATCAAGAAACTTAATGGTTGAGTGACCCTGGGCAAAGCATTTAGGGCTGTTTCCTCATCTGTAAAATAAAGGGATTGGCTTCTAAGGTCCCTTCCAGCCTTAAATCTATGACTCTATGAACTCAGATCCTCTGATTCCAGTGGCTGAAGGAACTAGGAGTATTAAGCACCTTAGGGATGGAAGCATAAGATGTAAGACTATAGAACCGGAGCTAACAGGAACCTCTTAAGTCCACAACAACTGTGTTCAAGTATTTGAAAAGACTGTCATAAGGAAAATATATTAACTTATTTCCCTTGACCCCAGAAGGCAGAAACAGGAGCCATGGGAGGAAGTAGCTAATAAGAACATGAGGAGAACCTCCCGAAGAGTTGGAGCCTTTCAGTGGAATGAGCTGCCTCTGGAGATAGCAGTTTCTCCCTCCTTGTAGGTCTTCACACCAAAGTCAGACAACCACTTTGGGGAATATATGAGAGGTCATTGAATTCAATCCCTTCATTTTTGTAGAAGAGGGGAAACAAGATCAGAGTTGCCAAATGCCAGTTAGTAAATAGCAGTGATAGAATTTAAACCCTGAGTGCAAACAGTCCTCACCCTGGAGGGCAAGGTATTCCTTCCTTTTGAAGGAGATCATTTCTTTAAACAAGGGGAAGGCACATAGGAGACCACATGAGTTTAGCCTCATATAGTCAGGAAGGATGGAAATGGTATTGGTTTAACCATTAATTTCATTTCTAAAAGTTTATGTTGTGGCAAGTCAAATTGTGTGTGTTACACTGAAGCCTCAAAGCCACTTGTGGTTGGAAATGGAAAGGAGGACAAACTTTTCAGTCCTTGCCAAATTTTGGCTAGGTAATCTTTCTTGTTCTTAATTTAATTTTTTGTTTTAATTTTGTTTAATTTGCACCAATATATCTTCTCCTGCTCGCCTTCTCTACCCCTTAAAAAAACAAAATCTGGGAAGGTCTTTAGAGATTGTCTGGTCCAACTCCTTCATTTTTACAGAGGGGAGAAAACTGAGACCCAGAGAGAAGAAGTAATTTTCCCCCAAAATGTGAAGGTAAGAAGCAAGAGAGCCAGGAATAGAACAAGGTTCCTTGACTCTGAATCCCATTGCCATTGGGACACTGATACTTTTGACCCTCACTATGTCTTTGTGAGGAGAGCAGAGCTGGGATTGGTGTGCCCATTTTATAGGAGTAGAAACTGAGTCCCCAAGGGCCCCATGCCTCAGGGTATGTCTCATTGTTGTTGCTGTTTGGTCATTTCAGTCATGTCTGACTCTTCATACCCTGTTTGGGGTTTTCTTGGCGGAGAGCCTGGAGTGGTTCATCTGCACCACTCAGCTGCCCCATGGTGTGTCTAGTTCTCTTCAAAATTCAGATTGAGCAGCATCTTCTGCAGGCACATTCCCAAGTTTCCAGTACCTATGACCCCTCCCAAGGTTACTTTGAATTTCCTCTTTATGTGTTTTGAAGGCATGTATGTCTTTGGATGTGTTACATGCTTTTACATGGGCAGCTTTTACATGATACAGTGGAGAGAGCCCTGGGCTTGGAATCAGGAAGATTCCTCTTCATGAGTTCAAATCTGGTCTCAGATACTTACTAACTATGTGACCCTGGGCAAGTCACTTAACCTTGTTTGACTCAATTTTCTCATCTTTAAAAATGAGCTGGAGAAGGAAATGGCAAACTGTTCTAGTATCTCTGCCGAGAAAACCCCAAATGGCATCATGGAAAGTTGGGCATGACTAAACAACCCGAAGATGAGGTCTGCATCTTCTAGAGGCTCATTCCCAACCTTTTTCACCTCTGTCGGTCCAACCCAGGCTGAATCAGCTTAATGTTAGAGAATCAAGGACTTTTTGATTTGGAAGGGATCTCAGAGGCCATGTATCCCAAACCCTAACGAAGTATGAATATTGCATAAATGCCTTTAAATGGCATTTAGCCTTTCCTTGAGGACCCCTAGTTTAGAGAGCCCCTTACCTCTGGACACACCCTGTTCTCCTTCTTGGGGGTTCTAATATTTAGGATTGCTTTGATTTGTCTTTGCATGAAGCCAAAACCTGCTCCTGACTTGGCCTTCTAGGATGCCAAAGAACAAGCCAGTTCCCTCTCTTATGAAAGGAGCTTCTCAAACATGTGAAGGCAGAGTTCATGTCTCACATAAACTGTCTCTCAAGTAGCCTCAGCTTTTTTCAACAGATATTTAAGTTGTTAGAGCTATGGATTAGCACACCCTTGAGAGGTCAGAGTGCCTGATCCCTTCACCTTATACCTGCAGCTAAACGGTACAGTGCATACATTGTGGTATTTGGAGCCATGAAGATCTGAGTTCAAATCCTGCCTCTCTGAGTACTGAGAATTCTGAGCACTAGTTCTGTTATCCCAGGCAAATCACAGAATATTGATAAGCCTCAGTTTCCTCATCAATAAAATGGGAATAATAATATCACCTGCCTCCCAGAGTTATTGTGAGAATTGAAAGATAGCATTTTTAAAAGCCTGACATAAAGTGTTAATTATTATAATTGTCATTGGAATCATTGTTATTATAACCTACCTCCCAGGGTTGTTGGGAAAATCAAATGAGCTCATATGTATAAAGGGCTTTGCAAATCTTCAAGCTAGTCATTGAACTGAACCCCAGAAATGCTATGTAACTTTCTCCAATTTCTGAAGGGAATAGAGAAACTGCTCTGACCTCCATCTCCCCCACCCCCATTCGATTTATAAGCTAATTAAGAGCAGGGAATGAACTTTGCCTTTCTTTGCATCTCCCATGTTTAGCATAGGGCTGGCACACTCAATAGATTCTCAATAAATGTTTATTGTCTGACTTGACGAAGCTCTTTCTACTACACCTTGAAATTTCCTCCCATGAAGCTATTTTTAGTCACCTTAATATCAATGTACATCTCCCTTTGGGTGCCATATTTGGCAAATATCTAAAACATGCCCTTAGATCTGCACACAGTTCTCCAGATGTGGTCTGACTAAGGTAGAGCACAACAAGTCTATCATGGTAGAAGGAGCACAGGAGTCAAAGGATCTGGGTTCCAATGCTGTCTCTGCTCTTGCTGTCTCAATTAACTTGAGTATGTCACATTTTAAAGCGTCTGGACATCATCATCTTCATTTCCAAAATGAAAGGGTTAGACTAGATAGATGATCTCCAAGGTACCTTCCAGTTCTGAATCTCCAATCCTCTCTATGGCTTCTCTCTTTCTAAGCATTCAGATTTTGTTCATTAAGTCTACAATTCCATTAACTTTGGAATCACAATGACCCTATGGTCCACTAAGAACTCCAGATTCTTTGCATATGTCCTCTCATGTAACCACCCCTACCCCCTAACTGTGTGCCAGGATAGGTGATTTTTAAGGCTCCCACCTACAAAACTTTATATTTACACTCATTAAATTTCATCTTAGTAGTTCTGACCTATCAATGGAAACTAGTACAACCTTGTTGGATCTCAAATGCATCAGCCAGAATATAAGCTATAACTTATGGCTACAGTATATCAAAAATATAAGTTGGCCCTCAATGCCTTCATCTGAGTCATTTTGTGTTCATTAGTAAGAAAATAACAGATAAGACCTGAGTTCTAGACATTAATATGGAGGACTGATCCTGAAATAAAATCTCTTGATCGCAGTCAAGTCATAAACATCTGGGACTTCCATTGACTTGTTGCATTCTCCTGTGGGGCCTAGATTTGTGAATAATGTGTTCTAGGTATTTGGCCCATACATATTCCTGGAATTGAGATGAGTCTGAAGGACCAAAGGCTGAAGTTGTTGAAGTTAGATTTACAAGGAACAGGGATGGAGTGGGCCAGAGAGATCAGGGAAAGACCTGCATGGACAATGGTTTCTTGTTGGGTTTTGTTTTTTGTCTTTGTTTTAAAGAGGTGATTGCTCCTCTGGTGCCCCATAGAAAGACTGCAAGAGTCCCCATAACCCCAGAAGCAGAGGGAGAGCCTTGTTCTACCCCAAGCACCAACATCAACTGTTCCATCTGGGTTGAGCTGAAACAGGCTTCTTTTCTGGGAGAGAAGAAGATACAAATCATCCCCCTATCTCTGTCAGGAAGCACAATCACTAGGGTTTCCCATTGGAAAGCCTCCTTCTTGGAAATTTGCTTCAGATGGCTTAGCTAGGGACAGCGACTCACTGATTGGATTGGCTGTTTTTGTTTTTGGATTTTTTTGAGGTGTCAAATAAATAATGCTAGGGCACGAGATAGACCTGAAGGGTAAAGGGAGGCTTGGGCACAGCTTCAGCCTATTTTGGGTCTTTGAGAAGGGTTAGCCTAAGAGGGAGGAGGCACACAGGATCTGGAGCAAAAGCGTGGGAGGGGGGCTTCCTGTTATAGGCAATTAGGTCTGTGATTTTTAACAGGTGTTTAAGCATGACATGTTTCCCCAAAGAGGAAAGAGGAGACTCATAGAATGACAAGGAGAGGAGGGCCCTTAGAACAGGCAACATCAGAGCTAGGAGGGATCTTGGAGGGTAGGGAGGGAGAGGAAAGAAACGGAATTAACATTTATTTCGCACCTCCTTTGTTCTAGGCACCATGCTAAGGACTTTGATTCTCACAACAATCCTGCAAGGTAGGTGCTGTTATTATCCCCATGTTACATTTGGAGAAACTGAGGCAAATAAACATGAAATGATTTCCCCAGGATCCCACAGTTACTAAGTGTCTGAGGCGGGATTTGAATTCAGGTCTTCCTCACTCCAGGTCTAGCATTGTGTCCACTGTGTAACTTGAGAATAGCGGAGACTCAGTGACATCTCAGATCACAGAGGTAAAAGGTATTCTAGTATCAGAAACTTTGAGCGGGGAGAGAAGTTCGATGTCGGCTTGCCCAGCTGACCCATTTCACAGATGTGAAACAATTGAAGGATGGAGAAATAAGCTGCTCAAATGCTTCGCTGTACTTCCTCTCTCTAGCCATGTACCTGGGCTGTCTGACATACCTGCCATGCATTCCATCCTCCCCAGGACCCCAGAGAATGCCTTTTGTCCTCTAAGGCACTGGCAGCATCTCCTGAGTGGAGCCTTTCCTGATCCCTCCGAACAGAAGTGCCTTCGTTCCCACCTTCCCATCCAAAATACTTGGTGATTAAACATTTTATACTTAATTTTCCTTGTTCTCTTTCTATTTCTTCTCTATATACTCAGCCATGTACTTGCAGTCTACCATATTTGAATGGATATTTGTTACGAATACTTAATGTTCCGTTCTTTGTACTCATATTCCAAGCATGGAGCCTGACATGTAGTAGGAAATTTGCTAATTATTTGCCAGTTGATTAAACTTGCCCAGAGTCATTCAGATATTAATTTGCATGCATGAGATTTGAATACAGGCCCAAACCTCACGTGGGTAGCTAGGGGGTGCAGTGGATAGAGTGTTGGGCCTGCAGTCAGGAAGACTCATTTTCATGAGTTCAAATCTGACCTCAGACAGACTAGCTGTATGACCCTGGGCAAGTCACTTAACCTTGTTTGCCTCAGTCTCCTCATCTGTAAAATGAGCTGGAGAAGAAATGGTAAACCACTCCAGTATCTTTGTCAAGAAAAGTCCCAATGGGGTCACAGAGTTAGGCATGGCTCAACAACAGCAAAAGTCATGCAGATTTTAATTTGCAGAGATGAGATTCAAACACAGGCTCTAATCCAGCGGTTCTCAACCTGTAGCTCATGACCCCTTTGGGGGTTGAACGACCCTTTCACAGGGGTCACAGAGGTCACCTAAGACCATCAGAAAACACATATTTCTGATGGTCTTAGGAACTGAGACACTGCTCCTCTATCCCTCTCCAGGGAGGTCTGCCCACATGCAGATATGCCCACATACAAGTATTAAAGGGTTGAGGCATTAGGAAGGTTGAGAACCACTGCTCTAACATCTGCCAGTGTGATACAGTAGAAAGAATATGACAAGGTCTGACTAGATGGCAGAAGGTATCTGGCATACGTTATTAAGCAACATAGACTTGGAGTCAGGAAGACCTGAGTTCAAATCCAGTCTCAGATACAAGCCGTGTGACCCTGGGAAAGTCATTTAACCTGTTTGCCTCAGTTTCCTCATCTGTAAAGTGGAAAAAAAGAATGATAGCACCTCCCTCAGAGCTGTGAGGAAATCAGCCAAGATAATATTTGTGAAGTACTTAGTGCAGTGCCTGGGACAGAATAAACACCTTATAAAATGTTAGCTAGCATCATCATCATCATCATCATTATATATAAAGTCCTTTGCAAACCTTAAAGCCTATGCAAATTCACTATTAGCATTTCTATAGGGCTCTTAAGGCTTATAAAGTGCTTTTTTACATATATGAATTTTATTGATATCATGATAATAGTTGCTAGCATTTATGGAGTGCTTTAAGGTTTCCCAGCACTTGACAAATAGTGTCTCATTTGAGCCTCACAACAAGGCTGTAAAGAAGGTACTCTTTGTCTCCATTTTACCGATAAGGAGACAGAGGTTAAGGGACTTGACCAGGGTCACACAGCTAGTAAGTCTCAGAAACTGGATTTGAACTCAAGTCTTTCTGATTCCAGGTCCAACTCTCTGTCCACTGCACCATGTAGCACAACAATCTTGTGAAGTTAGTGCTATTGTTATTTTTAATTTGTGGCTAAGGTTATTAAAGGTGAAGTGATATGTCCAAGGTCACACAGATGAGCGTGGAAAGCAGAATTCAAACTCAGGTCTGCTTATCTTCTCTGTCATATAGTTGTCCCTAGAAGTAGCAATGCAATCAATCAATCAATATTAAACGCCTACTTAGTGCCACACTGTGCTAAGCCCTGCAGATACAAAAAGAGACAAAAGATAATCCCTACCCTATGGGGACAAAATAAATAAACAAACAAATGCAACCAATCCATGTACTAGAGGGAACAATCAACAGAGGGAAGGGGGATGGGGAAGGCTTCCTTTAAAAGGTGGGATTTTAGTTGGTACTTGAAGGAAGCCAGAAAAGTCAGAAAGTAGAAAAGAGGAGAAGAGTATTCCAGATATGAGGGACAACCAGAGAAAATGCCCAGAGCTGAGAAATGAACGGTCACATCTGGAGAATAGCTAGGAGGCTGGGGTCACTGGATGGAAAAGCACATGGAATGGAGTCAGGTGTAAGGGACTGGAAAGAGAGGAGGGGTCAGGTTAGGAAGGGCTTTGAATGCCAAGCCACATTTGAAGAGGGTGCCCAAAGAGGGTTAGGGCTGCCTGAGACCCCAACATAACAACATGCCGGGTCCTGCAGAAAGAATTCCACTCAAGTCTTCTCAGCCAAAGAAAAAGTAAAGTTTATTGTAAGTTCAAGTTTGCCACCTGGGGTCTATCACACAGAGTAAGTCTGTGCTAAACTATTCCAAGGCGCTTTCACACCCGTGGAGGGAAGATGGGATTCCTATATACAGAGGAATCTAGGGGTGGTTCAGAGGAGGAGCCTGGGGAGGACCCTCAGGAGGAGCCAATGAGTTCAGACTCCAGTATGAGGTCAATATTCAGACTCCAGTAATGAGTTTGGGGAGGGTCTTCAGGTGGAGTTAATGAGGTCAATGCAAGAGAAGATTGATATTTTGATAGGCTCAAAGGTGGGAAGCAGATGGACAATGGAGGGCTAGGCTAGTAATAGGTTTGGGCCCAGCCACAATGAAATACTTATGGACTCTGCAAATGCCTCCTGAAGATTCAATCAGACTTCAAGAGGTTTCCCAGAGTAAGTACCTCAAAGATTCAAGGAGCTCAAGGGGGGTCCCAGAGCCTACACCTCATCACATTTTGTGTTTGATCCTAGAGGCAATAGGGAAATATTGACATTTATTGAGTAGGGGTGACCTGATTATACCTGGACTTTAGAAAATCATTTCAGTGGCCCAATGGAGGATAGATTGGAGTAGGGAGAGCCTTGAGGCACACAGATCATTGTCCTGCCTCCCAGCAGACTTTCATAGTAATCCAAGTGTGAGGTGATGGGACCTGTACCAGGGTGGGGGCAGCATCAGAGGAGGGATGGAGGGAGAGATGTTACAAAGGTGAAATTGGCAAACATTGGCAGCGGCTTGTATTAGGTTGGGGGAGGGAGAGGAGATAGTGAAGAGTCAAGGATGATGTGAGAACCTGAGGGACTGGGAGAATAGCATCACCTTCTATAGTAATAGGGAAGGTAGGAGGACAGGGAGGATGTAGAGGGAAAGATAATGAGTTCCACATAGAATATGCTGAGCTTAAGATGTCTGACTAGACATCCAGTTTGAGAGGTCTGAAAGGAGGTTAAAGATGGAGATTGGAAATCAGCAAAGAATTTGGGTTAGGGTGTAATAGATTTGAGAATCCTCAGCATTGAGATGCTAATTAAATCCATGGGAGCTGCTGAGATCACTAAGCAAAGAGTGACTCTCTCTCCCTATGTCTGTCTGTCTATCTGTCTCTGTCCCTCTGTCTCTGTCTCTGTCTCTGTCCCTCTGTCTCTGTCTCT
>CM053594.1:13928898-13954494 GCA_028646575.1 Pseudocheirus occidentalis
AGAGAGAGAGAGAGAGAGAGAGAGAGAGAGAGAGAGAGAGAGAGAGAAGGGCGGGAGTGATCGTCGGCCGATGCCTATTAAACGTTCCAGCAGATGTAGCCCCTGATGCTGGCAGGAAATGAGTCTGCCGCGAGCGGATTGGACGCTGCGGTTTGTGCTCGGCTCTAGCCCTGTCATCCCTCTTCCGAGAGCGGCCATACATTACACCGCCCCCATTTTTCATTCCTCGCTGGCCGGGATGCAAATTTCCCCCTCCGTTGTTTATATTAGATTTTCAAATATATGGAAATCCGGAGATCTGGAGGAAAGCGTCAGGGCTGGGAATGCACGCAATCCGTCTTGCTGCGGTCTGACTTTCCTCCATCACTGACAGCCTGCCGTGATCAGGGTGAGAAATAGGGCAGGAGAGCACCTAGGCAGGGAACTGGTAACTGCTGCCTTCCTAGGGAAAAGGAGGTAGGCACCTATGAATGAATCCCCCTCCCTGCCCCCCTGCCACAATTTGAAAAGCCAGCTTCATTCTATATATCTCTGCACATGAAACACGAAACTTTCTAGCTTAGAATCCAGACCTCGTACCCTTAGGATCCAAGGGGTCCCTAGAGCAGAGACCTCTAGACCTTAACCAATGTGATGTCATTGACCCCTTTGGCACTCTCAGAATAATGTTATGTGAATAAAATAAAATGCTGAGAGTTTCAAAGGGAATGAAATATATTAAATATAGTTATCAAGATTTTTCTTTTAGCTCAAGGACTGAAAGTTAAGAATCTCTGTCCTAGATCACGGAAAAAAAAATGTCAGATGTGTCCCAAACCTCACATATTATGAGGCACAAAGTCGATTACAATGTTAAATGCTTGTTGATTCGTTTTAAGAGCCCTAGAATACAGACTAGGAGACATAAAGCAAAAATACAGTCAGCCGGATCAGAAAGATACCCGAGAACATAGAATATCAGAGGTAGAATGGATCTTAAAACAGAATTCTGGAGTTAAAAGTGATCTAACAACATAGGGTATAGAATCTTTGGGCAGGGAAGGAAATTATAGCATAGAATGTTAAAGCTATAAAGGACCTGAGAACAGAGAATACCAGAGCTATGAGGGGTCTTAGAAAAGATAGCAGAGCTGGGGAAAAACCTAAAACAGAGAGGGTCAGAGCTGAGAGGAGTCTCAGAAGAGAGGATTCAGAGCTGAGCTGGGAGGGTCCTTGAAACAGAGAATATAAGAACTAGAAGAGGTCTTAAAACTAGGAATGTCAGAGCTAGAAGGGATATTGGAACACATCCCTGGGAGGGCCTTAGAACCTAGAATATCAAGGGTAGAGTCAAGATGATGGAGTGAGAGTCAGCCTTTTTGTGTAGCTCTCCCAACATACCTAGTCCACAACGACCTAGAAAACATAACTGACTGAATTCTTATTGGAAAAACTAAGAAAAAGGGATAATGGGCCATTTTTCCAACCTAAGACAGCCTAGGAAGACTGAGAAGTATATGGTTACTGGGATATGGACACAGGTGGCCAAGAGTATAGAGTGGTGGTGGTAGCAGCAGGAGCCATCTGGGAGCATTTCAGTGACCAGAAATGAAAAGGAAATTGAGGTAGAACACCAGGATAGTAAGCACCAGAACAGAAAATCTCAGGGGATCCCTGAACTACTGCTGGGAAAAGGAGTAAGTGATATCCAGCAGCTCTGACACCCATTATCTAGTTCTGGGACACAGATACAGAGTGAAAAGGAGAGATTTCAGTTAAATGGAGAGCCCTAGCTGACTACTGAGCCCCAAACAATTTCCAAACGTGGTTCTGTAGCTATGAGTGCAAGAGCAGAGCAGTGACTCAGTTCTAACTATGAGCCCCACACATAAGCCTGCAGAGGAAAAACAAAATAAAGCAAAAAAAAAAAAACAGGACAAAAGAAGAAGACCAAAGAGGAACTAGTATTCAGTTACTCTAAACCTGCAGAACCTCACTAACTAACTCAGCAACAGTCTACTAGAACTCAAGGACACAAACAAGGGTAAAGAACCTGAGGAGTTCAGACCAAGAGAGCTGTGAACAAACCTTTCCCTGTACCACAGTGTTTGGAAGCACCAAAACTTTGCATGTCCTAGACTGAACTTTGAAAGCAGAAGGATATAAAAAGAATATAGACATCAAGGCAAGACGCCCTCCCTCAAAAAGTGAACAGAAAACAACACTACCCGTAAGTTCAATGTCAAGAAAGGAGCTGGAAAAATGAACAAGCAAACAAAAAAGAATCTGGCTATCAAGAGTTACTATTGGTGACAGGAAAGCTCAAGATACAAACACAGAAGACAAAAACTTGAAAACATCTACAGTCAAAGCCTCGAATCAAAATTCAGACTGGGCATAAGCCGAACAAGAATTTCTTGAGTGTTAAAAAGATAAATGATAGCAAAAATAAAATTAACCAAATAAAAGCAATAGAGGGGGGAAATGAAAAAAAAGACAAAATAAATGAGAGCTAAGCAAAAAAAAGTTATGAATAGGCAATTAACAACTTGGTAATAGAGGTACAAAACCTCACTGCAGAAAATACTTAGAAATTAGAATTGATCAAATGAAAGCTGATGGCTTTATAGGACAATATGTAATAATAAACAAAGTAAAAAGACTGAAAAATAGAAGAAAATAGGAAATATTTGGCAGAAAAAAAACAACTAAACAAGAAAATAGTTCAAGAAGAGATAATTTTAAAATGTCTTGTCTTCCTGAAAGCCATTATCAACAGCAACAAAAGGTCTAATAATATTTTTTAAATATGAAGTGTAACTGTTCACATATCTTAGAACCAGAAGGCAAAATAGGAATTGAAAGAATCTGTCAATCACCTCCGAAAGAAAGAAAAAAAAAAAGAAAGGTGGAGCACCAAGGGAAGGAAGGGAAGGAAAGAGGAAGGAAAAAAAGAAAGAGATAAATATTCCATAAATATTGCATCCAAAATCCAGAACTCCCAATTAAAGGAGAAAATTATTGTAAGCAGTCAAAAAGAAAGAATCCAACTACTGTCAAGCCACAATCAGGATCACACAAGATTTAACAGTCACGACAATAAAGAAATGGAGGGCATGGTACAATTTTCTGGAAGGCAGGATCTAGGATTACAAGCAAGAATATTATACAGGGGAAATGGATTTTTAATGAAATAGAGTCCTTTCAAGCATTCCTGATGAAAAGATCAGAACTGAATAGAAAATTTGGTAGGGAAACATTAAACTCAAGAGAAGCAAAAAAATTGTAAATATAAGTGGAAAATCATAAGGGACAAAAGAAACCTTAAGATGTTTACAATATTGTATGGGGGAGATGAAAAACATAGTCCTTTATAACTTTATCATGACCAGGATTCTTTAAGGCACTATAATTAAACAGAGAAACTGGGTATGATTCTATTATGTTTGGATAATCTCAAAAACATAATGGAAGGGTGTGGAAGAATAATGCACTTGTAGAGGGAGGAAGAGAGGGAAGAATGGGAAAATTTTCTCATGTGAGTGGAGCATGCAAGGAAGAGTTTATTCACTGGAGGGTAGATTGGGAAGAAATGGGAAACACTTGAACCTCTCTCTTATGTGGAATGATTTAAGACACATACACACACAGTTGGGTTCAGAAAGTCATCTCACTCAATAGGGAAGTAAGAGAGAAACAGATTTTTAAAAAGTGGAGTGAATAAGAGGAAGGACAGATTAAGGGACCTTGTGGTCACAAGCAAAGAAGACTTTTTTAAGAGCAAGGTAAAATAAGAGAAGAATATGTATGAAAGAATTCAATGAAGGGAAATACATAGTTATCAATCATAAATGTGAATGGGATGAACTCACCTATAAAATGGAAGCAGACATCAGAATGGATTAGAAATCAGAATCCAACAATGTGTTGCTTACAAGAAATACACTTGAAACAAAGACACACATAGAGTTAAAATAAGGGGTGAGAGCAGAATTTGTTGCACTTCACCTGAAGTAAAAAGGAGAGGAAAGGCAATCATCATCACAGAGCAAAAGCAAAAATAGATTTAATTAAAACAGAAAAATGGGGAAATGACATTTTACTAAAAGGTACCACAGAAAATGAATTAATAGCAATACTAAACATAGGTGTGGGGTGTGTGTGTGTGTGTGTGTGTGTGTGTATGTCTGTGTCTGTGTCTATGTCTATGTATATATACACATAAATACCAAAAATCATAGCATGTGATTTCTTACAGAAAAAGTTAAATGAGTCACAGGAGGAGATAGACAGTAAAGCTGCATTACAACAGGAATTCAATTTACCCCCCTCAGACTTACAGAAATCTAATGATAAAGTAAATATGAAAAAGACAAGGATATGAATAGAATTTTAGAAAAGCAGGATATGCTACAACTGTGAACAATATTGAATGGAAACAAAAATGAGCACATTTATTTCTCAGCAGTGCATGGAGCCTTCACAAAAATTAAGCATGTATTAGAGCATAAAAATATCATAAATAAATGCTGAAAAATTAAGTTATTTTCATTCTGATTGTAATGGAATAAAAATATATTCAATAAGGAGCCTCTGAAGAATGGATTGAAAATTAATTGAAAACTAGATAATCTAATCCTAAAGAATGACGGAAGAGTCAAAGAAAAAATAACTTTAATGAAAGCATAATTCCATTAAAAATAACTGCAACCACAAGACAGCATACCAAAATTTGTGGGATATAGCCAAAGTAGTATTTAAGGAAAATTTTGTATCTTTTAAAGCTTGCATCTTTAAAATAAGGAGCAGATCAAAGAATTGGACATGTATTTAAAAAATATAGAACTAAGAAATTTAAAAGTCCCAATTACACACCAAAGTAAAAATCCTGAAAATCAAAGAAGAGATGAATAAAATTGAAAGAAAAGAAACAAAACTAATAATTTTAAAGTAGGAGCTGTTTGGGTGGTAGATTACTGGCTATTTTGATTTTTAAAAGGCAGAAACCAAATTAACCCTATCAAAAATGAAAAAGGTGAATTCACAACCAATGAAGATAAAATAAAAGCAATTATTAGAAGTTATTTTGCCCAACTGTATGCCAATAAAAACGACTACTTTAATGAAATTGATGAATATTTATAAAAATATAAATTGCTTATGTTAACAGAATTTGTAAGTTTTAAATAATTCTGTCTTAGAGGGGGAAAGGGGGGAAATGAACAAATCATAAATGAATTCCCTAAGGAAAAAAACTCAGGACCAGATGGATTTATAAGCGAATTCTATGAAATATTTAAAGACCAGTTATCTTTAATACTATATAAACTATTTGAAAAAATAGGTTAAGAAGGAATCCTACTAAATCTTTCTATGACACAAATATGGTCTTGATACCTAAACCAGGGAGAGTCAAAACAGAAAAAGAAAATCATAGACTAATATCTCCAATTGATAATGATGTAAAAAAAATAAATGGAATACTATCAAGGAGATTACAGCACTATATCCAAAGATCATCATACATTATGATGTATTTCTATCAAAAGTGCAGTGTCAGTTAAATATTAGGAATAAATAAACAATATATTAGGAATTATATAAACAAAATTGACTTCATTGACAAATTGAAAAAAATCATATAATTATTCCAATAGAAACAGAAAAAAAAACTTTTGACAAAAGAAAACTACCCATTTCTATTTGAACACACACACACACACACACACACACAAGAAAGCAAAGGAATAAGTGGAGCTTTCCTTAGAATGATAAACTGCATCTCTCTTAAACCAAGAGCAAACATCATCTGTGATGGAGATAAACTAGAAGCCTTTTCAGTAAGACCAAGGGTGAAGAAAGGATGTCTATTTCCACCTTTACAATTCAATATTGTAATAAAAATGCTAGCTATAGGAACAGTGGTTCTCAACCTTCCTAATGCTGCGACCCTTTAATATTTGTATATGGACATATCTGGACGTATCTGCATGTGGGCAGACCCCCCTGGAGACAGATAGAGGAGCAGTGTCTAGGTTCCTAAGACCACTGGAAATATGTATTTTCCTATGGTCTTAGGTGACCCCTGTGAAAGGGTCGTTCAACCCCCAAAGGGGTCACAACCCAAAGGTTGAGAATTGCTGCTATTGGAATGAGAAAAGAAAAAAAGTTATTAAAGGAATAAGCATAGGCAAAGAAAACACAATACTATCACTCTTGGAAGATAAAAATATAATGACTAGAGAGTCAGCTAAAAAAGTAACTGACAACTTCAGCAAGGATAATATATAAAACAAATTCGCACTAATCATTAGCATTTATGTATATCACCAGCAAAACCAAGTAGGAAGTGATATAAAGAGAAATTCCACTTAAAGTAAATATAGACAATATAAAATACTTGTGAGTCTACCTGCCCATACACATAGGACCTACATGAATGCAATTACAAAACATTGTTCACAGAAATACAGATCTAAATAATTGGTGAAATATTAATTGCTCATGCATAGGTTGAGCCAATACGATAAAAATGGCAAAACTACTTAAATAAATTTCTTTGTTAGGCATCACACCAATCAAAAAACTAAAAATGTTAAATAGATCTATTAAAAATTCATAACAAAATTTATCTAGAAGAATAAAAAAGTCTAACCATACCAGAACTCAAACTGTATTATAAAGCAGTAATCATCAAAAGAATCTGGTACTAGTCAAGAAGTAGAATGGTGGATTAATGGAATAGATTAGGTACACAATAAATTATAGTAAATGACCATAGTAACACAGTATATTATAAACCTAAAGATCCAAGCTTTTGAGGGGAAAAAAGACCCTCATTATTTGACAAAAACTGCTCAGAAAACTGGAAAACAGTATGGCAGACGTTAGATATAGACCAGCATCTCACATCATATACCAAGATGAGGTCAAAATGGATACATGATTAAAACATAAAGGGTGATAGCATAAGTAAATAGGGGATCATGGACTAGTTTACCTGTCATATCTATGGATGGAATTTAGGACCAAACAAGATATAGAGAACATTATAAAATATAAAAGAGATCATCTTGATTATATAAAACTTAAAAAGTTTTGCAAAACAAAACGAATGTGACCAAAATCAGAAGGAAAACAGAAAACTGAGGGAAAAGTTTTGCAACAAGTATCTCTGATAAAGGCCTTATTTCTCAAATATATAGAGAACTGAGTCAAATTTGTAAGAATACATCTTATTCCCCAATTGATAAGTAGTCAAAGGATATGAACAGGCATCTTGCAGACAAAGAAATCAAAGCTATCTACAGTCATATAAAAAATGCTATAAATCACTCTTGATTAGATAAATGCAAATTTAAATAACTCTGCCTCACATCTATCAGATTGGCTAACGTGATGGAAAATGGTAAATGTTGGAGAAGATGTAGGAAAACTGGGACACTAATGCACTATTGGTGGAATTGTGAACTGAACCAACCATTCTACGGAGCAATTTGGATATATCTTCAAAGGCCTATAAAACTATGCCTACCCTTTAATCCAGAAATACTACTGTTAGGTCTATTGCCCAAAGAGATTTTTTTAAAGGGAAGAAGAGTAATTTGTACATAAATATTTATTGAAGCTCTTTATGTTGTGGCAAAGACTTGGAAATCTAGGGGATGTCCATCAATTAGGGAATGGTTAAATAAGCTGTGGTATGTGATTGTGATAGAATATCATTGTGCTATAAGAAATGACATACAGGACAATTTCAGAAAAAAAACCTTGGAAAGACTTACATGAATTGATGCAAAGTGAAGCGAACAGCATGAGGAGAACGCTGTATACAGCAACAGCAATATTGTACAATGAAGATCTGTGAATGACTTAACTATTCTCAATAATACAAGAACTCATGATGAAACATGCTATCCATCTCCCGAGAAAGAACTAATGTTGCCTGAATACAGACTGAATCACAGTATTTTTCACTTCCTTTCATTCTTTTTTTAGGCTTCTTGTACAAAATGAGTAACACAGAAATGATTGTACATGTATAACCTATACTGAATTGCTTATCATCTCAGGCAGGGGGGAGGTGATAGAGGGAGGCATAGAATTTGGAAGTCGAAACCTTTTTCTAAAAAAATGTTTAAAATGTTTTAACTTGGAAATGGGGAAAATAAAATTAATTTTTAAATGGTCAAGAATATCAAAAGAATCAATGGGGGAAAAGGGGAAGGAAAGAAGACAGACCAGCAGCACTTGATCTCAAACTATACTACAAAGTTATAATCATCAAAAATAACTTGATGCTGGATGAAAAAGAGAGAGGTTGATCAGTGAAACAGATTAGATCAGCGGTTCTCAACCTGTGGGATGCACCCCCTTTGGGGGTCGAATAACTCTTTCACAGGGGTCACCTAAGACAATTGGAAAACACATATTTCTGATGGTCTTAGGAACCGAGACACTGCTCCTCTATTCATCTCCAGGCGGGTCCGCCCACATGCAGATATGCCCACATATAAATATTAAAGGATCTTGGCATTAGGAAGGTTGAGAACCACTTGATTAGATACACAACATGCAAAATCAAATGAACACAGCAGTCTAATGTCTGATACACCTAAAACCCTCAGCTCTTAGGCAAGAATTCAGTATATGACAAAACTGTTTGAAAGAAATGGTAAGTAGTCAGTACCTAGGCATAGCAACTTATACCATGTACTAAAATAAACTGAAAATTGGCACATGCTTTAGACTTAATGGGTGATATAAACAAATTAGTTGAGGATGGAAAAAATTATCTATTAGATCCATAGAGGCGCAGAAAGTTCATGATCAAAAAAGGACAAAGGTTCATAGAAAGTAAAATGGATAATTTTGATGACAAAAAAATTAAAATGTTTTGTATAAACAAACCCAATGCAACTAATATCAGAAGAAAAGCAGGAAACTGGAGAGAAATATTTAGGGCAAGTTTCTCTAATAAAGGCCTCATTTCTAAAATATATGAGGAACTGAGTCAAATTTATGAGAATAAAAGTCATTCCTTAATTGATAAATGATCAAAGGATATGAACAGTTTCAAAGTAAAAAATTAAAGTTTTCAACTCCACATAAAAATGTTCTAAATTACTAATAATTAGAGAAATACAAATTAAAGTAACTCTGTAGTACCACCTCACACCCATCAAATTGGAAAATATGACAGAAAAGAAAAGTGACAAGTGCTAGAGGGATGTGGGAGAATAGGCACACTAACATGCTTTTGGGTGGAGCTGTGAATCAGTTGAATCATTCTGGAGAACACTTTGCAACTACAGTTTACCCCCCAAAGCTATTAAAGTATACATACCCTTTGACTCAGAAATTTCATTATCAGGTCTACACTCCCAAAGACATCCAAGAAAGACCAAAACAACCCCGTATGTACAAAAATATTTATAGCAGCTCTTTTTGTGGTAGCAAAGAATTGGAAACTGAGGAGATGCCCATCCATTGGGGAATAGCTGGGAAAAGTCGCACTATATGACCGATAAAATACTATTTTGCTATAAGAAATAATGAAAGGTATGGTTTTAGAAACTATCTGGGAAAACTTAGATGAACTGATGTAAAGTGAAGTGAGCAAAAGCAGACCAATTTATATAGTAATAACAAGGCTGTAAAGATAACCATAACTCTGATTAATATAATAATGAAGTATAAAAGGACTCTTAATGAAACATACTATCCATTTCCAGATAGAGAACTGATGGGCTCTAAATGTAGATTTAGACATTTTCTTCCATTTCTTTGTCTTTCATTCATTCCTTTTCTTTCTTCTTTTTTTGTTTTGGAATGTGGATAATGAAAAAAATTTTGTTTGCTTGTCTATATGTGTTTTAATGGGTTTTATTTTTTCTTGCATTCTCAATGAGGTTAGGGATTTCAAACTGAAAATGGAATCGAATTTTAATAATAGATTGATTGATGTATGAATGGGTGAATTAATTATTTTTTTTTAAAGTAAACACCTGAATTTGTTGTTGAGTCATGTCTGACCAATGACTCTATTTGGAACGTTCTTGGCAAAGATACTAGAGTGGTTGGTCATTTCTGTCTCCCACTTATTTTATAGATGAGGAAATTGAGGCAAATAGGGTAAAGTGACTTGCCCTGGGTCATACAAACTAGAAAATGTCTGAAGCTAGATTTGAACTCAAGAAGAAAAGTCTCCTTCATTCCAATTTCAGTGCTCTATCCACTGCACCACCTAGAAGATCAGAATGGAAAGGGCGCCTAAAACACATACATAGATTGTTATGCCTGAAAAGGACCTTAACAATCAACTCGTCCCCTCTTCAGCATTAGATGTCGGTAAATCACCTCTTCCTCCATTGGCTTCTTTGACATTGAACAATTACTGTGACTCAACTCCTATCTCTTTTCCCAATCCTCCAACTCTTTTGCTCTACATATAACTGTTCCTTGAGGTTCTATCCTGTGCCCTCTTCCCTCTACACTTTACTTTTTAACCAAGCCCAAGGTTTAATGATCATTCTTGCAAATAACCCTCAGAGCCTCTGACTCTCAGCCTCACTTTCTTTTTGGAGCCCCAGAGTCGTATCTCTCACTACTTCCCATACGTGCCCGCCTTAATGCCCATATAAAATATCAGTATCCCTCAAAATGAACTCCTCCTCCTGTTTTTCCCCTTCCCTCCAAAGCCCTCTCCTCCATAATTCCCTATAGTTTGTATCATCATCCTCCCAGCCACCTGGTTTCTTAATCTTGGTGTTCTTTCTCCCTCACCTGATATCCAATCTCTTGCCAAGTCATATCTCTTTAATCTTTTACATACCTCTTAAACATGCTTCTTCCTATCTAAATAGACATCACCTCAGTCCCAGCTTTCATTTCTTCATGTCTAGATTAGTATCCTAGTATCATCAATAGTCTTCATGCCCCTCTCTCTCCGTCCCTTCATGATAATGTGTGAGGGATCCCTGGAGCCCACTCTGATATTAAATCTTCTGTAAAAAATATTGTGGCAAGACCTGGGTTTGAATCCAAATTCCAGTACTCATTGGTTGTGTGACTTTGGATGAGTCACTTAACGCATCTGAACCTCAATATTGTCCCCCATAAAATGTCAATTCTGATTCTCCTACTCCATGCCTAACTGGGTTGTTTTAGGAAAAAATGCCTTGGAAACATGAACGTGCTTGGAAAATGAAAGTTCTTTGAGAGGAGAGCCATTCTGCCTTTGGTGTGTGTGTCCGGCCCCAACTTTAACTATGGTCTTTGGCTCATTGTAGGGACTCAATAAATGTGTGTTAATCAATTGATTAATTGCTATGGAAATGTTTGTTGATGCTATTGCTGTCCAAGGCAATAATGGCTGCAAAGTACCACGTAATTGCTGAAGTTAAGTAAGTCTGAGTTTGCTTGTGCATCTAGGTGGTGCAATAAATCAAGCACCAGAGCTGAAGTCAGGAAGACTTGAGTTCAAATCTAGTCTCAGACACTTACTAATTGTGTGACCCTGGGGAACTAACTTAACCCTGTTTACCTCAGTTTCCTCATTTGTAAAATGAACTGGAGAAGGAAATGACAAACCACTCCAATGTCTTTTCCAAGAAAATTCCAAAATGGGGCCATAAGGAGTCAGACACAACTAAAAATGACTGAGCAACAAATGAGATTTCTGCATGTTCCATTACACAATAGAATTAGGAATGATTCAATTCAGAAATAGATTTAGGCTCAATGAAAGGAAGAATTTGTATTGAGCTGTCCTTTATCCATCATTCATTCATTCATTCATTCATTCATTCATTCCATCCATTCCTTCATTCATCTATTTTCCCCTTACTTTCTTCATCCATTCATTTCTTTGAGCAACTATTTATGATTACATGAATAACACTGTGGCAAACCATAGGCCAATCCAATCGATTGAATGTGACCTCCTTGCTTGTAGGGATTATTTTTTTCATTGTATCTGAATTTCCAGTGCCTGACACATAGTAGTTGGTTAATAAGTGTTTGCTGATTGATTAATTGATTTCAAGTTGGAAGGATGTTAGAGGTCATTGGATCCAACTCCCAATTTTACAGAAGAGCAAACAGGCCCAGAGAAATGAAATGACTCCCCAAGGTCATCTGCTTCATAGAATGCAAGATACTGAGCTGAAAGAGACTGTAGAGGTTAACTCTTCCAATCCCCTGTCACTGGACATTAGGGGAAACTGAGGCCCAGAGAGTTGAAATTACTTTACCAAGGTCATAGAATGATGAGAGCTACCATTTATAAATTGCTATAGTTAAGATTTGCAAAGTGCTTTACAAATGTATCTCAGCTTATCCTCTTGACAGCCTTGAAAAGTAGGCAGTATTGTTATTCCATTTTACAGATGAAGAAACTGAGGCTGGGAAAGATTAAGTGACTCTCTCTGGGTCACAGAGCTTGTCAGCAGGATGTTAATTAAAATCTTCCCCACTTCAAGTCCAGGGCTCTATTCACTGTGCCACCTAGCTGTCTGATATGAGATGATACAGTATGAAATATAAGCTGATGAAGCATGATGACATAATACGGTAGGCAGTTGTGGCACAGCAGATAGAGTAACGGGATTAGAGCTCAGAAGATACCTTCCTGAGTTCAAATCTGGCCTCAGACCCTTAGCAGCTGTGTGACCCTGGGCAAGTCACTTCACCCTGTTTGCCTCAGTTTCCTCATATATAAAACGAGCTGGAGAAGGAAATGGCAAAGCACTCCAGGATCTCAGCCAAGAAAACCTCAAGAGGAATTACAAAGAGTCAGACTCAACTGAAAAGCAGCTCCACAGAAACAAATGATATGGCGTGATGATGTACTATGACATATGGTATGAGACGACATATCGAGATGGAAAGGAACTTAGAGAGGTTGTCTAATCCAATCCCTTCCACTCCGTAGAGAGGGAACCTCAAGCTCAACGTTGGGTGGTTAAAGTAACTGTCAGATGTTACGGGTAGCAAAGGTGGGATTTGAACCCAGGCCCTCTGCCTCCATGCTAACTATGTCTGCTGTACTAAGATGCTTCCTCTTAAATGGTGGCACCCAAAAACTGGACATCCTGGTCCATTTCCAAACTGAACAATGAAACCAAGGGAGCCCAGAGATATCCCTGCCAAGATCTGGACCCCAGTTAGCCTGATCACTTGTCAAGGCCCTGGAAAGGTTCCTTTCTCCTTATTTAACTGGATTTGATTGCAGTGGGGGTGGGGCTCTTTCCTTTCATCTCTCTACAGCCATCTTTCTTTTGCACCAGACAGCTTCCTCCCTGTGGCTGCTCTCTCTGAGCTTATGATCCATCCATCATTACTGTAGGTCAGGTCTCAAGTAACATCCATCTCTTCACAATTCTGTGCTTCCCATCCCTAGCCTACTCCACACAGTGGGGCTGGCTCCCTGGGCCCCTTAATTAAATACTCTTGGCTCATTTTCTCAGGAGGCCGGAGCAGAGGAAGGGACTGGGATGCAGGGAGCTCCTTGGGGCATAGTCTCTGAAAGTGCTCCTGAAGCCATCACCTAGTCTAGGCTACCTTCTCTGACATGAGCCAGTATGGGTCATTAAAGGGGCCAGACTTGAGAGGAATAACGTCAAATATGCAAAGAAGAGAGCAGTGCTTGCTGGAGCTGGTTTGTACTGGCTACCAAGAACCATTTGTTAAAATTTTCAGTGTCAGCAATTAAATCTCAGAAAATTGCCAAGTGGTACAAATCAGGGCTAGATTTAGTGCGTTAGGGGCGGCTAGGTGGCACAGTCAATAGAGCACCGGCCTTAGATTCAGAAGGACCTGAGCTCAAATCCAGGCTCAGACACTCTACCCAAAAAAACCTAGCCGTGTGACCTCGGGCAAGTCACTTAACCCCAATTGCCCTCCAAACAAAAATTAACAGATAGATTTAGTGTTTTATTGATTGTCTATACCTAAGAAAATGATGAGAGAAAAGATTAATAATAGAGATTAAACTTGAGTATCCCTGACATGCATATACACTTATATACATATACACACATATTATTAAGATAGCTGATTGTTAAATATTTAACAACACACAACTAGAAGAGAGGAGCAAAGACACTTGTGGGTGGGGAGGCTATGCAGTTCCATATCTTTTTCTCATTATTCAGTCCTTTTGGTGATTGTCTGACTCTCAGTGTCCCCATCTGGGGTTTTCTTGGCAAAGATATTAGAATAGTTTGCCATTTCCTTCTCCAGTTTTGTTTTTTTTTACAGATGAGTAAGTTAACGTCAACAGGGTTAAGTGACTTGACCAGGGTCACACCTCTAGTAAGTGTCTGAGGCCAAATCTGAGCCCATGAAGTCTTCCAAAACCTGACACTCTATCCACTGTGCCACCTAGCTGCCCAGAGGCATATTTCAACACCTCTTCAAAAGATCACCAAACACTATTTAATCAGCTACTATGTACCAGGCACCAGTAATACAGAGGCAGAAGTGAAACGTTTCCTGCCTTCAAGAAAAACATTCTATTGGAGGAGATTACATATCCTTCCATAGGAATATACAAACCCATATTAGTAACCTTGGGAGAAGGTGGGAGCCACTGGTCTGACACAGCTAAGGAAGGTCTTTGAACAAGGAAGCCATGGCATCAGGCATCCCAGCTTGGGTAAAGAAGTCCATTAAAGTAAGCAAAGAGCCTGATAAATAACACCTTGTGTGGCCATCACAGCAACCCTGTGAGGAGGATACTTGGGGTAATTGTATTCTGTTCTTCAGATGAGGGATCTGAGACCTAGATGGGTTAACTGACTTACCCCTCATGATGCCATAAGCATTCTAAATGATGTGGGTAAGCCTAGGTCTTTCCTGACTCCAGGCCAGAACTCCCCATAGGAGGTAGAAAAGTGAAGAAGTTCTTAACTTCTGTGTCATGGAACCCTTTGATGATCTGGTAAAGCCTAGAGTTGGATGCCTTCTTAGAATGTTCACATGAATAAACTGAAATATGTAAGACCACAAATAAAATATACCAAAACATAATTGTTAAAACAGTTTCATAAACCCCAGATAGAGAACCCTTGATCTAGTGGGGGAAGAGAGAAGGGATGAGAATAACCATTTGTAAAGCACCTACTATGTACCAAGTAGCATCCTAAACATTTTTTTTACAAATATGTCATTCAATCCTCATAGCATCTCTGTGAGGTATGTGCTATTACTGTCTCCATTTTGCAGCTGAAGAAACCGAGGCAAGTAAAGTGACTTGTCCAAGATCAGAAAGCTAGCAAACACCTAAAGATGGATTTGAACTCAGTTCTTCCTGATTCCAGGTCCAGCACTAGTAGACAATGAAGAAACAACATAGCTGAATTTGACATAATCTGGGGTCAAATCTCCTTGCCTCCTCTCTCTCCACTTTCCAAGTCATCCTACACACAGCTACCAAATTGATATTCCTAAAGCACCATTTTAATCACAGAACTCCTCTTTTTAAGAAACTTCCACGACTCCTTGTTACCTCTAAGATCAAATGGAAATTTCTGGTTAACTTTAAAAGTCATTTAAAATCTGTCTCCAATTTATTTTTTCCAGATTAATTACGTATTGCTCCCCCTCAAGCACTCCAGATTCCATTCAAATTGGCATACTTGTTCTTTGTAAATGGCGCTCTATTTCCTACCTCTCTGGGCCTCTCCCCAAGGAGCTGAAAATTCTCCCTCCCATTCTCCACATTTTAGAACTCCAAAATCCCTTCTAGGCTGAGCTCCTGTAATCATCTCCTACCTTTCTTGTACCTCCTTCCCACGTGTTTTAAACACACACACACACACACACACACATCTCAAAAACTCATTTTCATTTTGTTTACATATTTTGTATTTAATAATCTGTGTAGAATCTTTGTAGAATGTGAACTCCTTGGGGGTAGGCACCATACTGTTTTTTGTCTCTGAATAGTGTTGGCTCCCCACCTCCACCCCAGTAGGCACTCCGTGAATGCTGTGTAATCCCAGACAAGTCACAACTTCTCTGGACCTCAGCTTCCTCACCTGTCAAGTGGACTGGATGATCTCTAAGGTTGATTCAATTGAGGCTGACAAGCATTTGTATTTTCTGTGTGCCAGGCTGTGCTAGGCACTAGGGATACCTACAAAAACAAAAAAGCCCCTGCCCTCAGGCAGCTTAAATTCTTCTGGGGGGAAGTTATAAGCTCAAAGAACATGAGACTCAGCTTCAAGATGACAAGTTTGTTCCCTATGCTGAATGTCTAATATTTCTAGAGGCAGTGTAGTCTATTGGATGGAACCCTGGACATTGAGTCAGGAAGTTTTCTTCAGTTGTTTTTTCAGTCACGCTCCACTCTTCATGACCTCATTAGTAGTTTTCTTGGCAAAGGTAATGAAATGATTTCTCATTTCATTCTTAAAATAATTTTACAAATGAGGAGACTGAGGCCAGTTATATTAAATGATTTGCCCAGTGTTGCTCGACTACTAAGTGTCTAAGGCTAGATTTGAACTGGGGAAAAGGACTCTGACCCCAGGCCTGGTGCTCTATCCACTATGGTGCCACCTAGCTGCCAAGTCAGGAAAACCTTATTTCAAATCTTACCTCAGATACTTAACAGTTATGTGATCCTAGGCAAGTCAGTTAATGTCTCTGGGTATCAGTTTCCTCATCCGTAAAATGAAAGTGTTGTACTTGAGGACCTCTCAGGTCCCTTACAATTCTCAACGATACGTCTCTACCCCGTAGGATACTTTTTGTAATATACCTGTTCCTAATGGCTTCCTCCTTCAGATTAATTTAATTTATTTTGTCTTGTATGAATCTAGTTATTTACATGCTGTCTCCCACCTTAGAATGTAAGAATTTTCTCCTTGAGAGAAAAGACTAGGTTTTGCCTGTTTTCTTTTAATATCCCTAAGCTCTTAGCACAATGAGAACTTAATAAATGCTTATAAATTAACCAGTGCTGATTGACTGACCCTAAATAAATACTAAATGTATACAAATGAAAACTATTCCTTCTTCCTTTAAGGACTGTAATTTTATAAGGCCTTCTAAAGTTATATGGCAGCGGCAAGGCTCAATAGCGGACAAATTGCTGTGTCCGGACTCATGAAGACTCATCTCCCTGAATTCAAATGTAGTCTCAGACAATTAGTAGCTGTGCGACTCTGGGCTAGTCACTTCACCTTGTTTGCCTCATTTTCCTCATCTGTAAAATGTGCTAGAGAAGGAAATGCCAAACCACTCTGGTATCTTTGCCAAGAAAACCCAAAACAGGATCAGGGAGGGTCAGATGTGATAGAAAATGATTCAACAAAGATGTAGAGTTCCAGATCTAGAACTAGAAGGATCCTCCAAGGTTCCATTTTACTGAAGAGGAAACCAAGGCAGGTGTGTGCGTGCGTGTGCGTGTGCGTGTGCGTGTGCGTGTGCGTGTGTGTGTGTGAGAGAGAGAGAGAGAGAGAGAGAGAGAGAGAGAGAGAGAGAGAGAGAGAATGTGACTTGCGCAGGGTCACAAGTGGCAAAGCTGGGATTCTCACTCTAAACCATGCATACTTCCAACAGTACTCATACTTCCTCAGTCCAGGAGGGAGGTTCCCAAACAGAGGAAAGAAGGCTACTAAAGATGGGGAAAACAGAGTCAAAGGCAGCAGGGGCCTGCCTAAAATTCACATCCCTACTGAACACTGCAGAAGTTTTCATCCCTCCAGAACCCCAACAAATCTAAGCCCCTCACTCCTTCCTGGCTGGAGATGGAGTTCTGCTTCTCTCAGGAAGAAAAAAAATGGTGGCTGCTGTTGGAAAAATCAGCAGCATGGAATAGATATTAATGTTGGCGATGGGGGGCCTGGGGAGGGGAGAAACTATTAAAATTCTGTAGTCTTGAAAAATATATAAGTCTAAAATAAGACTAATGAGACATTTACTGGGGCTGTTGAATTACATTAATGACCCTTCAGAGGCCCAAATCACAGAAGGCTTTTACAGTAATTACCAAGCTAATGATCAGCAGTGACATCATTGGAGACTAAATGTGAGCCTTGTTTTGGACGCAGTTTCAAAGGCTGGGCTTCCTTGGCGGCTGCAGAGATTGGAAGGTGGGGGGAGAGGAAATGTTTGAATGTGAGCCCCCTCCTCTCTAGCTTGCTGGTCTCAGCTCCCCTGGCTGCCAAGTCCCACATTCCTGGACTTGGGAAGGAGGCCTCTGGGACCATGAACTGTGAGCTGCAATTTGTTAGCACGGTAGGAATGAAGGGGCTAGGGAAGGCCAGGGTTGGGGGAGGACATCATCTGGGGAGTCCAGGGCCTTCTACTGACTCCCAGAAAGTCTGTAATAAACTGTGATTTATTAACTCCCAATCCCTTCTGAAGCCACTTGGGGCCGCTTAATCTCTGGCCAGCATTTAGCTGGTGCTCAGGTTCCTTAGCACTCTAGAATGTGGGGAGAGACCTTCTGGTCACTCCCTCCACTTGGTGGGATCCAGCTAGACCTCCCAAACCTACTCAAATGCTTCCTCCTCCAGGGAGCCCCACACTCCCAGCTCCAACTTCCTCATCTGAACACCCCCCTCTCCTGGTTAGCCTTTGACTGCCTGCTCCCTTCCTATGGCACTTCAAACTGACTTTTTATTAATATTTAATGTCTTCATTGAGTTCAGATCTCCTCTTGACCTATTGATTGTAACCCACCCTTTAAAGAATCAGATAATTTCTCTTGAGGAAAAGTTCATAGGCTCATCACAAGATCTTAGATTTAGGGGAGAAAGGCGCCTCTGGGGTCATCTAGCCCAACCTTCCCTCATTTTGTCAATGCTTAGCATATAGTGAGTGCTTAATAAGTACCCGTTAATTTGATAGATGAAGAAAGTGAGATCCAAATAGCTTAAGTGATTTCTCCAAAGTCACCCCAGGTGGTATGCGGTGCAGCTGGTATCCAAGTTCATTTCCACTATATAGTACTGCCTTCATTCATGCCCTTCAACTCCCCATTCTCAGTTTCTTCATCTGTAAGGGAGGGGGGGAATTAGTCAGCAATTCATGTTTTCTTCCAGCTGTAAATCTATTATTCAATGATGCTATGTATAAATCCTCAATAAGAAAAATCTAATTTCAAATCATTGAGTTCCTAATCTAGTGTTCTTTCCATTGTGAGATTGGCTGTTCTGAAAAAAAGGAAATCTAGTGGAAGTTTGGGGGATGAGAGAGGAGACATGATGGATTTTATCGTTGCTTTCAACTATGTAAAGGAGAGGTGTTGGTGGTTGTGGTGGTGGAGGAGGAGGTGCTGGTGCTGGTGCTGGTGCTGGTGCTGCTGGTGTGATGGTGGTGATGGTGGTGATGGTGGTGGTGGTGATAGTGATGGTGGTGATGGTGGTGGTGCTGTGCTAATGGTGACAGAAGTAGAGGTGGAGGTGATGGTGGTGGTGGTGGTGGTGCTGTGCTAATGGTGACAGAAGTAGAGGTGGAGGTGATAGTGGTGGTGGTGGTGGAGGTGGTGGTGGTGGTGGTGGTGGTGGTGGTGGTGATAGTGATGGTGGTGGTGGTGGTGGTAGTCCTTCCTTTTGGAAGAGGATCAGTGATGTCATTAGGTGATGTCATGACTTGTGAGTGAATTGGTGAGGTAGAGCTACACAAAGTCATCAGCCTCACTCTAGCTTCCAGAATCATCAAAGCCCAGTGGCAAGACAAAAGTCAAGATGGTTGGCCATGGCCCAAGACGCAGTGGATGACCTTGGCATCTTTGATATCTGACCAAGCTTGAAGCTCTCCACAGTGCTTGCTTCAGCCACCTTCATGGCCTTTGGAGAGAAGCAGGAATCCTCTGTACAATCTCCCCCAAATATAGTTACCTAATCTCTACTCCAGTGGCAGGGAACCCACTATCTTCCAAGTACCCTGTTTCATTTCTGAATAGCTCTACTTAGTAATGATTTAAAAATTGTATTGTTCAGTCATGTCCATTGTGTCTGACTCTTCATGCCCCTATTTGGGGCTTTTTTGGCAAAGATCCTGAAGTAGTTTGCCATTTCTTTCTCTGGCTCATTTTACAGAGGAGGAAACTGGGACAAATAGGTGAAGTGATTTGCCCAGGGTCATACAATTAGTAAGTGTCTAGATTTGAAAACAGTAAGTGACCAGATTTGAACTTGGGATGATGAGTCTTCTTGAGTCTAGAGCTAACATTCTATCTACTGTGCCAACCTAGCTGCCTCTGGTTTATGAATATTAAGGTGAATTATTCATCCCCACAATTTCTGCCCATATTCTATCCTTAATTGTCTCCTCTGGGGGCAAACAAAGCAGGTAGCATCCCTCTGCCACATGAGAGGTATTCAAATATTTCAAGAGAGTGGTCTTATTCCAACTCTAATGCCTCTCCAAAAGCTACCTTTTATTCCTCTTCCATGTCCACTGATTCATGATCTCCTTCCCCTTTCCCAGGTCTCGGATATCACATCACACTAAGTTTTGTCCCTGCTTTGTGCATTTCACTTATATTGATTTTCTATATAGTTATGTGTGTGGCAAGACAGTGTGAAGCAGTGAATAGAGGTGACTGGAGTGTCAGGAAGACCTGAAATCAAATTCTGCCTCTGACACATCCCGGCTGGGTTATCCTAGACAAGTCACTTCCTCTCTTGTTGTCCCAGGAAGCCGTCACAGACTATAAATTGTAGGAGGAGTGTTGATATGCTTTGATAGAAGGGTCTTCCTCACTTTAAGTTTCTTTATCAATGAAATGAAAGATCTATCCTGCCTCCAAGAAAAAAGGAGGACTTTTGTGTGTGCCAAATACTCCACCTAGATTAGAAAGTTCCATGAGCGCTCACTTCACTCTGCATCTGCTGTTTTGCCTTGTTTCAACCCCAGGAACAAGACATCTCTCTCCGAATGAGCTCATGGCTTCTAAATTCAGCACCAGGCTGCTAACTCAAGCGTGGACCGCCTCTCCTCCTCTCGAATTTGAGGGCTGGAGGGTAGAGAACCAGACTGCCCCCAATGCCTTTCTTTACAGCATGCAGAGACTGGGCTCAATGCCTGGAACGCAGTAAATGCTTAACAAATATTTGTTGATTAATGGTCTTCCGTAGACTTCTGCCATCTTCCTAACCCCAAGTATTTACCTCTCTGAATGTCATCTAAGACTTCATTTCCATGTCGAATCTTTGAACTGTGGTCATGAGAGTGCAGAGCACTTGTAAGAGTTGTACAAACCACAGCATCCAAGACCACTTAGACCAAGCTTTTTTTTTTGCAGATGAACAAAAGGAAATATTAAGTGACTTAGTCAAGGTTACATAGACGGAGGAGGGAGGTTTGTGTGTTTCTGGAGGGGAGAGGGATGACAGCTGAGATTTGAATCCTGGTCCTCTCATTAAAAATCTGTCTTACTATGCTTCCTCTGAATAGGCAGACGGAAGGGGCAGCCCTTCTGTTTTTCTGCTCCCTTCCTTCATCCCATTCATTCTTTCAAACTCCCTGTTCTATGCCAGGGACATTGTGCAGTGAAAAAGAGAATCAATCAATTAAGAAGCATTTATTAAGCACCTATTGGGTGCCAGGCAGTGAGAAGGAAGTGGTAGATAATAGAATCATAGATTTAGAACCAGGGAGTTTGGAAACCATTAAGTATAACTTTTATGTTTTACCAATAAATAGACAGCACCAGAGAAGTTAAGTGTCTGAGGTCAATCAGTCAATCAGTAAGCATTTATTAAGTGCCTACTATGTTCCAGGCTCTGTGTCTGTGTATATAAAAAGAGGCAAAAGACAGTCCCTACCCTCAAGGTGCTTACAATCTAATGGGGGAGACCGCATGCAAATAAATACATACAAAACAAGCTATATACAAGATAAATAGGAAATTATTAAAAGAGGGAAAATATTGGAATTCGGAGGGGTTAAGGAAGACTTCTTATATAAGTGAGATTTTCGTTGGGGCTTAAAGAAAGTCAGGGAGGTGGGTAGTCAGAGTGGAAGAGGGAGAACATTCCAGGCATTTGGGGACGGCCAGAGACAATGCCCAGAGGAGAGAGACAGAGGGTCTTGCTAAGGCATCTGAACTCGTCTTCATGATTCCAAGTTCAGTTCCCTTTCCTTTTTACCATACTGTATGTCTTTGTGCACTTTTTCCAAGTGATAACCCCAAGGGGAAAATTAAGGAGATAAAAGTCATTTTTCAGGTTCCTCCATATCCCCCTTTGCCCTCCAAATCATCCAAGGACCCACCAATGGATCGTAGATCCAGGCAAAGTCCCTTGGGAGCTGAAATAAGTCACTTCCTTTATTTGGGTCAGATCAGAGAGTTTCTAAAGCTCATTCTACCTCTAAATCTATGATCCATACTTTGGGTCTCTATCCTTCCCTCTCCCTCTGTCATTCCTTCTTTCATCCTCAGAGATACTTCTTTCTGATGGGTGACAAGTAACACAAACAATTTCATCTTTAAAAATAACAGCTAACATTCATATAGCTCTTTAATTGCAAATTGCTTCATAAACATCTCATTTGATTCTCAAAACAATGCCAGGGAGGGTAGGAGCTGTTATTTCCCCATTTTACAAATCAGGAAATTGAAGTGACTTAGGATCACACCACTATTAAGTGTCTGAGGCAGGATCTGAATTCAGATTTTCCTGATTCCAAATTCCATATTCTATTTACTCTATTCGCCATCCAACTGTGTAACCATGAAAATTCTTCCTGCCAATGAGTTAGCTGGTGAAATGCTACCCCTCTCAGAAGGCACCAAAGATGTTCAGCTACAGGAGACCTCAGAGGTATGGACTTCTTTCCTCTGACAGCCTCAGCCCAGGAGTCCGTCCTATCCCCCTCAAGACCCAGATCAAGTACACACTTCAATAAGGGACCATGTAGGATCATAGGAAGAGTATTGGGCTTGGCATCCAAGGATCTGAGCTTAATCTTGAATCTCCCATTTGCCAACTGTGTGACTTTGGATACCTCACTTATCTTTTCTGTGTCTCAATTTCTCAATCTTTAATTTGGAGATAAGAATTCCTTGTCTATTGAATTCCATAAGGTTTTTGTCAGAAAAGCACTCTGACATTTTTAAGCTATTATACTGCTTGGTTGCTGGTTGTTGTCCTTCATTCTCAAAGAGAACCAAAATGACCTCACTATGCTAATCTGAGTTCTATTCTCATCATTTTCTGAGAGCAGAGACTGACACTTACCTCTCACTAGCTGGATGACCTTGGATCAGTCTCCTTTCCCTCTGTGCATCTCAGTTTCCTTCTCTGTATATCCAGAGAGATGGATCAAAGAGAAGAGAGAAAGCTAGTCTTGGAGCTAGAAAAAACCTGGTTTCAAGACTCACCTCCGATACATATACAAGGTATAGGCAAGTCAAAATATCTCAGCACTCTGAACAGTGTTTTAAAACTATAAACTGCATAGAAGTCACCTTCTTAAATTAGGAGTTTCCTCACCTGGGAGGATCTTGAGTTAATGAAATCACAGCTCCTGTCCCTACCTTTATAATTTCCCTAGATTTTACCCAAATTTGGCATTTGATATGCCCTAGAGATTTATGATTGGTCCTATGCTGTTTAATATTTTAAAATCTATTTTATGGGTGATTTAAATAAAGGAATATATGGTATATATATATATATATCAGTTACAAATGTCATAAAGCTGGGAAGAATAGCAAGCACACTGAATGATGGAGGAGTTAGGATCCAGAAAACCTGAGAGTCTAGAATATTGGTGTGAATCTAGAAAAATTAAATGTAATATGCATAAATGAAAAAATGTTATACCTGGGTTAACAAAGATCAACTTTAGAAATCCAAGATGGTGGAGGCAGGGCTAAATATTGATTGATCAGAATGAGATCTGGAGGTTTGGGTAAATGACAAGTTCGGTGAGGAAATATTATGACATGATGGGTATAAAAGTGAATGCTCTCTTATGTGACTTTCAGGTTACATGAAGAAACTGGATGAAAAAACTAGAGTTTGTTGTGTGGCCCCAAAGGGTTGAACTAGGCACAATTGGGAGGGGAAGAGGGAGAGTCTGATGTCAGGAACAACTCTATCAATGAGTGCTGTCCCATAAGGGCATGGACTGCTCTGGGGTGCCCTTCATTGGAGATTTTAAAGCAAAGAGACAAAATGACTACTGTTGGGTATATCATGGAGGGTATTCTTGCCCAGGGTCTTTATCACACTTTCATGTGAGTGCTTGCATATTGTCCTGTGTCAGCAAGCACCCTAGCATACCTAGGGCAGCTGCTAGCACAGGTTCTTAGATCTGCTTTTCTAAAGGAAACAACTCAGAATGGGTTAACAATCTTTCTTTAATCAAACAAACATATCATTTACCTAGTTCAGGGGAAAAAGCACCCTGAACTCCAGAGAATACAAACACAAGTTACAAGCACAAGTTACAAACACAAGTTACAAGCAGACCAAGAAACAGATCAGCAGATGGGCTTCCAACCATATGACCATCACATCTATTACCTATTCAAGTTACCAGAGAGGGAAGCATCAACACCTGGGTTTTCAAAGTGGGGGGGCTCAATGGCTTCCCAGACAAATCACACAACTCTTCTCAAAGTGAGCCTCAAAGCAAACCTCACATCAGGGTGTATATATAGCCTTCCCAGGGGTCAGAAAATGTCACAGCCCTCTTGACCCACTGTCCAATTATAAAGTAACAAGGTGTGGCCATTCCCAAAACACAAGCCTCCTGCCACAGCCTCCACATGACCACATTCAGTCTATTAGGGGGCAGGGTATATTTTCAAATCAGGGAACATTCTCAGAGCCACTTAAGCCTATCAAAGGGTCTAGTGGCAGGAAAGATCTTCAGATTCCCATTACATATCCCCACCCCACATTGAACCGGGAGCTCCTTGAGAACAGGGACTGTTTTTACGTTTCTTTGTATCCCTAGCACTTAGCACAATCCCTGACACATAGGAGGTGCTTAATAAATGCCAGTTAACTTTTTTTGCTTTGTGAAAGGGAAGGCAGGGCAATTGGGGTTGAGTGACTTGCCCAAGATCACATGGCTGGAAAGTGTTAAGTGTCTGAGGTTGGTTTTGATCTCAGGTCCTCCTGATTCCAGGGCTGGTGCTCTGTTCACTGTGCTACCTAGTTGCCCCCAACCAGTTGGCTTTTTTAAAAATAACATCTTTCTCATTTGAAATAAATGTATTTCAATTCTTGACTTTATGAGACAGCTTGGTGGACTTGGATTGAGAGCTGGCTCTGAAATTGGGAAAGTCTCGGTTCAAATCCAGCCCATGACACTTCCTAGCAAATCACATAAGTCACAGAAATGAGCCATAATTCAATTCAAGGAGAATTTGTTTATTAAACATACACTATGAGGCAGATACTGCACTAGATGCTAAGAAGATCAAATAAAAATTGAGCTTTTAGCAAGATTTTAAAGTATCTGTGGTTCAGTGAAGAGAACACTTGCCTCAAGCTGGTGAAATCTGGACACAGATTTTGATTCTGACACATCCTGGCTCTTTGACCCTGGGTAAATCTCTTAATTTCCATTTTCCTAGGCAACACACCAGCAGTCTATGTTATAGAGAAGGTTCTGATCTACATCCGGATGGAAGAA
>CM053594.1:13954594-14022111 GCA_028646575.1 Pseudocheirus occidentalis
GGAAGGAAGGAAGGAAGGAAGGAAGGAAGGAAGGAAGGAAGGAAGGAAGGAAGGAAGGAAGGAAGGAAGGAAGGAAGGAATTGTGTGAGGGAAGTACATATTTCCTTACTTCATCACTTACTATGAGCCAGGCACTATACTAAATATAAGCCAAAAAGAAAGATCATCCCTATCCTCAAAGAATTTGCATTCCAATGGTGAAGATAACACACAAAAGGGAAAGAAAAGTAGGGGATGAAAGTACCCAGCTCAGAAACATGGTTCTGAAGTCCAGATAGTCACGTACAGAGCTAGGAGGAGAATGCCAGCTGACTGACCTGAGCCCTTCCACAAAATAGAGGTCTCATGAGGAATTAATGAATGGGAGAAAGGAGATGGATATTTCAGGCTGAGAAGGCCACATGGCTAGTTGAATGCTCCAAGATGAGCAATTCCCACAAGCTGAGGGAAGTTCCACAAGCAGCCAGTAGCTGAGATACAGTTTTGAAGTCTGGAAAGTCAGGAGCAGAGTCAGAGAGGAGGGAATCAATTGGGAGAAGCTCCTCACTCAAAATCCCCTAGGACAGAATCTTAACCCTACCCTATTAGGAGTGCTGTAGTGTACCAGGCACTGCTCCTCAGTGGGGAAAGCAACAATAACAAAAAGTCAGTGTTTTGTGTAAATGGTCACCTAAATAATATCATCTAAGAGACCAGCCCCATTCCTTACCCTGGTGTCTTATTTCCCACCATAAGCATGCTCTTGCAATGTTCCCATTACACCAAGCCGCAGGCATCAGCAAACCTTCAGAGAAAAGCCATCTCCTTATGGGAACCAAATGAGATAATGTTATACTTCACATACATAACGTTTTACCTAGTGTTCTGCATACATTTAAGAGCTATGAAAACGGCAGCTGTTATCACCGTCATTATTGGCCAAATAACAACTGATTTTGCCCTTAGTTTATAAAGCATTTCAATCACCATAGCTCTGTGAGGTAGGTTAATTTATGCATTATCACCTCCATTTTTCCACCCTTGGAGAAGAAATTGACACTCATAGATGTTGTGGCCAACAACGTTGTGGAATTCTAACTGAAATTAGAAGGGTTCTTAGAGACCATCGAGTACAGTGGTTCTCAACCTATGGGTCGCGACCCCATTGGGGTCAAATGACCCTTTCACTGGGTCATCTAAGACCATTGGAAAACACATATTTCTGACGGTCTTAGGAACCTCCTCTATCTCCAGGTGGGTCTGCCTGCATGCAGACATGCCCACATACAGCTATTAGAAGGCTGCGACATTAGGAATGTTGAGAACCACTAATCCAGTAGAAACACATTTTATAAATGGGAAAACTGAGGCCCAGAATAGTTAAAGGACTTGCCCAAAAGTCACACAGATTGAATATAGCAAAGCAAGTATTTCAACCTATTTCTTCTGACTTCTCATTGAATCAGGCTGCTTTTTCCTCCATAGTACTTGTTGGATTATTCGAATTTAAATGCAGAGGAACAAACATAGATCAGGCGAGATGGAGCTATATTGGATTGGAACTGAGTTTGATCCTCCAGTCCTTGATGCCCTCTTCTTCCAAAGCTTAGAGGTACTTAGTAAAAGTTAGTCAACATCTGGTGTTTCTGAGGTTAGCTTAGCTAGGGGAGAATTTCTCTTCACCAGTGACAAGGTATAGTCTATGACCACTAAACAGCCAAGGCAAACATCAAAGGTATCCTACCTGTTTCCAGAAGGGAGTCAGCTGGCCATTCTACAACTTCACCCAGGGTCAAGGGGAGTGAGAATGTCTTCTTCCCATCCTTGGAACCTCCTTTGTTCTACGATAGAAAAGCAGGAGAAAAAAACTCCACTCAGAAGTCAAGAACCCAGGATTCAAATGCTAGCTTCCAAATTCATTAGCTAGGTGTTAACATGTTAGTCACCTCAATTCTCTTAACTTCAATCTGATCATCATTAAAATGGGAATCATAGTATACAAGTAGGCTTGCCATCTAAGGTGGGGGTGAAAGGTGTTTTCACATTAATGGCTGTGAAAAAGTGAATCAGCATTACTTCTCCTATATGCTTGGTCTCTCTGCCTTGATACATCAATCAGCCAATCAACTAACGTTTATTAAAAGCCTGTTACTTACCAGGCCTGGGGTAGCTGGGTGGCACAGTGGATAGAGACCAACAACAGGTCTGAAGTCAGGAGGATTTATCCAGCCTCAGACACTTACTAGCTGTACGACCCTGGGCAAATCATTTCACCCTGTCCGCCTCAGTTTCCTCATCTGTCAAATGAGCTGGAGGGGGAAATGGCAAACCACCCCAGTGTCTCTGCCAATAAAACCTCAAATGGAATCACAGAGAGTCAGACCTGACTAAAATAACAGCTGAACAACAACATGTGCCAGGCATTATGCTAAGGGGTTTACAATTAACAACCCTGTAAGACAGGTGTCATTATGAGACTCATTTTACAGATGAGGAAACTGAGTCAAACAGGTTAAATGAATTACTCAGGGCAATACAACTAGTAAGTGCCCATGACCAAATCTGAATTCAGGTCTCTCTGACTCTCAGCGTGGCATTCCCTCCATCACATTATATAGCTGCCCTAATGCATAGATGATATATGCACAATAAATGTATTGAAGGCTTCATTTGAATTCTACATCTGAGTCTTATCAATAAAGCAGCCTTGTGAGATAATCAGGTCATGTTCCTTATAAAGCACCCAAGGTCATACAATTGGTTGGCAGTCAGAACTTGAACCTTGTCCCCTCAAAGCCAAGTCCAATGCTCTTTCTGCTGCCATCTCTCCCCTCTGGTGCATGCCTTCTCTGGGGTGGGAGTGTGCAGTAGGGCTGTCTGCTTGCAAGGAATCTTGATCTGCAATGAGCATTCACACAACCCCAAACCATCTCCACCCTCCCCAATTCAGTTCCCATCTGGGTAATAATGTCTAAACCTGCCAATCTCCTATTAATGCTGACTCCTGCAAAGATTGATTCCTTCCCAGAACAGAAGAGGCTCATCTCGACCCCCCTTTCCCTGCTCCTCCCCCTCCCAGGGAGCTTGGCTCAGAGCTCCTCCCTCCCAGGAACCACTGGAAGCCAGGGCTTTGGGGAATCTATGTGGGACTAGACCCAAACAGTCATTCTGCCAGCTCAGAGGGCCATCACTGTTGAGTAAGCATCCATTCCCTTCAAATAATGAAGCCGTCATCTTTTCCCACCCTATGTCTGGAATGCCCACCACCTTCACCTGCTCCGCTTTACAGCAAACCTGGGTATCACCTGATCCCAGAAGCTTGCCCTCCCTCTTCACGTGTCGGTCTTGACTTTCACTTTGAAACCTCACAAAGCATTCTGTTATTTTCTATTACAATCGTCCTATACAATCTTGTATTAAAATTGTTACCATTGATACCAATTGATGAAAACAGAGACGTTTAGCCTGTGGAAGACAACACAAGGAAGCCTCAGACTAGAGAAACCCTGTGTCCAAAGCCTGGCATTGACATATAGTGACTATATGACATTGGACAAGTCAGTAACTTCTCAGTGCCCTAGGAATTCCCAAACTGTGATTCTCTAACTTTTTTGCATTGTGTTCCCCTTTGGAGATCTGGTGAAGCTTGTGATGCCCTTCTCAGCATAAAACTGTTAAATTTGTAAAGCAGTGTACATGGGAAATCAATTACATTGAAATAGAATAATCAAAATAAAGTTTTAAAAGAAACAAGTTGACGGATAACAGAGTTAGAGGAGCCTCTGCCTAAGACTAAGTTTCAATCAGTCAGTATTTATTAAGTGACCTCGGTGTGCTAGGTACTCTGCCCATTTGTGGAAAGGACTCTTTTGAGAATATGGATCAAATCGTATAGCCTCCTTTCCAGTACTCAAACTCTGTGATTCTACCCTTAGCACACTGGAAGCTCCATGAGGACAGATACTATGTCTACGCTTGGTTACTCCTCTTGTTGGCGCCATTGTCATTGGGCAAGTCATTCACTATCTTAGTACTTTACCTAGCTAGAAAGAGTACTGAGTGGAGTCAGAGAATCTGGGTTTGAATCCCATCTGTCTCATCACTGGCAGAAGTTTAGGCATACCTGGACCTCAGTTGCCTCATCTCTAAGGGGATTGGACCATAAAACTTCTGAGGTTCCTCCCAGCTCTAGGTCTAAGACCCCATGTTACTGCATACTAGGATGGCCATTATAGTTGCAAGAGAGAATGGATTTATTCTGTTGGTCCAAGATGACAGAACTAAGGACAATGAGCAGAAATTATAAAAAGAGAGACATTGACTTTAAGTCAAGAAGGGCTTCCCATCAAAGAGATTTTTGCAGACCTAGGATGGGTTGCCTTGGGAGATGGTAGATCCCCTTCAACAATGGTTGGATGCCAGTTTATCAAGAATGTTTCTAAGAGTATTCCTAGTGGGATATGGGTTGAAATGTACATACCTAGCCTCACTTCCAACTCTGGAACCCTGTGATTCATATTATTATTCCAATAGACTGTAAGCTCTCCTAGGGCAGACATTATATTTTATCTAAACTTTGCCTCTCCCTCAATACCCAGCACAAGACTCTGAGCATGGGAGACAATTTGTAGATGTTCGCCTTTTCCTTGATTGTTAAATACTCACTGGGCTCAGATCTGGTGCTGGGGTAGATTCAGAGTCTAGGAGGATGAAATCAATGCCTGCATTTACATAGTCTAGAATTTATCAATCAATCTTGAATCATTTATTAAACACATGCAGTGAGAAAAACCATCCCTGTTATCAAGGAGCTTACATTCTGTGAAGGAGAGACATCACCTTCACATATAGATTTAAGGGGGTTCTTCTTTCAAGATTTAGAGGAATGTCCATGGCAAAAGGAGAGATAACAGAGACAGGGAGATAGATGTAAGTCTGACCAGACTCTGGTATATTCTACCTATTAAAACATGACTCCCTTTCAGATTCTAAGTGGATCATTTTATACCTGTAAAGGGTATAAAACTTGGAATGGTTTATTTGTACCCAGAGTGAGAAATTTTAAGTATCTCATCTGCATATGAAAAGTCAGGAGGAGTGGTTAGGCAGTGCAGTTAATATAGCAGGAGGATCTGAGTGAAATCAAATCCAGCCTCAGACACTTAACACTTACTAGCTGTGTGACCTTGGGTAAGTCACTTAACCCCAATTGCCCTGCCCTTCCCCCTCCAAAAAGCAAAAAAGAAAAGAAAAGTCAGGAAATCATAGAAAAGTGGCAGAGACAATGAATTTACCCCAGATGTATGGGTTGGGCAGGGGAGGAGTAATGGTAATGGTAATTTGAAGATCTTCCTTGGCCTTTAATAGGCATAAGGGAATTTGAAGACCTTCCCTACCCTTTAATAGGTCAAATGTAAACACATGGAGCCTGTTGTGGGAGAATTTTGCTGAATTGGTGGAGCAGGAGGGGTGGAGCAGAGCCCAGAGGAAGCTGGGAGTCAGAGCACTTAGTAAAGTGGGAGAGAGAAGATGCAGGCAAGGAGACAGTTAGGCTTGTGAGTGTTTGTGGGAAGGCTTTTAGATGGCGCTACTCTCTGCAGTGTTATTGTGTATAGAGCTATTTGTTGCTATGAGGAATTTGGCTTTCTGGTGTTTGAATAAATGTTTTGCTTTTGTTTTATGTATGGAGAGCCTGTTATATTTTGCCATTCAGAATTATGTTGGCATATGCATAGTCGCTGTCAGTGCTGTGAATATTTCTTTGGTCCTACAAGGGACTTCACCCTGTCAGAGAGTCCCCAATCTTTCTGAAGGAGTACAGTAGTACCCCAGTTGAGGATTCTCATTAAGTTAGATGCTGGAAACAGTGGAGCCTAAACCTTCCCCAGAGCCAAGGAAAGCTCTGGGATTTCAGTTAGCCAACCCAAACAGTTTGGACACAATGCCCAGCAAGGAATTACACTGAGAACATCATTAGAAGTTTGAACACTCTGGAGCATGAAGTATCAGAGATGTGAACTACCTTGTCTCCTCTGAATGTGCCTCTCTTCTGGTCTATTCTATGTATATGGCCTGGGTATGTGGGCAAGATGTTTTATTGCAACATTACTATTCTTAATATGACATTTCAGTAAATGTCTTTACTTCCAGTTAATTGTGTCTTCTGACTGACTGTTGAAAATGAGCACATTGATGGGGACTTGTGACCTTTGTGAGCTATAGTTTTAAGAATGAGGATCCAGAGTACTTTGAGCCTGATGTAGGGTTTAGAAGAAGAATAAGACATTTAAGTGGGAATTTGAGAAAAAGGATAAGCTAAAGGGACTAAGTTTATATGAGAGAGAGAGAGAGAGAGAGAGAGAAAGAGAGAGATTAGATGTCCAAGAATAGATATCAAGAAACAGAACTTATATATAAATTTCAAATATATAAATCGAATCCACTGCCCAAAGGACTATGGGATGTTAGATCTAGAAGGTACCTTAGAGATTATCTAGTAGAATCATCTCCTTTTCAGATAACGAAACTGAGACTCAGGAAGAGAGACAACATGATACAGTGGAAAGAGCCTTGGCTGAGTCAAAGGCTGTGGGTTCAAATCCACCTCTGATGTTTACTATCCCGTATCCTCAGGTCTTAGCTTCCTTTTATGTAAAATAAGGGTGTTAAACCCTTTGTTTAGATTAGATTTAGGTTAGATCTTTGCCATTTCCAAATCTCTGATCCAAAATGACCCGTCCAAGGTTGCATTGTTGGAATATAGCAAAGCAGTCACTTAGACCTAGATTTCTCTAGCTTTGTGAGCCCGTAATCATGAACTCCTCGGCTCCTATGGAAGAGATTTCTGAAGTTCTCTAGTTGAATCCATGTGCAATGTAGGAACACCCTCTGTCGTTCATAACCTACTCTACTTCACCTTGTCAGTCTCCTACATGTACACTCTGCCCCTCCTGTGCACTCTGTGAACCGTTGGCACTGACTTGCCTCTTGCTTCTTAAACTAAGACCCTCCTCCTGCCTGGGCATTGTCACTGGTTGTCTCACCATGCTTGGAACACTCTCCCACCTTATCTCTGCCTCCTAACTTGCTCAGCTGAAATCCTATTTCCTATAGAAAGCCTTTCCTGATCCCCCTTAATTCTAGGCCCTTTCTTATTTGTCCTGTAGCTAGTTTCCATGTCTGTAATTGTGTGTTGTCTCCCCCATTAGTCTGTAAAGATCTTACGGGTCACAGACTGTCTTTTGCCCTCCTTTGTATCCCCAGTTACATGGGACATGACTCAGTACAGCACTTGGCACACAGTAGGTGTTTATCAAGTGCCAGCTGCTGCATCCCTAAGAAGCAATGATCCAACCTCTGCTCGAACAGTCCTGGGAGTGGGAAGCTCAGTGTTGTTACAAAACACTCTTAAAAATGACTGGTGTTTCTTTAAAGAATACAAGATGCTTTCCTCATGAAAACAGAGGAATTTACAGAATGGTAAACAGGCTCAGTGGGGTTAAGGGATTTATTTGCTCAGGATCACACAGCTACTGAACATCAGAGAAAGTTGAATTCAATGTACAGAGGCAGCTGAAAGCATAGTGCATAGAGTCCTGGGACCTGGAGGCAGGAAGACCTGAGTTCAAATCCAGTATCAGATGCTTTCTAGCAGTGTGATCCCGGGCAAGTCACTTCACTCAGTTTCTTCATCTGTAAAATGGTCTAGAGAAGGAAATGGGGAACCACTCCAGTATCTTTGTCAAGAAAAGCCCAAATGGGCTCACGAAGAGTCAGAAACAACGAAAAAGATGAAACAAAAACATATCTATGTCTTATCCCCAGCAAGACTGGGAGCTAAGTAAAGCAACAACAGTAACAATGGCTCTCATTTCTCTAGGCTTTAAGGTTGGAGAAATGCTTTCGAGTGCAATGTCTCATCTTACCCTTAGAGCAGCCCACTTGGGGAAGGGCTGTTATTATACCCATTTGACAGATGAGGAAACTGAAAATGAGGAAGCTTAAACGGCTTGCTCAGAAGGAATTCAAATTCGTTGTCTCCAAAGTCCAGCATTCCATCAAGTGCAGAATAGGGTCCACGCCTCAACTGACTTTATATTTACCTTAGAGCCTGGCCCAGCACTCTGTTCACTCATTAGCTATTTGTTGCATGGTATTGTGTAGTATTGTGTTGCATTCTTCTGTATTATGTTGTTTTGTGTTGTCTTGTGTAGTATGTGTTGTATCCCACAATATTGTATTGTGTTGTGTTGGTGCTCACGTACTGTGCTTTGTTGTGTTGTATCTCATTATAATTATATTGTATAACTTTATTCCATAGTATTATATTATGTTGTGTTATCTTCTATAGCTTTATTGCATTACATTGCATTGTGTTATATAATTATTACCTTGTACTGGGTTATATTGTACAGTTTTATTATATTCTACTGTGTTGTGTTGTGTTGTATTGAGTAGGCTCATTCCATTGTCTTGTGTTCTTCTGTGCTGTGTTGTATAGCTTTATTCCGTTGTTGTGTTATAGCTTTATGTTTTTGTGTTGTGTATATCTTTATTGTGTTGGGTTACATTGTATAGTTTTCTTGTATTGTACTGTGTTGTGTTGTATTGTACAGCTTTATTCTGTTGTGTTGTGTTGCATTGTGTACCCATATTCCATTGCACTGCATTACACCAGAGTACGCTGCATCACACTGAATTGTGTTGCTTTATATTCTGTTGCATTGCATCTAATCTCATCCTATAGTGTGCTATTGTAATGCATCCCATCATATCGCATTATTTCTTATTGCATTGTGCTATAATGGATTGTATGGCAGCCACTTCTCCCTTCACTGCTCTCGTGGATATGAGAACCTTTTGGAGCTGCTGCTCTGCAGACCCACCTGTTCCTTCCTGCTTTTCTTACCTCTCCCATTCTAGCTTGTAGGTTCTTAAACTGGGGTCCAGTTTATTTGGAGCATATCTGGATCAGTGAGCGTTTCAATAGACAATGTTTCCTCTGAGATTCTGTTTCATCTTATGCATTTTAAAATGTTGTTCTAAGTAAGGCTCCCCCATTGATTTGCTAGACTGCCAGAGGGGTCCACGACACAGGAATGTGAAGATCCCCTGCCCAAAGCCCTGCATTGTGACTATGCCCAATTCTCCCTCCACAGCTTCTATGGACTCTTGGACTCTTGAGCTTTGCTAACCTATCCCAGCCACCTGTTCCCCCTTGCCTTCACTGACCTCCCTGGTCTTCCTCCCAGGCAGTACTGCCCACGGCACCAGCCAGCCCCAACCTATCCCGGTGGCCTCCCAGTCTGTGTCTCTCCGAGATGCCCTGCTTCCCATGTTGCTCACTCCCCACAAGGTAGCAAAACCATCTCCTACATGCTGACTGGCACCTTGGTCAACTCTGACTTGCCCAGGTGCAGCCATAGCTGTTGCAGTGCTAAGCTGGGGGAGGGGAGAGGAAGGGAGGAGACAGAGAGCGGGGCTTTCCATTCAAGGTCTGCTCCCTGCTTGAGCGATCAACACCATTTCCATACTATAATTACATCGCCCAATCCTCTCCTGATTTTACTGCTATCTTGTAAGCCGTCCCGGTTGTGAGTAATTTAAAGCTATATGAGATGTCAGGCTCCGCGAAACAATCACCCCTCAAAGAAATATGGTCTGAGATCATAATTGATAAGTCCCATTAGACAATGGGGCCTCTTATTTCCTGTTTGGCCTCTTCGGGGAGATGGCCTTGTTGATTCACTTAATGCAGAGCCTGTCACTCAGCCTCAGAGAGAAGGAACAAAGCACCCCAGGGGGCAGCTTGAGAACTGGGGGAGGGAAGGAGGAAGAGAGAGAGAGAGAGAGGGAGGGAGAGAGAGAGAGAGAGAGAGAGAGAGAGAGAGAGAGAGAGACAGTGAGAGTGAGAGAGAGAGAGAGAGAGAGAGAGAGAGAGAGCGCCACATGCAGGGGTGGAGGGAAGGATGTGATTAGGAGGGGCTGTTCAGATACTGCCAAGGTAGCATTCCATGTTCTCCCCAGCATCCTCCAGAATCTCTGATTGATGGGGAGAGGGGGGAGGTCACATAAAGCTTATGATAAACCAATGCCTATATCACCTGGATGTGTCTGGTTGGCCCAACCCAGCAATTTCTCAGAATCCCTAGGCATGGGCTCCCTGTGGCTCAGCCTCTCCCTTGTGGATTTCCAATGCCCCCGTGAAGGTTTGGCCAACCAAGTCTCTCTGGGGGATTGTTCCTCCCACCATCTTTACCTTTTTTCTCTGTTCTTTCTCTCCAGTGGACCTGAACTATAGGTCAAAAAGCAAACTGGCAGATTCTGTTTTTCAGAGGAGCCCAGAAAGTTGAGACTCTAGAAAACTGTTTTGTGCTAAGGAGCCCTGTGTGAAGGACTGAACAAAACTGGGAAGTCAGGAGACATGGATTCTAGTCTGACATACAATACTACTTTGTAGCAGGATCTTCTGGAACCTTCCTTATAACACCTTTCCCAGATTTCAGCCTTAAATTTGAACTTAAACTCTTGTCCTACCTGGATTCAGGTCTTTCTCATTTGCCAGGATTCCCTTCTTTCACAGAGGAGAGCCATCTGCTAAACATACTAATGCAAAAGTATTGATTACTCATGTTGGTCCAATGGAATGCCAAGCCCAGGACTCTATATTTTACAAGCCATTCCAGAAGAACATTTCTTTCTCAAAGAAGTCAATCTTTAATTATAGAATCCCAGGCATTGTGGTTAGTCTCCCAGAAAGTTGATTAACAGGGCTGGGCTATGCCCACTACCCCAAATAACATCACATAGAATCATCAAAACATAGACTTTGAGGATATCCAAACTTAAAGTTGCCTCAGACATCATCTACCACATTCAAAGGAGAAATAGCTTATTGAATAATGTACCCAGCAAGATCCTGTCAGTGCCAGCACTAGAACCCAGAGCTCTCAATTTCCAGTACACAACACCATAATGTCAGCAATCACCTTTCATCATCTGTGGCTAGGGACCCTCCTGCCTTTTCTCTCTTCCTGCCAGCAGATTTGATTCTCTTTGTTCCCTTTCAGATTGAATTGTTGGTAATTCTGACATTTCTCTTGATCGGGCAAGGGAGGGGGAGGGGAGTTTCCACTGGGCTTGGGGGGAAGGGGGAGATCCTTCCCTGGCAAGATGTGTCAAAACTGTCTGTCTATCTTTTGGGTGCTGCTGCTGTTTCCCCACACACCATCGTTTATGTTGCCGTAAAGGATGACTGGTATGATATAATATATTGGAGTTGTATACTTTCATCTCGGATATCTGTTTTTCCTTCCAAAATGTGTTGAATGATTGAAAGGACGCTGCTGCCTCTGAGACTCGTCATAAGTACTCCTTCGTGATCAACTTTGCCAGACGGTGTGGATCTAAGATAAGGGGAATTGTCAAATACCGTCAAGCTGTTCCCCTCTGACGAGTCCCCACAAGTTCTCCTGCAGGCTCTTCTTTCCCCATCTCTTGCTGTCACTGTGAGTGCGGGGGTGGGGAGCAGGAAGGAACAGGGAGGAGAGCTCAGCTGGTAAGATGGCCATCTCTTCCAAATCCTGAGACAGTGAGGAAGAGAATGGGATGTCCTATTCCATTCTGGCCAGTTCTGAGCAAAGTGAGGTTTGGCATTCAAGGCCCTCTCATCATTTATCCTCAACACCTCTCTTTATTCTCCTCCCCCACATCTTCCCATGCATTCCAGGTGGACCAGTCTATTCTTTGGCCCTCTGTCATTTTCAATATGGTTTGCTGATGCTGAGGCCCCTGTGCCTGTAATGCACTCTCTACCTCTCCCTCTTTGATTATCTAACTCTCTCCCTATCTTTCAAGGTCCTTTATAGAGTTCAAAGTCCTAAGATGTAGGTTCAGATATCTGCTTTGTTATTTACTCCCTAAGTGACCTTGGGTAAGTCACTCAGTTTTTTGAGTCAAAAGTTTTCCCATTTGTGAAATCCAAGGAGTAAGACAAATCAGTGGTTCCCAATGCTTCAGATTTCTTTAAAAAAAACATCAAAAATGTGTTGTGAACTACATGGGGAAGATGAGACGAATCTATACAAAATATATTTGTAATGTAACTGGGAAATTATTTGCTGCTTAAGGCACCGTGAAAGAATCTTTGTCATTCCCTTGGATGATGTACAGAACTCCCAAGGGGTCTGTGAATTACTAAATCAGAATCACTAGAGTCAAAAATCTTTTAAGGCACCTTTCAGCTCTCAGTCTACCATCCCCCCTCTTCCAAGAAGCCTCCATTGATTGCCCCACCCCACAGACGAGGTAACTTCTTTCCCAGAATTCCTGTGGTGGTTTCTGTGTACTTTGGCTAGAGATGAGCAGATTAATTATCTTCTTATGTTAAATCCTTAGTCCAGCTTTCTAGACATTCAAAAATTTGCCTATGTTACACCATCTCCCCTCCTATACTATGGGTACAGCCAAACTAGAGAAATCATTATCCCTCAGTCAGTCAATAAATATTAAGTACCCTCTATATGTCAGGCATTGTGCCATATGATGTGGATACAAGTAAAGGCAAAAGACAGTCTCAGAATTTGGGGAATTCGCGATCTGATGGGATAAATAACATGCAAACAACTATGTAGAAACAAGATGTGCACAGGATACATTGGAAATGACCAACAAAAGGAAGGCACTAGAATTAAGGGGGGCTGGGAAAGGCTTCTTGTAGAAGTCAAATTAAGTTGGGAATTAAATGAAGCTGGGGAAGTTGAGAGGCAGAGACAAAGAGGAAAAGAATATCAGGCAGGGGGACAGTCAGGGAAAAGTCCAGAGTCTGGAGATGGCACATTCTCACCTCTAAATCTTTCTTCAACAAACAGTCTTTTTGGGTCTGTGTTGGACTTGATGGCTTCTGAAGTCCCTTCTTCCTCTCAGATTCAGTGATTCTAGTCCTGCCTTTTTACAGGACCCAATGGGCATATGGCTACCTACCATTCAAACTCAGCCCCCATTGCCACATCCTGGTTAAATCTGGTATTCTGATCCAGGACTGTGACTCATTCAGTCTTTGGCTTGACCTCCACCTACTTGGCCAATCCCTTTCCTTGGCTTTCCCTTCATCTTTAAGTTGCCTATCTTCACTAAAGGTCATGATTTAAATACAGTTTAATTATATTTGTAAATGAATAGTAAAAGCAAAAGCACTCATGGCATGTAACAATGTAACATAGTGTACACATTCTATTCAATCCTCAAATCCATCTCCTCCAAAGGCAGACTGTTTTTTTAGGCTGGAATCTGTTTCCTCTTTCTCTTTAGTCTGCCAGCCACAGCAGAAGGGAGGAAAGAGAGAGAGGGGGGTGGGGAGGGAAAGAGAGAGAGAGAGAGAGAGAGAAAGAGAGAGAGACAGACAGAGACAGAGAGACAGAGACAGAGAGACAGAGAGAGACAGAGAGAGAGAGAGAGAGAGAGAGAGAGAGAGAGAGAGAGAGAGAGAGAGAGAAAACTAACTAACTGGAAGGTCTTTGTTTTCTAACAGACTTTCCATCTCCCTTGAAACTTGGACTGGGCAGAGGCCATTCACACATGGCTGGATTATAAAGTACTATAGAAACACTGGAGATTCTTATAGATACAATTGGATGATTAAACAGGGATCTACTCTGTCTGGCTTCTAAAGCCCTTCATAACCTCACTTCTTAGGGCATGGTGCCATAATGTGTAGAGCACTGAGTCTGGAATCAGGAAGACTCTTCTTCCTCAGTTCAAATTTGACCTCAGCCACTAACTAGTTACTAACTGTGGGATCCTGGGCAAATCATTAATCCTATTTGTCTCAGTTTCCTCATCTGTAAAATGAGCTGGAGAAGAAACTGACAAAAAACACTCCAGTCTTTGCCAAGAAAGCCCTAAATAGGGTCACGAAGAGTATTACCCAACTGAACAATGATTGAACAGCAACCTGAACTCTACCCACTTTTTCAATCCTAAATTTTGAACCCCTCCATGGACTTTTCAATCAAGGAACACTGGCCTCCTTGCTCTTTGTGTCCCCAGAACACTGTATAGTATCTGGCACAAAATAAACAATTGATGCTTGTTGACTTGAGAAGGAAACAGAGGTCATTTTGTCCTACTCTCAAGTTTAATAAGGGAATCCAACAAGCAAACCAATCTTTGCCCTCAAGGAGTTTCCATTCTAATGGAGGAGACAATATGGACATGGATGGGAATACAGGAAGCAGACATTCCAAAGTCACATAGGTACTAAGCAGAAGAGCAGGAAATCAAACCAAGATCAAAAGATCACACATTTGTAGCCAGGAGAGACCTTATCGGCTATCTGCTCCAAACTCTGAATTGTATTAATAAGGAAAAGGAATTCCAATTCTCAGATCACAGAGGTTGTATCAGAGGCAGGATTTGAACCCAGATCTACTCTTGATACATGACTCCTCCCAGGAAATCACATTATCTCCGAATTAGTCAACAAAATGATAAAGCCCCAGAGAAGTGATGCTACTACGTTAGGCATGAAGAGAAGCATGAGATCCATGAAGAAAGGCTTGTAATCCTGCTACACTCTGCTATGGCCAGACCACATAGAAAGCATTGTGATGAATTCAGAATACCACATATAAACAAGGATATTTATAAACTAAAGTATCTCCAGAGGAGGGCAACCCAATTAGTCAGTGGCTCCAGGATCTGCCATAAGGGGACCCATTGGTGGAGCTAGAGATATTTAATAACACCTTATAATAGCTAATATTCATATGGAACTCATCAAGTACCTGGCACTGTGCTAAGCACTCTGCAATTATCTGCTCGCTCATCTGCTCCTCACAACCACCTTGGGAAGTAGGTGTTATTATTATCTTCCTTTTATACATGAGGACACTGAGACAAATAGGGTAAAGTGACTTTCCCAGGATCACACAGTTGCTAAGTATCTGAGGTCAGATTTGAGCTCAGGTCTTCTTGATTCCAGTCTTGGCACTCCATCCATTGTATCACCTAGATGCCCCTCTAAGCATCAGGGAAGGGCTGGGGACGGCACAAGATCTATCTTCGAGTACTTGAAGGGCTGTCATGCCAGAAAGGGAAAATACTTGTACTTTTGAGTTTGGGGCCCCTTCCTGTTTTCTAGGCTTGGATGGACTTTATTAGACTTCTCCATCAAAAAGGCTGTTCCCTTTTGGATCTATCTATGTGCCTTCAGCACAAGCTTTTAGCAGAACCTAGAAAGGGGTCCCAGCAAGGTCTAGAAGGCATTGCTTCCTTTTCCCATGGCTCCTGCCTTTTAAAAATAAATTGTAATTACTCTCTTTTGTTTTTATATGACCCAGATGCGACTTGCATTCCTCCCTCTCCCTTTTCCGAAGAACCATCCCTTATAACAAAGAAATTTTTTAAAGAAAAAATCCACAAAATGAATTTGTAAATATATTAAATCAGTAGCTGTAAGATATCAACCCTTTTACCTCACTGGTTCATATTTCTGAATAGAGAACTCTATCATCGTACAGAGTCAACCCTCGAAACTCCCATTTAACAGATGAGGAAAATGAGACCATTAGAGAAATGACTTGCACCAGATCAAGAAGTTACCTAATCAACAAGATGTGTCAATAATCTGAATTTCCTGATTCTCAGACCAATGATTCCCTCCCCATTCTCCCTAATTTTTGAAATTTTAGGTAATAGGATTCTATAATATTAGAACTAGAACCTCATTGTTCAGTCATTCAGTCATATCCAACTCTTTCTGACCCCATATGGGATTTTCTTGGTAAAGATACTGGAAGAGTTTGCCATTTTCTTCTCCGGTGAATTAAAGCAAACAGAGGTCATCTGACTTGCCCTGGGTCACAAAGTTAGTGAGTGTCTGAAGTAGGATTTGAACTCAGTTCTTCCTGATTCCAGACCCAGTATTGAGCCACACAGCTACTTTTGTTAGAAATATCATCTTTTACAGATTGGGGAACTGAGTTCATCACTTTCAATTTAGTATTCTTTCCCCCCATACCATGGTTTCTCTCATCTTCTCCTGCCCACATGAAATTTAGGGAATAGAATTCTAGGATATTAAAGCTGGATGGGACCCTAGGAACCATCCAATATAACTTCTCATTTGGGCATATAGGGAAACTGAGGCCAAGAGAGAGTGGTATGGTTGCTAGAAATTTAATCTTACAAATCTTTTCATTATTTTACACCTTTTTTAATCTCTGGCTTTCATTAAATAAATATTTAAATAAGCACAAGCCACTGTGCTATATGGTTTGATATGGCAGAAGGGGAGAAGAATCTGCACCTTGGATTTCACGTATAGGAAATCCCATATGTGCAAAGTCCCTCCAATTGATGTGGCTGAATACCTTTCTATTTTCAATCAGTCTGTCATTAAACATCACCATGTGCTAAACAATGTACTAGATACCAGAGTATCAAAAACAACAAGAACAACAAGAAATGAAATAACACCTAACCTCCAGAAGTTTCTGCTTTATAAGATTTGTATTCCCTGAGGATGTGCTGGGGGCAACTCATCCATAATCACACAGCCAGAAACTGTAAAAAGATCATCTCGAACCCAGTCTTCCTGACTACTTAGCTGCAGATTCCTGTTGATCTGTGATGGGGAGTAAAAATACAAAATGAAAGTCTCAGTTCTCAAGGAGCATACCTCACAATGGAGGATGTAATATTTAAACAGATAAATCAATCTAATACAGTTTGAGGAGAGACACCACGAACAAATGGTGTTAGCACAGTGCCAGCACATAGTAAGTGCTTAAATGATTGTTGGTTTGAAGGAGGTGTATAAGGAAGGATTTAATGGAGGAACCTGGGGTGGGCTTTAAAGGACTCTATAAGAGGTAGAGTTCAAGATAGAGTATATTCTAGGCACTCAAAATAGCCTAGTAAAAGATACAGAGGTATGAAATCGAGTATTGACTTTGGGAAACAACCAGTAGACCATTTCTTGTTTTTATTTTTCTGGAAAAGGGAGTACTTGAAAGAAAACACTGAAATTAGATTGGAAAAGCAGAAGACAGAATGTGTAGGATTTCAAAGTCAAACAGAGGAGTTGGTATTTTATCCTAGAGGTAGTAAGAAGTTTCTTGATGAGGGGAGTGGCATGGTTTGGGGAAAATCATATCGGCATCTACATGGAGGGCAGCTTAGGAAAGAGGAGGAGCTGGAAACAGGTACTCCAATCAGGAAGCTATTGTAAAAACTGATCATATGTTGATGGGATGAAAGAAAGGGAAAGTGTGGGAAGGATGCTGAGATTGTATACCTGAGTCACTGGAAAGATGGCAAGACTCTCATCAGAAATAAGGAAGTCAGAAAGAAGGGCAAATCTCAGAGCAAAGGTAATGGATTCCCTTTTAGCATGTGATGAGTTTGAGATGCCTATTGGACACTTTGGGGGGGCTGTCCAATAAGGAGTTGGTGATACTGGACTGGATCTTATAAAGAAGACAAGAGTCACCTTATATAATGATGAAAGTCACCTATCTTTTGTTTTAATGCAATCTCCCCCCAAAGTCCTCCTTCCTCCAAGGTCTTACTCTCACTGAGGCATGAAGGTGACATTGCTTATGCTAATAACATGAGGATTGGGCTAGCTGTGTGACCTCAGATAAATCACTTAAGCTTTATGGGTCTCTGTTAATAAGTGTTTGTTGATTGAATTAAAATGAAAATTGGGGAGGAGAGAATGAGATTTCTGGCCCATGACAGGGAAATGAATGGTGAATGATGCAGGAGTGGGAAGGAATCTGGTTGGCAAGTGTGAGAGTACAATAACGTATACCAACATCTTCTAAAGTAGAAAGGATACAGGTGTGCTACCTGAGTTTATACTATTCTGTCAGTCTTCCCTGAAGGTTGGTGGCTGACTTTTGGAAAACTGGAAATGGGGCCATGCTTTAGTAAAAAAGTAGACCTGGGAATGGCACTTTTTACCCCAAACAGGAGACAGGGGGATGTATTAAATGACCTTCAGCATGTAGACTTGACCTCTCCACCTCACTGCTGCCCAGACCTCCATGTCAAAACCAGAAAGGAAATGAGAATTTGTGCCTTCCAGCAATTACCATCATTTATCAGTCATGACACCCGGTGACTCGGGGGACTAGGAAAGGGAAGCAGAGTTTCCCAGCCTGAGGTGCCTGGCTCATTCCAATATGTCCTCAATCACTGATCCCAGAAGGTCATTAGCATCTGAGGCTGCTGGGGGAGTCCCTAGTGTGAAATGAGTTAGAATGCCTGGCCTCCACTCTGGCCCACGTCCACACTACCACCACCACCATTTCTCAGCCTTCAAGGACTCTATCTTCCTTGCTGTTTCCAGATTCCTCTGTAGTCTTAAAATCACAGAATATTTGTACTGGAAGGAACCTTCCAATCAGACACAATTTTTTACAGATGGTCCAGAGATGGAAAAGAATTTGCCCAGCTCAAAGAGCCAGGACTGAAACCAGTCTTTTGCCTCAAAACCCAGTGTTCTTTCACCACAACCAGTTCAATTCCATCACCTCTGGGTAAGCTTCCCTGGTCTTTTAAATCCAATCCTGACCTCTTTTCACAGTACCATGAATAGAAAAACCTGAGATTACTTTCCTGCTTTCAAAAAATCTTTGAAAACACTTTAAGATAATTCTAAGGGAATTTTAGCTCTATGTATGGGAGGGGATAGATGTATGTTCCACTAGATCCATAAGACAACTCTAACTGCAACCAAAAAAGGACAATTGATTGATGAGACAAGGATCGAAGTTTTGCCAGTAATCTTAGGGAAACTCACTCTTACTTTGAGGCTGTCTCTAGCCAACCTATACAAGCTGAGCAAGCCAATACCTCTGGGCTGGTTTCTACACTAGACCAATATGGTGGGAATGATTCTATTGTCAAAAAGCTGAACCAGAAAACCACATGAGACCTCTGTAGCTCTGGGGAGTCTGGTTACCTAAGTAGCTATCCCTGTGTTTCTGTGTGTGCTTTTCCTGTGTTATGTTTCTCTCTGGAGATATCCTCATGCCATGAGCTATATACTGAGAACCACAGGAAGTCAAAAACCCCGCAAAAGCTAAAGGGGGAAGCAGTCAGGAGAGTGTGTCAGGATGGCCTCGATAAACTTTTCTCATCCTTTCCCTATTCTGTCAGGTGGTCCCAAATCAGAAGTCATAGGACATTAGCAGATTGAAGCCATCATTTACACTGGAATATTCCTTAACTTGCACTGATTAAAAATGCCCCACACAGGTAATCAGTTACTATGTCTGAGATGGTTTATTGTGCAGCTCGCCAAGAACAAAATATATCCCCTGCTGACTTTCAGAGGACCTGAGATTATTCTTCCACTTTATTTTTTTGAGGGAGGAAGGCAAGGTAATTGGGGTTAAGTGATTTGCCCAAGGTCACACAGCTAGTAAGTGTTAAGTGTCTGATGTGAATTCAGGTCCTCCTGACTCCAGGGCCAGTACTTTATTCACTGTACCACCTAGCTGCCCAGATTCTTCTACTTTCTACTTGGGCAACCTTGGGCAAGGAAATAGTTTAATCCCTCTGAGTTACCTTTTCTTAAACAGTTTAAAGAACTATAAAAATAAGGGGGTTATAAGGCAGCTAGGTGGTGCAGTGGATAGAATTCCAGCCTTGAAGTCAGGAGCACCTGAGTTCAAATCTGTCCTCAGAGATTTATTAGGTGCATGATTCTGGGCAAGTCACTCAACTCTGATTGCCTCCCCCCACCAAAAAAAAAAGAAGGGGTTGGGGTAGGAAATCTTTAAGATTCCCTACATTTCTAAAGCCTATGATCCTATGTTGTCCCTCCATAGAAATTCCTTGCTTCCTAATTCCCCAATTCAATATGATCTTGAATGTCTTGTTGGTCAGTTACCAAAAACTTCAGGAAAAGTCCCCTATTACAGTTTCCAAAGGAAATCATGAAACATTCTGTTCCAAGGACCCTCCCAGCTCTGAGACTATTTTAAGATATCTCCATCTCTGATACTCTGATACAATAAGGTCCCCTTCTTTGCCTTAAGGACAGTCCCAGCTCTGACACCCCATGTTCTAAGGTTCCTTTTAGCTCTGACATTCTGTATTCTAAAGTTCTTTCCAATTCACACATTCTATGGTCTAAACTCTGTCTCAGCTCAGATATTCTTTTATCTAAAGCCTCTCCCAGCTTCAATATCCTCTGTTCTAAAGTCCATCCCAGCTCTGATATCCTATGCTCTAACGGCCCTTCTATCCCTGGCATTCTGTGTTCTAATTTCCTTTTCATCTCTGACATTCCGAATGTCAGAGTGACTCTCAGTAACCTAAGTTTTGCATGGTATTTCAATTAAGAGGAACATTTTTCCCTTTAAGCCCCTCCTGTTGACATCATTCTTCTCCTTTCTGCCCCACCCTTTTTTCCTTTGACTGACTGGCAGTAGGGGATGAGGTGTCTGGGAAGAGCTGTGGATGGTTCCCCTCAGTCTGCATTTTGCCTTAGGATGCAGTGCTAGGGGAGAAGGCTGGCACGGAGCCCTACTTGTCAAGAAAAGTGTTTCTGATCTCCCGGTCCCATGTGAGGAAGATCCTCGACTGTTTGGAAATGGTTTTTAAATTGGACCTTTTATAAATGGTTGTCACTTTAACTACCCCACACATGCACTCGGTGGGCGTGCAAATAGTCCACCTCGGTATTTTAAGGCTCCATTAGAGAGTTGTTGCATGAAAGATGCAAATGTTTATCTCCTACTGTTCTCTCCCTCTTGAGTCCTGAGGAAAGCAGCTCACAGATCTGGAATATACAACTTTCCCCTAGAGAAATCGATGAACCAGTTGGTAAGCAAAACTCAGCCTTTGCCAAACAGATGCAACAAGATGCTTGGAAAAGAATAAAGTCTGATGGGGAATGGAATTCTTTGGGGAGGTCCCAAGGCCCCCCTCCCTCCCCAAAGCAATGGTGGAATCACTTGGGGAAAATCTCCTTTATGTTCACTGACTTAAGACATAAACAGCAACTCTGTCACTGTCAAGGAGATTTTAAAGTCAAAGGATTTACTAATCTTTTGACTTAAGAAATTTTGGAGATTATCTATGCTAAATCCTCCAATTTACAGAAGAGGAAACTGAGGCCCAAGCAGAAGAAGTGACTTGCCCAAGGTAGGTAGCTAGATAGGTCAGGATTTGAATTCAGATCCTGAGTCCAAAGTCAGCGTCCTTTCCATTATAAATACACTGTCTCTCACAGCCTATACAGTCAATGGTTAATGACTCACATTTTAATAGGACTTTGAGTTTGACAAAAAAGTTATCCAGTTTGTTTGTCCCTGTTTCACTTAAGAAGAACTGGGGACTCAATGGCTTGCCTAGAATCATGCAGCCAGGACTTCAAGCAGAATGACAAGATTCTAGATTTGGAGGTGAACTAGATCCCCAATGCATTTGTTTTGCAGACAAGAAAATCATGGCCAAGAGAGGGTTAGGGACATTCCTGAGTTCCTACAGAGGGTAAAGTAGGAAAAGCAGAATGTAAAGGCAGGTGAACCAGCTCATGAGCCATCACTCTTTACTCTACATTGCACTTTCTTGTCATTGTCTCTTCCAGTAGAATATAAGCTCCTCAAAGGCATGGACTTTTTTGTTTTTATGTCTCTGGCACCTAGAACAGTGGCATAGTAGATTCTAAACAAATGATTTTTGACTGATGTTTAGCTTCCAGGATCAAGGATCTTACCATTCCCCACAATCCCTAGCTAAAATGTGACTTAGTAAGTCCCTGATAAAGGTTTGTGAACTTGAATTATTGAAATAGTAACTGCAAAGCTCAGTGCATGCACATAGGTGCTTAATAAATGTTCATCAAGTTGACTTGAATTGTTTAATTGGAAATCTCATTCAATATAGTTTCCTTTTTTAAAAGAAAAAGAAAATAATTCTTCAACTGAGAGTTATCTCTGGAGAAGATTTATACATTATTTTTTCTTTTTTCTTTAGTATTTTATTTTCCCCAATTATATTTTAAAAATTTCAATATTGGCTTTTAAAATTGAGCGTTAAATTCTCTCCCTCTCCCCGCCCTCCATTCCTAATTAAGAAGGCAGGCAATTTGATAGAGGTTATACATGTGTAGTCATGCAAAACATAATTCTGTATTAGTCATGTTTTAAAAGAAAACATAGACCAAAAACACCCCAAGAAAAATAAAGTTAAAAAAATCTATTATTTTATCTGTATTCAGACTCCTTCAGTTCTTTCTCTGGACATGGATAGCATTTTTTCTAAGTCCTTCAGAGTTGTCTTGGATCATTGTATTGCTGAGAATAGCTAAGTCATTCATAGCTGATTATCACACAGTGCTGCTGTTACTGTGTATAATGTTCTCCTGATTCTACTCATTTCACTTTGCATCAGTTCATGTAAGTCTTTCCGGGTTTTTCTGAAAGCATCCCACTCTTCATTTCCCATAGCACAATGGAATTCCATCACAATTATATATAACAACTTCTTCAGCCATTCCCCAATTTATGGGCGTCCACTCAATTTACAATTCTTTGCCACAAGAAAACTGTTGCTATAAGTATTTTTCTAGATACAGGTCCTCTTCCTTTTTGTTTTATATTTCTTTTGGGATGCAGGCTTAGTGGTATTGCTAGGTAAAAGAATATGCATGGTTTTATAGGTCTTTGGGTGTGAAACTTTTATTTTTTCTAGAAGAAACATATAAATGGTAGACATCTGGAACACCGTGCACCAGCAGATTCCCAAAAGAACGCTACTATGAATAGCTTTTAAGGTTCGGATTACACAGTATAGTGAACACTCTTGTTTATTCTATTAAAAATCAAGGCAAATATTCACAATATATCACAATATAATATTCACAACATTATATATCACAGAAAATCACAATATAGTGTTCATAACAGCTTAACATTAGAATGGTCCCACAGTTTCCACTACAATAGCCACAATATTTAGAGTCTCCCAATAGGGGACAGAGCTCACACCTTCCATATTAGCCCTAAGTTACTAAGTGCTAAGTATATGCTAAACTTATTACTGCTACAACATCAAAACCCCAAGTAAGGCAAATCCAGACTGAAAGGATGCTCTTGAAACAACACAAAGAACACAATATGATTGTTGAAGTAAGACTGGAATCATGAGAAGGAGGAAGAAGAGGAGGAGAAAAAGGGGAGGAGGTGAAGTCACTTGGCTAAAATCACACAGGTTGCCAGTGGCAGGGCCAGGACTTGATCCTCTGACCCCAAATCCAGTCATTATTAAACTCTACCATATTGCCTCCCTAGGGAATGACTTGATGAAAGTCACAACACTAGGAAGTGACAAGGTTGGGAATATGAGAACCTAGATCTCTTGAGTCCAAAACCATGATACTGTGGGGTTTTTTAATTGATTTTCAATTCAGTTTAACAAAAAATATCCAGAACACTGTTCGATTTGCATGGAGGGCCAGGGGGAAAAAGTAAATTCAAAGATAAATAAGGGAGTCTAGACCCTCAAGGAGTACCCAGTCTGGTAGGAGAAAAGAGATACAAACAGGGATAAACAGAATATAAATAAAAATGAGAGTCCTCAGAAGATATCTAAACCAAGGCTTATGAGAAATTTGAGATGAGAGAGATAGCATCCAGCTATAAAGGGAGGGATCTGAGAAGGTTTTATGGAGTAAGTGACAACTGAGGTGTATGATGAAGGAAGGAAGATATTTCAACAGATGGATTTGAGGAATGAGAGCTTACTGCACATTGGGTGGGGTTGGGTGGGGCACAATGTGATCAAAGATTATATAGAAAAGAACAGTAGAAGAATGGGGGTGGGGGCGGGGAGCTCTTTAGCCAATCAGTTAATAATTTATTAAATTAAATGCCTGAACCATGCTACATTCTGAGGATACAAGGAAAAGCAAAATATTTTTTAATGGGGGAAATAATATGTAACAATTATGTACAAGCAAGTTATATATGGGGTAAATTTTTGTTCAGTAATTGTTCAATTGTGTCTTACTCTCCATCACCCCTTTTGGAATTTTCTTGACAGAAATACCTGAGTGTTTTGTCATTTCCTTCTCCAGCTTATTTCACCAAAGAGGAAACTGAGGCAAACTGAGTTAAGTGATTTGCCCAAAGGCACACAATTATTAAGTGTCTGAGGCCAGATGTTAACTCAAGTTCCTCTGTTTCCAGGGTCAGCACTCTATCTATCCAGTGCACCACTTAATTGTCCCAGGAGGGTAGATTAGAAATTATCAAATAGAGAAGGCACTGGAATTAAGGGGGATAGGGAAAGACTTCCTAGAGATAGTAGGATTTTAGTTAGGACTTGAAGGAAGTCAGGAGGTAGAGGTGAGGAGAAAGAGCATTCCAGGCATGGGACCAGACATTCAGTGAAAATGTTCAGAATCTGGAGATGGAATGTCTTTTCAGGGAAGAGCAAGGAAGCTAGTGTCAATTGATAAAAGAGTACATGGCAAAGAGGTAGGTATAAGAAGACTAGACATGAAGGAGGGGGCCAATGTCTAAAGGGCTTTGACAGTCTACATTTGATCCTGAAAGTTATAGCATGTCAACTGAGTCATTATATAACGGTTGGTAAAATGGGCAGACCAATGCTATAGGAAAATCAATTTGACAGCTAAGTAGAGGACTTATTGGAATGGGAAGGAACTTGAGGTAGGGAGATCAACCAGTGGGCTATTTTTATAGTCCAGGCATGAGGTGATGAAGGTCTGACCCAAGGTGGTGAAAGTGTTAGAGGAGATAAGGGAGCATATTGAGAGGTGTTATGAAGGTAAAATTGGCTGACATTGGTAACAGATTGGATGTGGGAGGATGAGAGATGGAGGAGTCATGGGTGATATCTAGGTCGCACATTTGGATGACTGGGAGGATCAGACATACATAATGTGGAAATCAGCAGCCAATGACTATAATAATCTACTCTTTGATAAATCCAAAAATTCCAGCTTCTAGGATAAGAACTCATTATTTGACAAAAACTGCTGGGAAAATTAAAAAATAGTATGGCAGAAACTAGACATAGACAAACACCTTGCACTGTATACCAAGATAAAGTCAAAATGGGCACATGATTTAGACATAAAGGATGATAGTATAGGCAAATTAGGAGAGCAAGGAATAGTTTACTTGCAGATCTATTGAGAAGGGAAGAATTTATGACCAAACAAGAGAAAGGGAACATTATGAAATGGAAAGTGCATAATTTTATTACATTAAATTAAAAAGGTATTACATGAACAAAACCAATGCAACCATGATTAGAAGGGAAGCAGAAAACTAGGAAATAATTTTTACTGCCAGTATTTCTAATAAATGCTTCATTTCTAAAATATATAGAGAACTGAGCTAAATTTATAAGAATAAAAGTCATTCTTCAATAGATATTTGGTCAAATGATATGAACAGGAAGTTTTCAGATGAAGAAATTGGAGCTATCTATAATCATATGAAAAAAATTCTCTAACTCAATATTGACTAGAAAAATGCAAATTAAAACAACTCTGAGGTACCACCTCATACCTACCAAATTGACTACTATGACAGAAAAGGAAAATGATGGGTATTAGAGAAGATGTGGGAAAATTAAAACATTAATGCATTGTTGGTGGAGTTGGGAACTGATCCAACCATTCTGGAGAGCTATTTAGAACTATGACCAAAGAGCTATAAATTTGTGCATACTCTTTGATCCAACAATACCACTACTTTGTCTGTATCTTTAAAAAAAATCATAAAAAGGGAGACGGATACATATGTACAAAATATTTATAGCAACTCTCATTGTGGTGGCCAAGAATTAGAAATTAAGATGATGCCCATCAATTGGGAAATGGCTGAACAAGTTGTGGTATGTGAATGTAATGGAATATTATTATACTGTAAGAAATGATGAGCAGGCGAATTTCAGAAAAGCCTGGAAAGACTTATAGGAAGTGATGCTGGCTGAAGTGAGCAGAACCAGGAGAACATTGTAATGATGATCTGATCAATTTTGCGATGATCAATTATGATAAACATAGCTCTTCTCAGTAATACAATGATCCAAGACAATTCCAAAAGACACCTATCCGCATAGTGTCTACATCCAGAAAAAGAGCTATGGAGTCTGAATACAGATTGAAGGATACTATTTTGACTTTGTTTTTCTTTCTTGTGGTTTTGCCCTTTTGTTCTGATTCTTGTTTCACAACGTGACCGATGTAGAAATATGATTAATATGATAGTACATGGTATAACCTGTATCAGATTGTTTGCTATCTTGGGGAGGGGAAAAGTAAGGGAGGGAGAAAAATTTGAAACTCAAAATCTTAGGAAAGTGAATGTTAAAAACTATCTTTACGTGTAGTTGAAAAAAATAAAATTTAGAAGTTGGGAAAAATTGTATTTCTTAATTAATAATGATTTAGAGCATTTTTCATATGATTATAGACAGCACTGATTTCTTCTGAAAAATTGCTAGTTCATGTCCTTTGAGTGTTTATCAATTGGGAAATGGCTCTATTTTTTTTTATAAATTTTACCCCATTTACTATATAGTTGAGAAATTAGGTCTTTATCAGAGGAACTTGCTGTAAATGTTTCTCAGGGTTTTTTTTGGCTTTCCTTCTAACCCTGGCTACATTGATTTTGGTTTGGGCAAAACCTTTTTAATTTAATATAATCAATATTATCTATTTTGCTTCCCATGATAATCTCTATTTCTTGTATGGTCATAAATCCTTCTCTTATTCATAGATATGGCATGAAAATTCCCCATGCTTCCTTAATTTGCTCATGGTATCACTTTTTATATCTAAACCATGTACCATTTAGACTTTGTCTTGATATATAATGTAAGATGCTGGTTTATATCCAAATAGGGATAAACCTTGGTATACATTGTAAGAAAGCCAAACTGCTTTCCATTTTTCCCAGCAATTTTTTTTGTCAAATATTGAGCTCTTGCCCCATAAGCTTGGATCTTTGGGTTTATCAAACCCTAGATTACCACTTACTAGTGTGTATTGTGTACCTGACATATTTCACTGAACACCATTCTATTTTTTAGCCAGTACCAGATTGTTTTGATGAATACAACTTTATAATATAATTTGAAATTGGGTACTGCTAAGCCACCATCCTTCACTTTTTTTCATTAATTGTCTTGATAATATTTTCTTCTTCCAGATGAACTTTTTCCCCACTTAATAGTATTTAATTTTTTTTCAATTACATGTAAAGGTATTTTTCAATATTCCCTTTTCTATGATTTTGAGTTCCATTTTTTCTCCCACCTTCCCTCTCCTTCCTCCTTCCCAAGACAGCAAGCAATCTGATGTTATATATATATACATATTAAACATATTGCCACTTAGTCATGTTATAAAAGAAGAATCACAACAAAAGGGGAAACCACAGGAAGGAAAACAAGAGAAAATAATACATTTCAATCTACATACAGACTCCATAGTTCTTTTTTCTGGATGTGGATAGCATTATCTATCATGAGTCTTTTGGAATTGTCTTAGATCATTGTATTGGTGAGAAGAGGCATTGCACAATGTTGCTGTTACTTTGTACAGTGTTCTCCTGGTTCTGCTCACTTCACTCAGTATCACTTCATGCTGTTATCATATCCATTTCACAGATGATGAAACTGGATCAAAAGAATGTCAAGGAACTGCCTAGAATCAATCAGCTAGTAAGTGTCTGAAGCTGGATAGGAACACTGTTTCCTTGGCTCTAGGACCAGTACAGGTCATCTTACTTCATGAAGACACACTTTCCTTTGCTCCCTTGCAGACACACAGATCTACAAGTGTGGCTCAGTGTACCTAAAAACAGCTGGGTCTTTTCCCACTGTCTTGATTGATTTTGATGAGTTTTCTCTTCTTTCATTAAAAAATTTTACAAGATGTGGGGTCCCTAGATGAAATAAGATAGAGATACAGAAAAAATTATAGGTGGTTTTAAAATGCATCAACAAATATTTTAAATTTTTATTTATCCACTTATTAATTGATTGATAAATATTAAGTGGCATGCCAAAGTCACCCAGATCATAAATAGCAGAGACAAGATTTCAACCCCTGGCTTCTGTTTCCAAATCTGACACATTAAGTTATAAAAAGTAGAACAAGTTGAATCCATTCAAATACATGCCAAATTCATGTGAAACTTTGAAGGGTCATACATTTCACAGGCTGTCAGACTCAGATAAAGCGTTAGGTCATTTTGCTGAGCTACTTTTATTCTCTCTCTCTCTCTCTCTCTCTCTCTCTCTCTCTCTCTTTCTCTCTCTGTCTCATGAAGGAATCTATCACTGATGAGAGGGGAAAACAGATACATTCAGAAATGGAGCTGATAAAGAAATTTTAAAATATCAATAAAATAAGTCGTAGATTTCTAAACCATTTCCAAAGAATTTCCTTATATTCAAAATCGAGAAAGTGACAATGTCTCCCTCCATTAATTCCATATAAACTTTCTTCTTAAAAATCAACTATGTGACAAGCTTCCCTTGGTGCGGGCAATACAAATTCAAAAACCAAAAATGTCCCTGCCCTCAGGAAGTCACATCCTACTGGGGTGTGTGAATTTATGCAAGTCAAAAGCTAATAATTCTGTCTGTAGGCTCCAAAATTATCTAGGAATAGGAACTATCATGATTTGCATTAACATTATCCTTTTTTGTTTTCATTGCTTCGGTTTTTCACATCAGCTCTTTTGTTTCCTGAGGATGAGAAATTTTGTAAAAGAAGGTAGGGATTCAAAAATTAGATAAAAGAAAAGGAAAGGGGGAAGAAAGGAAAAGAGATGAAATAGGGAAGGGAGAGGAGAGAGGGAGAGAGAATAAGAGACAGAGAGACAAGAAAAGAGAGAGATGGAGGGAAAGAAGGAAAGAGGAGAGATGGAGGGAAAGGAGAGGGAAAGAGGGAAGAGGAAAGAGAGAGGTGAAGAGACAGGAGAGAGACAGAGACAGACAGACCGAGAAAGACAGAGATAGAGGCTCCCCAGGTGGGTTCCTCACCATCTCTCCTAGGCATCATCCACAGCTTATTAGTCTCAGCATCTTCCTACTTGTCTCTGTGCCTATCTGTCACCATGGACAGCAGCTCTGTGTGAGTTACTGTGGATAGCCTTTAGCTCAGCTGACTGTGTGTGGCATTACACTAGGCATTTTTGGTAGAAACAGATTTGGAAGTCTTCCTTTAAGGGGGGAGGGGAAGGAAGTGGGCATTGATCTAAAAGGGTGCCTCTCAGAGACATAAATCTCTGTGCCCATTGAAATTCTGCTCTGGTCTTCTAGAGTGCCCCTCTCCATACAGCTGGAACTGTCTCTCTGTCACTTGAAATTGGGGCTGAGTAGCAAGGACTCAGTTCACACAAATCAGGTTTGGGATTACTGTTACTGGTGCTTTCTCCAAGTGTTGCAACTGTCTTGAGTTTCTGGGAATCAACCGGTCTGCACTGTGAGCTTCTCATTTAACTTATGACACCAAATCTCTCAATGCCTACAGGGAGGAGGCAGGAACCCTGAGAATTCTTTCCTAACTCAGTTCCAGGAGGATGAATAAGTGATCAGCAACCCTGATGTGGACTCCAAGAGGGAGGTGATTCATTAGTTCTCTGTCATAGAAATTACTTTAGTCAGCATTTTAGGGGACTGGGGGAGAGGGGAGGTAAGGTATATTCCCATACCCGTTTCATACTAAATTCCTAAGGAAGGTCTTTTTTAGAAGTCACATTGTAGAAAAAGACTAGGCCTCAATAGGATTTAGAATATGAAGGAACTTTGGATGTCATCTAGTCAGGATTATAAAAACATACTATTTAAAAAAGAACTTGGATCCCATCTACTCAACAGTCTCATTATACAGAGGAGGAAACTGAGGTTTGAAAGAGCAGCATAACTTGCCAAGTATAACACAGGTAGAAATGGCAAAGTCAAGAATGTAAATGCAAATCCTGCTGCCTTTGACAAGCCAGAAATCTTTCCAGTGCAGCACTGGAAATTGCTCTGTTTCTTCAGGTATTACAAGGGATGTCTGTTCCCTAAGGTTGTGGTGAGATCAAATAAAGTGCTGGGTGTATGTAAAGTGTTTTCCAAACCTAAAAGTAAATAACAGTTATTAATCTTTGAAACTGAGAAGGCCCTTAATATACAGCATATTTAAGGCTTAGAAAACTTTAAATTATGCAATGTTAGAGCTACAAGGAACCCTATAATGCAGAATGGCAAAACTAGGAGGGAACTTAGAACATTCAATATTGGAATTGGAAAGGGTCTCAGAACATAAAATGTTACTACTGAGAGGTCATTACAATGTAGAATTTCAGAGCTACCAGAGATCTTAGAGTACAGTTTCAGAGCTGGGAGGGACCTTAGATTGTAGAACGTCAGAGTCCGATGAAACAGTTCTACAGAAAGGTAGAGCCAGAAGGAACCTCAGAATGTATAATACCAGAGTGATAAGGAATCCTAGAGCACACATACATAGAATGTTAGCATGAAAAGTCATATAACTGAAGAGAGGATTAGCATTGGACATTCCCTTCAAGATCCTTCAATTTAATTCCCTCATTTTTTAGAAGAATGAAACTGAGTTCTAGGGGGGAAATTGCCTTACAAAAAACATGAAGTAGTGTAATGGTGGATATGAGTCTCAGATCTAGTCTTCCTAACTCTCAAATCCATATTCTCTGCCTTACATGTCTCCTTCTTTCAATTTTCCTACTTGTATTCTGAACCATTTTAACTTGGAGGGAATGAACATTACAATATCTAATTTCTTTTCTTCTCTTAACAGTTATTATTTATGACTTTCCTGACCCAGTTACAATCCCTGCCTCCATTATTTAAAATGTCAGTTGAGTTTTTCTTTTTGTATTTAAGTTGTAAATTCAATAGCATTAATTAATGTATAATTAGATTTTTTTCCATCAGTTGCTAAACTTGGACAATCTTAGTTTGTAAAAAAAAAATGTGTCTCCCTACTGAGTTACTACAGGCAAGTATCAAGACTTAACACTGAGAAAGTTAGTGTGATCATTAACTTCCAAAGCCAGAAAATGGGACAGTCAACAGGATTTCAATGACACCTTCAGATATCTGAGTTGACCAAGACTGCAGAAAACATCTAGTCCACTAGTCTTATTTTATGAAGGAAAAAACTGAGGCCCAGAGAAGAGGGTGTATTTATCCAGGTCACACAGAAAGTCAAAGACAGACATGGGACTAGAATCAGGGTCTCCTGATTCTTGGTTCATCACTCCTTCCTCTTTACTTCCTCTAATTTGTTTTCAAAACAGGGGCAGTACGTTATTTCAGAACCATGGACAGGCACTAAACTGCAGTCTTTTATTAGCCATCTATAACTGACCGTGAATTCTTTGGAGGCTTGTAGATGTTTCCCATAGTCCTCACCACTCAGGAGATGTTAAGAAACCACAAGCCACTCATTTCAATCCTAAACAGTCCTAAAAATAATCTTAGAGAACGTGAAATCAGTTTGATCCATACTTTCACAATTCTGCTCATTCAATGCTATATGATTCCTTTTAGCTCTAACATTCTGTATTTTAAAGTCTCTTCCATCTCTGGCACTCTACATTTTATAGACCCTTCTTGCTTTAACATTCCAAGTCCTAATATTTCTTATAGTTTCAACATTATAAGTTCTAACCTTCCATTCTATCCTAACATTCTGTGTTCTAAAGTCATTTCCATCTCTGATATATCATTTTCTAAGGCCTTGAAATGCCCTGGTGTGGCTCTATCCCTGAGATTTCACTTCCTAATATTTTGGCTGATGTAGGTTCTGTTGTCTCAGAAGGGCCCATCTTGAGCTCTGAAAAGACCTGAGTGGAACAGCTTTCCTGAAAGCATTAGAGACTCAACTTTGCTGACTGCAGAGGAAATTAATTCGATGACTGATTTGGAAGAGGAGCGGCCTGCTCAAATTAATGAGGTATTACCGGGGATGAGGGAAACAATTAGGACATTTAGCACCGAAGATAAAGCAAACATTTTTTCCATCAAAAATATTAAAGCTAATTCAATTGGAAATTAAGAGATGAGTGCTGGATGGTGAAGCTCAGGGAAAAGGCGATGACTTCATCGAGCAGAGTGAAGGAGGGGTAGAGTTCTCTAAGCCCAAACAGAAAAAGATGCAGCATGGTCCACATAAGGATGAAATAAACAATTCCACCATATTCTAAAAAGAGTCATCAAGGGCACTGCGTTCCTTGTCCTGTGGAGATTAAGTAATCAATCTGACAATGCCACTGCATTAATTAAATCTAATTCTCCCTTGTGGCTGGCTCATAAGAATAGTATGACTGATAGAACATCAGGAATATACATGGACCCACTAAGAGATATAGCCACTCTGGGACATTTCAAAAAATGTCATCTCTGGAAAAAACCTTAGGGATTACCTAATCATTACTGGATCACAGATGTGAAGTTCAAAAGTACCAACTAATTTAATCTCTTCAATTAGCAAATGAAGAAACTGGAGCCCAGATAGGTTATATGACTCATCCAAGGCCACACAGGTCATAAAGTAATAGAACTGAGATTTGAACTTTTGTCTTCTAATTCCGAACAAACCATCCTTTCTGTCATACCGCAAAGAATTCAACATCATCATTGTATAAACAAAGAAACAGAGGTCAATAAAGTAGAAATTACTTTCCCAAGGTCACACAGGAAGTAACCTAGTCAAGGTTTGAACCAAGATGTTCTGACTGCAAATCTAGCATTCTTTCTACTGTACCATATTACTTCAAATCTTTTCATTGTACACAAAGGGAAACCAGAGTTCAGACATTGGAAGGACCTTAATGAAAGATCAGAGGATCATTGATTTAGAATTGGAAGGGACCTTAAAGAAAATATAGACAGATTTCCTCATATTATAGATGAAGAAACTCATAGAGATTAAGTTATTTGTTTAAGGCTGTTGTTGTTGTTGTTGTTGTTGTTGTTGTTGAGTTGTTTTAGTCATGTTTGATTCTTCATGAACACATTTGGCTTTATTTTATTTTGTTTTGGGCAAAGACACTGGAGTGTTTTACTATTTAATTCTCCAGATCATTTTAAGGATAAGGAAACTGAGGCAGATGTTAAGTGACTTGCCCAGGGTCACATGGCTAGTAAGTCTCTGAGGCCAAATTTGAACTCAGATCTTCCTGACTCCAGACCCAGCACTCTACCTGCTGTGCCACCTAGCTGCTCTCTGCTCATTTACACAGCTACTTTGGAGTGCAGTTAGCACTTGAGCCTTGATCCCAACTCTTCGAATAATGCAAGTCATCATCATATGGAGTTTAATACCACTGTCCCGTTTAAAATGTTGCTGAATCCATAACAAAGTCTTCTTCCACAATTACCTGGAGTTATTTACCAAGTAGAAAAAGAAAAATAAAATCCTAGCAGCCCACTGAAGCTATAGAAATATTGGGCATTTCTGGAGCTGATGCTTAATTTACTCAATCAGTTGACCTGAACCATTGCTCTTGTATTGAATCAGCAAAGATGTGGGAAGGAGAACAAATTTAGCATCCTTATGCCTCCTACTACTAGCTGGGTGAGCTATTAATCAGCATCTGACTAACCAATAGAAGTTGGACTGATTCTGACCGACAATTTAGGCAACTAATGGCAATTAAGGGAATTATGATGAGGTGCCCCACTCTTTACTTGGCCTGGGACTCAACAGATTTTACAAGATGATAAAATAGAACTAGAGTTTGGGGTGTCAGACTCCTTATTATCTACTTTAATTTCACCCCGAAACTTCTATTAAATGCCCAGAGATATCTAGAGAGGAAAGCATCCTGACCTAGAGATACTGCAAGGAAGATCAGGACCTTTTCAGTTTATATCATCAAATTTCCAAGAAGTCCACAGATAAAAGAAGGATACTCAGAAAATCAAGGTGGAATACAATTCCAATATTTATCACTAATTTCAAGAGTGCACGAGTGACTTTGCTCAAGTCATTTCAACTCTGAATTTCATTTTGCTCCTTTCTAAGATAAAGGGATAGAAACCTGGGTTATTTCTAAGGTCAATCAGATGTGATGTTTTCTATTCTAAGGACTCTCTTAATTCTCACATCTTTTCTTCTAATCCTTCTCCAAGCTCTGACATTTTAATTTCTAAAATCTCTTTTATCACTTTCATTCCTTCTTCTAAGGCTCCTCCCAATTCTAAATGGTTTTTCTTTCTAAAGGCCACCTACACATGACATGTTTAGTTCTAATAAGCTTCCCAGATGTGATATTCTATACTTCTATATCCTAAGACCCCTTTGATTGCTAACAGTCCATGTTCTAAGGAGCCAAATAGTTGTAATCATTCTAAGTCATGTATTCTATGGGACCCTTCTAATTAGAAAGATGATGATGATGATGATGGTGGTGGTGGTGGTGGTGGTGGTGGCGATGATGATGATGATGATAATGGTGATGGTGATGGTGGTGATAATGATGGTGATTGTCATGATGATGATGATGATGATGATGGTTATGATGGTGGTGGTGACAGTAATGATGATGGTGCTGATGTTGATAGTGATGCTGCTGCTAATGTGGTGATGATAATGATTACCTTTACTAAATTAAGCCCCATTAATGATATCATCACAGGAAGTGCTAGAAATAAGTGAAATTCTTGAGCTAACAAATGGCTTTCAGAAATAGTGCAGCCACTCGTGTCTCATAGTATGATGGCATTTTCTTAGCTGCCCCCTTCTTTGCTCAATGAACTGAATTCCAGTCATGCTGACCTCCTCATTGTCCCCCAAATGAACATTCCATTTCCTATGATCATGCCTTTGCAAGGCTGAGTCTTACTCCTGAAATGCACCGCCTTCTCATCTGTATATTTTAAAGGATTTCTCCAAGGTGCTCATATCCAAAACTACTTCTTTTAGGCAATAGAGAATGACCAGAAGTTCTGAGCAATTGAATTTTCTTTTTTAGTTACTTTTTCAACATGTCTCTATTGATTAGTGGCATGGATTACCTACTATCAAAGGGCAGTATGAGTAATGAGTAGTGCTGGGTATGAAACGTCATTGTTTTCCCATCTCTATTATAAAGCTGTAAAAAGGGAGGAGGAGTCCTTGGGGATGAAACTCTGAAAACATGAGGAGAAAGTATCCCTGTAAGAAAGGAAAATGGAGTTTATCCAATGACACCTATGTGGATGCACATTCAACCAACTAGCCAATTTACAGTTTAAAGATAAGTACAGGAGAGGGAGGACAGCTAGGTGGTATAGTACATAGAGTACCCAGACTGGAGTCAGGAAGACATGACTTCACATCTGGCCTCATATATTTACTAGCTGCGTGACCCTAAGCAAGTCACTTAACACAGTTCACCTCAGTTTTCTCATCTGCAAAAATGAACTGGAAAAGTAAATGGCAAACTATTCCAGTGTCTTTGCCAAGAAAACCCCAAATGGAGTCACAAAGAGTCAAGCCAAAAACAATTGAATAACATTTCTCACTGGAAGAGGGAAGCAAGTCTTCTAGCAAGTTCATCACTGGAGGACAAATGCCCAAATGTTAAGTGGACCCACAATAATAATGTCAGGAGAGCTAATTTTAAGGGCAACAAAAAGAGTTTAGGGTTTTTTCAGGCTTTAGTGGGGAGAAAAGGAGAGGATAAAGAATGGACAGGATTGGTTTCTATGGTGGGTAGAGACTAGAGCTGTGATTTCATTGCTAGAGAGGCCTCTCATTTCCAAGGCAGATTTGTATCTTTTCTGCAATTCATAGTTTAACAGTTTGTCTAGGGCACTGAGAGGTTCAGTGAGGTACTCACTGTCACCCAGCCAATATGTGTCAGAGGTAGAGAAGGGACCTAGATTCCAGCACTTATCCCAATGCCTAGAACATTGACGGATGCTTATTGATTTGATTGAATTTGACTCATAAAGCTTCAGACCTGCAACCAACTTTAGACATCATGCCATTCAATGAATTTGAAAGAGAAGAAAACAAGTACCCTAGCTGGACCATACTCAAGAGTCAGAAAATGCTAGAACTAAGACTCCTACAACATAGAAGACTGAATGTTAAAGCTGCAAGGAACTTTAGGTTAGAAAATATTGAATATTCAAAGTGGAAGATACCATAGAGATCAACTTGTGCAAGCCATCTGACAGATGGAGAAACTGAGATTGTGTAGCAGAAAAGGCTCTGGAGCCATAGAATGTTAGACTTTAGAGCACTAAATATTAGTGCTGGAAGGGGCTTTGGAAGTCACCTTCTCCAGCCCATTTGTCTCAGGAGGACCCCGAGATGAGAACAGGAGAGGGAAAGGGACTTGCCTGAGGTCACATAGCAAGTCACTGTGACCTTGAGCACATCCTGTGATATCCTTGGACTTCCATTTTTTTCATCCAAAAAATTCTGTGCTTGGATGAGGATCTGTCTAAGCCCATCTATGATTTATGTTTCCTCACTTGTCACATGAGTTGGACAAGCTCTGATATTCTGTCTTCTGTGCTCTAAATTACCTCCAACCACTGACGTTCTATGTTTTAAGGGACCTCACAGCTGGAGTCTTCTGCACTTTATGGTCCCTCCTAATCGGGACATTTTATGATACTAAAATCCCCCCAAACTGACATTCCATATTCTAAGAGTCAGTTTAGCTTGCAAATTCTATGTTTTAGGATTGCTCTAGCTGTAGAATTTCCTCTTCTAGAGCTGGAATTTATGCTCTGTTGTTCCTGTTTGGTAATTTTCAGTCATATCTGATTCTCCATGATCCCATTTGGGGTTTTCTCAGCAAAGATACCATAGTCGTCTGCCACTTCCTTTTCCGTGTCATTTACAAATGAAAAAAACTGAAGCAAACAGGGTTAAGTGACTTGGTCAAGGTCACCCCACTAGTAAGTGTCTGAGACCAAATTTGAACTCAGGTCTTCCAGACTCCAGACCCAGCTCTCTCTTCATTTTGCTACCTAGCTGCACCTATGCTGCAATATAACTATCCTGACTCTCACACTTCACTTTACTCCAATGTCAAATGAGTTGGCTATGGTGATCCAAACAGACAGGCCCTCTCTACTCTGATACTCTTCAGCTCTCAACTCCATCCTAGATGGAACAGCTGAGATCCCTCATCTCCTGAGCCACTTGAAGACAATGATGCCCAAATCCCCTTCCAGCTCCTCAGCTAGAAGACTCCAAATTCCCTCCCTGCTGGAGTGGCCAGGGCCTCAGAGATGTCAGGCCCAAAATGGGCTAATAAAAAGGAGAGAAGTGTCTCTTTCTGGTAGTAACGGTAGCTCAGAAAAACAAACAAGTAGAAGGCACCGCTTTGGCAATTATACAGACAAACAAATCACTTTCCCAAATTGCTTCTTTGGGGAATTACAGCTCCTGGAAATGAAACACAAACAGATTATTAAAAAAGAGCTCCCCGTTGGGAGAGAAACAGTATTTACAAGAGAAGATGTGCCTAGCTGGACCTCTAATTGCTGTTCATTATCTCATATTGATTTAATTAGTTCCTGCACTCAGGTCTAAATTGCCTGCTGCCCGCAGCAGGGATGCCGGAGAGAAGGGGTTCAGATTGACCGAGTAGGGGAGCGCCTTAGCTCCCCCAATTCACAGCCTCCCCCCTCTCCTGGAACACCAGGGTCAGCTCACAGGGTGTCATTAGTGTGACTGGGCATTGTGGGCTGAGGACAGTCAGACCCAGCTGCGGGAGCCTCATTCTATTGCTTAATCTGTGGTGGCTGCCGAGGAGCTAATTAGCTCCAGTAATTAGGGAGAGTGTCTTCCTAACGTGGAATTAGAGTCTTTGAAAGCACAAGAAGATGGATAGTCTAGTCTGACTGCATGGGAGGGAGGTGGGAAGGGGGGAAGAAGGCAGCCTGGGCCTCCCAGGAAGTCCTCAGGGGCTAGGCATGGAGTGTCAAGTACACTGGGTCCCCTTGCCCCAGGATGCCAGGGCCCCAAGTTGGCCCATTCCGGAGCATCCCCCACTGAGTACAGTTGCCTAAGTGAAGGAGGAGAAGAGAGATTATTAACGGCTTCTTGGTTTTCTCTAGTGGCCTTTTGGGACCAATTGTCTTGAAGATTTGGGGTTTATAATTGCCTGTGATGTATGGGGGAATTGGCAATCAGGCTTAAGGTTGCTAATTGCTTCTTTAAGATAATCAAGTCCAAAAGAGTACACCATGCTCAGAGTGCCCCAGGTCTGAGATGGGCAGTTCACCTCTGCTTCCTGTTTCTGGGGCTTGCTCTGAATTGAATGCCACAAACATTTACTAAGTACTTACTAGAGGCATGAGAGATACAGCATGGAGTCTGCCCTCAAAAAGCATAGAATTTAAAAGGGCCCCAGAGATAATTGGATCATTAGAGCCTAGATCTGGAGCTGGAAGGAACCTCAGAGGCTGCCCAACCCAAGCTTTTAATTTTACAGACAAGGAAACTGGTGCCCACGAAAGCTATGCTTTTGTCCAAGTGCCTGAGGCAGAATTTGAAACTAAATCTTTTTACTCCAGATACGGGATTCTTTCCACAATACACCCATGTCTGTGTGTGATCAAGGAGCAACAGCATCCATTTTGCAAAGAAATACAAATGTGGAGTCTAAAGACCTGAATTCAAATCCTGGCTTTGCTTCTTGCTACCTTCATGGTCTTATAAAATCCACTTAATTTTTGTGGGCCTCAGTTTCTTTATCTGTAAAATGGGGATAGTAACAGCTTTCTAACTCACATCATAGAATGGACTATGGGGAAAGCACTTTGAGGTTTATAAAGGGTTCTAGAAATCAGGGTTATTTATTATTTTTCACATTAGGATGAAACAGGTGACAAATTGTCAGGTGATCAATATATGATCTAAAGAAATATAGTGGAAGCTAAGCATCCAAAGTCTTTAAAAGTAATTATTTATTTGTTCTTTTGAGACAATGTGATCATGAAGGATCCTGCTTCTATAGGAGCCTGGGCTTTGGAAACTACTTTTCTCAAAACAAAGCTGTGACATAATACAGTGTCATTATTTTTATGTCCATTTTACAGATGGAGAAACTGTGGCTCAGAAAGGAAGGTTAATTTACCCAGGATCACATAGCTGATCAATGGCAGAGAAAGGATACAAAGCCAGGTCTCCTGACTTCAAGCCTAGTTCTATAACCAGAGGCAGGGTGGTTTAAGAGAGACTTAAATTTGGAGTCAGGAATCCTAGGAAATAAAGCCTGTTCTGACACTTACTAATTATGTGACCTTGAACAAGTCACTACCCCCTCTCTGACCTTTTGTTCTACATCTATGGAATGGAGATAATAATCTCAGTACTTCCTACCTTACCAGGTTGCTGGGGAAGGCCCATCATAATCTGTAAAGAGTTGTAGAAATGTTACTATTTGTATTCAAGCGTTCTGTGGGAGCAAAGCTCTATAAATAACGCGAGTGCCCATTGATTGAGGCATGATTAAACAAGTTGGAGCGTACGAATGTTACACAATAATGTCACTGTACTGTAAGAAATGAAGAACATGGTAAACCTAAAGAATCATGGGAAGAGCCATCCAAACTGATACAAAGTGAAAGAAACAGCACTGGAAGAACAAGATATTGAATCACTACAAGACTATAAATGGAAAAATACAACTATCTGTAGCATCAAGGCAGTATTCATAGTGCCAACGTTGACTGTAAATATGTTGACATAGTTCTCAATTGCAAAACGTAACAGAATTTCCATATATAAGACAGAAGCAAAACTTTTGTTCAGACACCAGAAAACCAAATCCCAAAAACCAGAAAGTGAAATCCATCCTTGTAGAAAAGAAATTAAGATGCCATAACAAAGCATGAAGCCACACCATCCTTCCCACAAACAAATACTTACAAGCCTGTCTCAGTGGCTGCATCCTCTAACTCCTCTGACTACCAGCTTCCTGTGGATTCTGCACCACCATTAAACAAACTCCTCTCACCACAGTCTCCACGTGATTACATTGGACCTATTAGAGGACAGGGAAGATCTTCAAATTCCCTTAGGTCTATTAAAGGGCAGGGAAGACTTTCAAATTACCAATACCATTATCCTATCACAAAACAATTGAAAATGAATGTCGAATATAAACAAAAAACAAACATGACACCCAAAGGAGAGATAAGCTGAGGTACTTGCTGCACTCCTTTGCAGAGTTTGGGTGTTTGGGAAAGGAAGGGAGTGTCTATCTATTTGGAACAGTAACTATATTGTCAACTTTTTTCTTTACATTGGCCAGTTTTGCTGATTTTCTCTTCTTCCTCTTTTTATTTTTTTTAAAATTTCTTTCAGGGGCAGGTAGGTGGTACAGTGAATAGAGCACTGGCCCTGAAGTCAAAAGGACATGAGTTCAAATCCAACCTCAGACACTTGACACAGTTACTAGTTCTGTGATCTTGGGCAAGTCACTTAACCCCAATTGCCTTGCCTTCCCCCCTCCAAAAAAATCTTTCTAATAAGGGACAACTCTCTGGGAGAGGTTGGGAAAAGAAAATGGGGAAATTTAGATGATGTAAAAACAAAAATATAAATTAAAATATTTTTAAAGATATGTTTGTTGTTTATCATCTGTCTGTTACGCCACACTGCCTCTCCAGATAGAGGCTCAGGAATACTCTATACAAACAGATTTTTCTCATTGTTCCAGACATCAGCTGAGAGTGATGTCTCAGTACCATACCTTGCTCTTAGGAACTGACCTCATTATAATTTGTCTTCTAGTTCTTGGTCTCCAACTAGTGCATGTGCTCCTTGAAGATAGGAACATTGTTTTATTTGCCTTTTTAAAATTTTCAACACAAAAAAACATACTCAACTTCAAGTTCACCACAAAATTTCATAGATCCACAGAATATTTGATTACGGGTACTACATTTTAGGGAAGATATTGATAAACTTGAGTACAGTGGACCCCAAAGGAGAGCAACCAAGCCTCTTGAAATCATTCTGCATTTGAATTAGCTGAAGGATTTAGCCTGGAGAAGAGAAGATTGGGGAGAATATGATATCTGTCCTTGTGGATTGAAGGTCTATTTATTGGAAGAGGGATCAAATTCAGTCTGCTTGACCCCAGAGGATAGACTAAGAGTAATGGACTAAAGTACAGAAGATGTGAATTCAGGCTTCCTAACGATTAAAGCTACCTCACAGTGGAATGGGCTGCTTCCCTGGGTAGTAGGTTCTTCCTCCATGGAGGGAGGTCTTCAAGTAAAGGATAGAAAAGCACTTGGGTTTGTGCTATATCTGTTTGAAATAATCTCTTGGTTGGATTTGACTCTGAGATCCTTTCTAATGCCATGATTCTGTGTGAGCTCAATGTGGGATTTAGAAGTAAAAAAGGAAGAAAAAAAACAAGCACTTATTAAGCACCTATTGTGTCCCAGGAACTGTGCTGAGTCCTCTAATCCTCACAGCAACCTTAAGAGGTAGGTGTTATTATTATCCCCACTTTACAGTTGAAGAAAATGAGGAAGATAAGGATTGAATGCTTTGCCCGGGGGTCACACAACCAGGATTTGTCTGAGTTTGGATTTGAATTCCAGTCTTCCTGACTCCAGGTCCAACATGTTCTTCTCTTTGCCATCTGCCTATCCCTTTAGGAAGGACCTCAGCAGCTAACTAGTCCAACCCATAACTGAACAAGAATTCCTCTACTTGAACTGCCATTCGCACATCACTTTAAGGTTTGCCAAGTTCTTTACATGCATTGACTGAATGAATATTAACAATCCTTTGAGCTAGGTGTCATATGTATTATCTTTATTCCCATTTTGTAAAACAGGAAACTGAGGCTCAGAGAGGTTAAATTATTTCTGGGTGACACTTTCTGTATGTGTTAGAGATAGAATGAAAGCTCAAGCTTCCTCTAACTCCATATCCATTTCTCTCTCTCTGTCTCTCTCTGTATCTCTCTGTATCTCTGTCTCTCTGTCTTTCTGTCTCTCTGTTTCTCTGTGTGTGTGTGTGTCTCTCTCTGTCTCTCTCTCTGTCTCTCTGTCTCACTCTCTCTCTGTCTCTCTGTCTCTGTCTCTGTCTCTCTGTCTCTCTCTGTCTCTGTCTCTCTCTGTCTCTGTCTCTCTCTGTCTCTCTGTCTCTGTCTCTCTCTCTCTCTCTCTCTCTCTCTCTCTCTCTCTCTCTCCTGCACCATCTAGCTTAAATCAATTGATCAATGCACATTTATCAAGTTCTCACTGTCTGCTAAGTATTGCATTAGGCATTGAGGAAACAAAAGATAAAGGCTGGACTTGTGATTTCTGGGTGTACTCTTGAGTAAAGGACTTCTTTATTCGATTCACATCAGTACCTTCTCTGCAGCTGATAGCCTTGGGAAGAGAACCTAGAGCACTGAGACCTTCCCCGGAGTTCCACAGTCACTTGGAATCAAAGGCAGGACGTGGATTCATATCTTCCTGACTCCAAGACTTTCTGTTTTCTTCTAAGCTATAGTACTTCTGTGACAACTGCTTACAAACCCAAACATGAAATAGTCCCTGTTTTTGAAGGGATTCCAGTTTATTGGGGGAGAAACATTCCATCTCCCTCACTGACAAGCAGCCAGTCACCAAGCCTCTGGAACCCTCCTATGACAGAGCCCACTACTTCCCTTGACAATTCACTATTTATTTAGACTGCTATAAATGCTAACAAGTGCAGCTAGGTGGCGCCATAGCGCAGAAAGTGTGGGTCCTGGAGTCAGGAAGACTCATCTTCCCGAGTTCAAATCTGGTCTCAGACACTTCCTAGCTGTGTGATCCTGGGTAAGCCGCTTCACCCTGTTTGCCTCAGTTTCCTCATCTGTAAAATGAACTGGAGAAGAAAACGAGAAACCATTCCAGTATTTCTGCCAACAAAATCCAAAATGGGGTCAAGAAGAACCAAACATGACTGAAATGACTGAATAACAATAATAAAATTGCTTATGAGTTTTTTCTTTACATTAAATCTAATTTTGTATCTTTGCACCTTCCATGTGCTATTCTTATTTCTTTCCTCTTGAGTCACAAATAATAAGTCTAATCACTTAGAGTACCCTTCAGAGACTTGAAGACAACTCTCATGTCTTCCCTCAGTCTTCTCCAGACTAAATATTTCCAGTTCCTTCATCTCATATATATATATGGCGTAAACGTATATATTATATATAGTATAATATATATGGCGTAAACTCAAGACTCTTCACTCTCCTTGTTACCCTTCTAAGGGAATTCTCCTATTTGTCAATGTCTTTTCTAAAATCTTACCCCATATTTGGGGGTAGGGGATTCAATATACCATTCTAACATGGTCCAACCAAGGCAGACTACAGCAAGCTTAGCAATTTCCTAGTCCTCTGAGCTTCTCTTTATGTAACCCATAAGCACAGCAGGTTTGTGACTGCCACATCTTACCAGAGACTCAAACAGCTTCAAAAGCTCCTCGTTGCCTCCAAGGCATGAAACTCTGCTGACACTGAAATGATTCATAGTCTGGCACCAGTATATATTTCTAGGACGTTTATACATTATTCTCTGGCACACCCTGTGTACTCCAGCCTAAATATTCTCTCTGGTCATCTCTTTATATAACATTCTATCTCCTATTGCCTTGCCTTTGCATTTGGAATGTATTCCCACCTTACTGTTGCCTCTTGGAACCTTTCATTCACATTCAGACTCAGTTCATTTCCTAGCTCCCCTTCATCAGTCCTGTTCTGATCCCCAAAGCTGCTGATGTTCCACCATCTTGATTTCATTCTGTAGATATTTCACATTGGCTTCTCTTTGTATGTATCATTTTCCCTAGAACAATATAAGGTCATTGAGGTCAGGGATTGTTTTTTTTTCTAAACCCTGTATTCTCCAAAACTAGCACAGTGCTTAGGAAATAGGATTGGAGTCCTGGATCTGGAAGGGACTTCAGAGACCATCTTAGTCCAGCCTTTTATTCTACAAATGGAGAAACTGAAGAAATTTTGGTTAGAGTCTATCTCACCCAGTTGGAAGTCGCTCAAGGGGCAAGGGAGCTATAATCTGGTCTGTTTATGATGTGGGCCAGTTCACTCTGCCCAGTCCATTCCAGGAGGCTCATTGGGATGAAACCAGAGGGGGTGCTGGAGTCTTCCTTGCTATCACTGAACATCTCAAGGATACCAGTGGAGTATGCCATCCATTCATAGATTTTTTGACATTTACCTGAAAAAGACCTACAAGTGACCTATTCTTGGAGTCAGTCACTCTATCAATAAGCATTTATTATGCTTCCAGTTTGTGCCAGGCTTTGTGCTAAGTGATGGAGATACAAAAAAAAGGGGCAAAAATAGTCACTGTCTTCAAGAGCTCACATTCTAATAGGGGAGACAACAAGCAAACAAATATGAACAACTATAGGTATGAGTGTGAGTATGAGTATAGCTATGAGTTCCTATGAGTAGGAAATAATGAAAAAAAAAGAAAGCACTATGATGAAAAGGGACTGAAAAGACTTTTTGTAGAAGGGGAAATCTGATCTGGGTCTTTGAAGAAAGCCAAGGAAGCCAGAAAGCAGAGTTGAAGAGGGAGAGCTTTTCAGGTATGGAGGACAGCCAGTGAAAATTCCCGGAGCCAGGAAATAGTATGTCTTATTCAAAGAACAGCAAAGAGGCTGGTGTTCCTGGATCACAGAGTACATGTCCTATTTAAGGACTGAGAAAACTGGAAAAGTGGGTTATGTGGGGCTAGATTATGAATGCCAAATAGAGAATTTCATATTTTATGCTGGAGGTAATAAAGAGCCAATGGACTTTACTGAGTTTGGTGGTGATATGGTTAGACCTGAATTTTTGGAAAATCACTTTTTCAGCTGAATGAATGATAGACTCTAGTAGGGAGAGATTTGTGGCTGTCAGATCAGGCATCAGATATTGCAATAGCCCAGGCATAAGGAGAAAAGATAAGGAGTTTAGGACATGTTGAGTTTAAGATATCTACTAGACATCCAAGCTAAGGCTTCTTAAAGGCATTTGGAGATACAAGAATGGAGATTTGGCAGAGAGATTAGGGGTGGCTAAGTTTATTTGAACATCACCAGCATAGAGAAAATAATTAAATCCACAAGAGTTAATGAGAACCTAAGTGCAATAGTAAAGAGGGAGAAGAGAACAGGTACTAGGATAGAACCCTGAGAGATAGTTATGGAGCATGATAAAGATGAAGCTCCAGCCGATGAGTAATACAGATACATTGTTGGTGGAGTTGTGAATTTGTACAACCATTATGGGAATTCTAAATTTAAGCCCTACCCCATCCTTGCAGGCTTTCCTGACTATTCTTTTCTTTAGCCCTCTTCCCTCAGAATTCTAAGTCTCATACAAGCCAATGCAAAGGATCTTGGATTTTGTTCATCTGGAAAACTCCCAGAGTGGAAAATTCCTCCACTAATGCAGATCATGACTTATCTATGATTTCATAAATAAGTCTGAGAGATGTAGGAGGGTAGATAGAAGTTTCAGAGGCAAAGTTAATCTTGTTATGAAAGGAATAATAGTAAGTAGCATTTATAGAACACTAAGGTTTGCAAAGTATTTTACATATGTTAACTCTTTTGATTTTCACAACACACCTGTGAGGTCAGTATTATTATTTTCCCCATTTTTTCAGATGAGGAAACTGAGACAGAATGAGGTTAAGTGATTTGCCCAGGGTCTCACAGCTAGTATCTGAGGTGGAATTTCAACTTAAGTCCTCCTGACCCTAGGTCCAATAATACACCTTGCTACCTAACTTTCTTGGAAGGGACTACTTTAGGAAGAGGTGAATTCCTCCTCCTAGGAGGTCTTCAAGAAGACATTGGATACCACTTCTCAAGGATTCCTTTCATGTGTAGGTCAGAGTAGTTGGTTATAAGTTCCTTCTCAAATTTTAATTGTTATGATTCTACGATTAATGTTCATCTCCCACCAAGCAAATTGGAAAAGATGACAAAAGAAGGAAGTAATGGATGTTGGAGGGGTTGTGGAAAGACTGGTATGCTGATACATTGTTGGTGGAGTTGTGAATTAATACAACCAGTAAGGGAAGTGTTACGGGTTTTTTATTCAGGTGAGGGTCATCTTTTTGGGTCAGGATGTATAGGGCTTACCTATAGCCACCTCAACAGGCCTCGGGTGTCCCCAGCTCCCGTCCACTCCGGGAGAAAGAGCTGCACAGAAAAACTCAGGACACAGGACTTGCTTCTAGCTTTTATTGAGAGTTCATCCTCTATCTGGGTGTGGCTGGTCTGGACTGGACTGCCTCTGCCTCCAGGTACCCTGTATTTAAGTCCTTTCTCCAGGGCCCCTTAGGGCCCCTCCCCTGGCCATGCCCTCGCCACAGCGAGCCAATGAGGATCGGCTCAACCCATCTCACGTGGAGTATCAACGACCCTCTTTAGGAGTCTCCTCCCCATGTGAGGTATCAGAGACCTAACAGGAAGCAAATAGGGATTATGCAACAAAAAAAGAGATGACTACAATGCCCATATTTTTTGACCCTGAGATTCACTTGCTATGCATATGTCCCCAAGGAAGATAAAGGAAAGGTTTTATATATTTTAAAATGTTTATAGCCACATTCTGTGGTAGCAGAGACATGAGAAGAAAGCAGATATCTGTAATTTGTAGAAAGGCTAAATATTTGGGCAGCTAGATGGCTTAGTGGATAGAATACTGGGCCTGAAATTAGGAAAATTAGTATTCTTCAGTTCAAATCTGGCCTCAGACACTTATTAACTCTGTCACCCTTGACAAGCCACTTAATCCTGTTTGCCTCAGTTTCTTCATCTGCAAAAAGAGTTGGAGAAGGAAACAACAAACCACTCTGGCCTCCTTGCCAAAAAAGTCCCATATGGGTCACAAAGAGTCAGACATGACTGAAAAACAACTGAACAACAACAAGCATATGGCTCACTAATAAAATGTAATATTACCACGTTGAAGAAATGATGAATGTGATGTATATAGAGAAGCATTGAAAGATTTGTATGAACTGATACAAACAGATGCAAAGCAGAACCAAGAAAACAGTATATACAATGACTACAGCAATATAAATGGAAAGAACAATCACAGAGTAACTACAAATGGATTATGTAAGACCACCACAAATAAGCTTGGTCCCAAAGAAGGAATTCTAGAACATTACATATAATGTCATTACATATATATATATATATATATATATATGATATATGTGTGTATGTATATATAATATATATCTTTTCAGAATTGCTTAGCTTTATCTTCCTTTTTTCTTTTGAAAACATCCTTTTTAACATATGATATATGGTACACTGTGCATTCTATACTCACGTAAATTGTGTGTGTCCAAATGGGTCTGTCTAGATATGACTCATAGGGAAGCAAGAAAGGATATCTCTAGAGTCTCCTACCACTCTTCTCCAAAGGATTCTTTGATTCCTACTAAGAGGAGAAAGAGACTGGGGTCAGAGGCTGAGTACTCTATTCTTTTTATTGAGGGGGGATAGAACTATATCTGTATGCCCTCCTAGAAATTGGTAGTCTTGAGAAAATAATTTTTGGGTTCACGTTTCACTCCTGATCTCTATACCTTCATGGAGAAAGAGTACCTCAAGCTATATGTCTAAGACTTGGCTCCCTTCCCATTAAATGTCAGTTCCAAAATGAACACACATAGTAAATAGCAAATAAACCAATTTATTCAAGTGGATAGCAAAACAGAAACCAGAGATGTTATACATATGAAAATATATACCAGAAAATACAGAGTAAATGAGTTCTCCCATTGGGAGCAAGATAACTCAGCTCAACCGAGAGAGTCCCAGATCTTACCCAAGGGGAAATTCCCCAAAGTCTCTAAGTGTAGTAAGCTGGGAAGAAGCACATGATCAAGGTGCCATCTCCTCTACATGTCAATTTCTTCCCAGGCTCACTCTCTCTTCAGGGACCAGAATCTGGAATATGCATCTTCTCTCTCAAAGATGGAAGCCCAAAGATCAGAATCTTCTTCCCGAGTTCTCACCAATTCTATGCCTCTACAGGCGCAGAGCTTTAAGGAACCAATACCCACCAACATAGAGAGTCCCATGTAAATAAACTTTAAGGCATGGGTTACATTCTTAAAGGGTGGCTGTCATGGAGGCTTAAGAGGAGGAATACCAAGAGAAATGGAGGCAATATAAAAACAAAAGATAGTCATAAAAATCTGTTTTCCAAAGAGGACTATGACCTTAAACTGATCACTTTAATAATGATGATAACTTTTATACAGTGCTTACTATCTGCCAGGCCCTGTGCTAAGCACTTTGAAATTCCTATCTAATTGGACCCTCACAAGAGCCCTGAGATGTCATGTCGGTGCTATTACTATCCTCGTTTCACAGGTAAGAAAGTTGAAGCAAACAAGCTAAGTGACTTGCTCAGGGTCACACAGCTAGTAAGTCTCTGAGGCTGGATTTGAATTTGGGTCTTCCTGCCTCCAGACTCAGCACTTTATCCAGTACATCACCCCATGGATCCTCAGTTTCTTTCCCTGTTAAAGGAAGATAATGATCTCACACTTGCATCCTTAGCAAGGTTGATAGGAAGCACCCACTTTATCCTGGACCTTCCCTCTTCCAATTACAGTCAATCTTAGTCTCTGTCAAGTCCTCTCTGGCAGATTATACATTTGCTTAGGGCAGGGACTGTGCCATTTTCACTCATATCGCCAGCATGTACCAAAAAACATTATACATAATAGGCATTTGACAAATGGGGATTGAATTGAGGGGGTCAGAATTCTCTTTTACCTCTTTGACTTCAGGGAACCTAGAAAGTGTTAGATAAAGTTTTCTCAATTGGTACGTAGCAGCGTAGAGGAAGGAGTTAGCCCTCAAACACACCACACACACACACACACACACACACACACACACATCTGCAGAGAGGACTCTGGCAGTCTGGTGCTAATGCCAACCCACGACTCTGCCCCTGCAAGAAATCACTTGGAGGTGGGTGAGAGAGGGGAGGGGAGTTGGATGCTCATTTCCTGTAACCCTGGGAAAGGATGAGAAATTGTACCAGGATAAAATATGCTCTGTCTCCTGCCTGTCGCTGGCATTCGACTTGGAGCTGAGCCCAGGAGATGCAGCGAGCAGAGGGCTCCAGGCACAGAGGGGAATGGGAAGGAGGGATGTGGGAGTGGAGATGGGAGGGGGTGCAGCAGTGCCTAGCAAGAATGGGAGGAGGAGGAGCTACTTTGTCTCCCCAAAGGGAAACACTTGTGAGATGCTACACCCTCCCCTAAACGTGGGAGAGAGGAAACCAGACTGGGAGTCCAGAGATTTGGGTTCTGGTTACAGAGTGCTCATAAACCATAGGGTGAATTGAGGTGAACCAATGACTTCTCTTTAAGACTCATCTTTCAGCTTCATCTCATCTCTGCTCTGCCATTCTGTACTCTTTTCTGAACTCTTTGCATTCTCTTTCCTGAGATCTCTTCCTGCTCAAATAAAAATCACACAGAATTTAGAGTTTCTGAAGGGACCTCAGCAGCCATCAAGAACAACCCATCCATGAAAGGAATCTCCATTGTAACTGACCTAACAAGGGACCACCTATTCTCTCCTTGAAGAATGTGGGAGAAGGGAGGGGGCTACCTCCTCCCCAGGGAGCCTCATTCTGCCCTCCAGACTGTCACCAAGTTTTGCTTTTTTGTGGTGGCTGTTGTTACCTTCCCCCCAATATTAAGCATAAATTAGCCTATTTACAACCCACCGCCACTTTTGCTTCGTTAGAAGAGGAAAGCTTTCCATGTCCTAAGATTGCTTCCCACTCTTCCCTGTCTAGCCTTTCCTACCCCATAGGTCAAACCAGCCCTACTGTCATCCTGACACTGTTTTAACACTCAGTTTGGGACATTTGCTTCTCTTCCCCTTTCTGTTTCATCTTCCCCAGATCAAAGTTTCCACCTTTCTAATCCAGGTCTGTCACCTAATCCCCAATTCATCCAAAACTGTTATCACTGAGTTTAGCATCTGGGAATCAGCCTGCCCTCAGTTCTAATGGAACTTGCTCCCTAGTCTAGCACGAAGGTCTTGAATCCCTGCCCCTGATGGGTGTCTCACTCGCAGCGATCTCTGCAGGCAGCCTCACCTGTGGCTGAAATGCCAGCTTCTTTTCTGCCCAGGTCTCCATTTGGTCTGAAAAGAGAATTAGATTTGGTGCTGCAGCATTTTTAAAGGGAAAAAAAGGATGCTTTGTGTATCAAATCAGTATTCCACAGACCACGCTGAATTCAATACATCAAAGGTTGAAGGATCATACAGCCCATTAGCTACAAACTTTAATTTCCCTTCGGGGCTGGTTGGTTACAATGGAACTACAGGCCCAATTACAACTTTTCCTTCACTGACAATCTGCTCAGATCAATAATGCCTACAATGTCTTGACTCAGGATGGCTAGATTCTGCCTCCCACCGTGGGCAGCTCCCCACTACCATTCTCCCTGCACAGCCAACAGGGAGGGAGGGTTGATGCTGTCATACATGAAGACGATTTGTTTTTTTTTTTTGCCTGGTGGCAGAATGGGCTACACTACAGCTAGCATGGGTTGCCTTGAGAGGTAGTGAGCTACCCATTTATGAAAGTATTCAAGCAAAAATCTCGATGAGCATTTGCCAGAAAGGTTGTACATCCATGTTTCATGTATGGTCAGGAGAGGTGATCCAGGAGTCTCCTCTCAGTCCCATAATTATTTGAATTGAAGATCTCCTTCAATTCCAGTAATTTAAGGGTTGGAAAACACACAATGAGCTAACCAGGTCAGGATTCTGTGGTTCTAAGTTCCCTTCTGCTCTCTAACAGAAGCAACTGGCCAGAGCCAGAGGAGCTCTGGGCTTAGAGGAACCCACTTTTCATTGTCAATTTGGCCACCCCACTGTCTGTGAAAACAATCTAATCATTTAACCTTGAAGACCCTTCCTTTGTTAATTTGTCAGATGGGATAATTGAATTATTTCCCTCACTCAGGTGTTGGAAGTTCAAAACAGAGACTGTACATAGGAATAAGCTTGGCTTCAAAGAGGAAATATGAAAAGGCACCTTCTCCAAAATCAGTTGTGGGGGCTGGGAGGGGGGTTGAACATGACATGCGTTGCCCATTTTTTTCTATGTATTCATCAGTATTGAAGGTTTTTCCCCTTCCTCTTTTCTTTCTTTCTTCTCTTTTGGAAAACCTGTTGTAACATTAGGATGGCTTTCTGGAAAAAGGGGAGGAGAATAAAGGGGAAATATAAATGATGTAAAAATAAAAGATCAGTAAAATTTATTTGAGCAAAGAAAATGTACGTAACTTTAGAATTGTAAAGTGTTCAGAAATATGAATCCATTCCTATTAATGATTATAATTACCCTTCAATTCTTTTTTCCTAGACCCCTTCAAATGTTAAGAAATTGTGCTCTAATAATCTTCTGCTGAATCATCTTTGGAATTCCCTGTTCTAAGGTCCCTCCCAGCTCAGCCATCCCCTATTCTAAGGTTCCTCCCCCTCTGACATTCTGCATTTTATGATTCTAAATTTCCCTCAAGATCTAAGACACGACTCTATTGTGTGACAAACCTCCCTTGAGTCAGCTCAGGGGGAAAAAAGGAAAGTAAGATTCCCCCATGATTCTCTGAGAGGAGCAGTCATCAATAAATCAACAGCCAGCACAGATATAGTATAATAGCTAATGTTTCTATAAACCTTGCAAAGCCTTTTATGTATGTTGTCTCACTTGACCCTCACAATAATCCTGTGATGTAGGTGTTATTATTCTGCCCATTTAACAGATGAGGAAATTGAGCTCACAGGGGTTAAACAATCCAATGATAAGCAAGTAAGTGAGGTAGGATCTAACCTCAGTTGTTCCTGACTCTAGTCCAATACTCCATTTACTATGCTAGCAGCACTATGCTAAGTGCTAGGGATATAATAAAACAGTAAAAATAAGTCCTGCCCTCAAGAAGATTCCAATGTCTCATTAGGGTCTGATTATGACCTAGTTGTTCCTGTGTGGAATAAGTGAAAACTTCTCAATTGAGGGTTAGCCTTCCCTTCTCCTGCCCCCCCATGGCTGCTGTCAATCACTTTTACCTTCCTTTGTTTTCCTGCATTGGTGGGCCCCCCACCCTTTCTTCTCTTGCTGTCCCACTTGGGAAGAATTTGGTGAGATGTGCCTCTCCACCAATGAGAGAGGAAACAGTTGGGAAAGGGGGCTTGACTAAGTTAAGTTATAAATTCTGGTTCTACCCTTTGAAACGCACCCTGTCCTCCATGCTCAGGCATGGGGCAGACTGCCCTCTTCTCCCAGGGAAGAGAATAAACTCCTGTTCTTATCCTAAGTTTTTTTTAACTAAATTAAGAATGAAGGGTATTTTTCAACCCAAACATTCTTTACTTACAAAGATGGAGATTTTTTGCTCCAAATGGGAGTCTCACTCTTTGGGCTGTCTCTCCCTGTACTACATATACCAAAGAATCTGGGAGAAGCTGAGAAGAAAGAAGAGTGCAGAGGCTGGATGGAATTAGGGTGTGTGATGGGAAAGGCAGAGAGCTGACCATATTAAAAAACAACAGATAAGCACTAGGAAAACCATGATTTCCCCCTCAGAGTTAATGGTGAAAACCAAATGGAGACTTTCCTGGGTGGAGAAATATGATCCTGGGCCAATGTAAGTGCCTTGGAAGAACTCATATATACCATTGCAACTTCTGCTTTATCTGCCTGGACTGGGCTTGGCTCAAACATTCTCACAAAGGACAAAAGAAAGCAAAACAAAAAGCAGGTCTATGGAGTGTTCCCATACCATCCCCTGCCTTTTTTCTCATGAGATCCAGTGCCTTTTATACCCCGCAAAAGCCTAGCTCAAACCCCACCTCCTCCAGGAAGGCTTGCTGGACCATTCCAATCTCCAATGAGTTCTCATCAATGACCAGTATCACTCAGACCTCTCTGAGTGTGGAGCAGAATTCAAATGTCACAGCAAAATAATTGTACTTGGAGTCAGAAGACTTTAGCCACTGAGAGTCTGGGTGACCTAGGGTAAGTTGTACCCTCTCTGAGACTCAGCTTCCCTTGTTTATAAAATGGGCTAAGACTAGTTGCTCTATCTTCTTCATAGGTGTGATGTGAGCAAAGGATTTTCTAAATGTTAAGGTACATTCATGAGTTGTCATTTCAGGTAGATGATGTGGATATGAGTTGTTGATGACGGGTTGCGATCTGTATTATTGGAATAGGATTCAAAATTAGTGAAAATTGATCCATGGGGGTGAAGTGGGAGAGGAATTATTATAGCCTACACTACCATACTACTATAGCCTACAGAAATGGGAGTTAGTGAGGTTTATTACTATTAATTATTATTATGGTTGGTGGGAGGGTCTAGATTTATTTTTTAAATGTTCCCTGTTTTCAGGAAGCACCAGTCTGATGTGGAAGTGATTCCTGCTTCTTTGTACTTTTTCCCCATTAAACTACCTTGTGCTTATTTTCTTATATTTTATAGTCATTTATCATTATACATGAGCAGCTAGGTGGCAGTGGATATAGTGCTGGGCCTAGAGTCAGGAAGTCAAATCTGACCCCAGACACTTACTAGTTGTGTGATCCTGGGCAAGTCATTTAAGCTCATTTACCTCAGTTTCCTGATCTGTAAAATGAGCTACAGAAGGAAATGACAAACCATTCCAGTATCTCAGCCAAGAAAACCCCAAATGCAGTCACGAAGAGCCAGACATGACTTAAATGACTGAGTAACAACAATAATCATCATACATGTTGTATTCTATGACCTTAATAGAGTCTAAGCTTTTCGAAGGCAGGGACTGATTTGTTTTTGTCCCCCTTCAATCCCAAGCCACCTAGAACCATCAGAGCCACTTGACTGTTGACACAGTTTGAATGAGGTAGGATGTACCAAGTCTATTCTTTCTAATGAGATGGAGGACCAAGATCATTTGTCATGTGCCTATGGTACCATCCACCATGCTGCTAAAAACCCTTAGGACTTCCTGAAGGCTTTTCCATCCATAGTTATACAGGCGAATCTTATTTTGCATATTTTCTCCTCCAATTAGAATGTTAAATCCTTGAGAAGAGAAACTGTCTAGCATTTTTTTCTATTTGTCCCCTCAGAACTTAGTAGCGTTCTTGGCATACAAGAAGCATTTAATAAATGCTGTTTCATTAATTTTCATTCATTCATTTGTATCTCTCTAACCTAGCACAGTGTTTGGTATTTAAAATTGCAAATCCCATGGAATGGAATTAATAAGACGAGTATACCTAAGAAGAGATTGCTTGAAAAAGGCCGATAAGCAGTGTGAGCCATGGAAATTTAGAAAGAGGAGGAAGCTAGAAGAAAACTTTTGAAGAAAGAAAGTGATCGCTAATTTTGTCACAGGAATCTCTTGATTCAGAGACTAAGCATATCTAAGCAAAACTACCTATAATAAGAATGTCATATATCATCACCATCAGTTTCATCATCATATTTATCAAGGGAAATGTTGCATAGTGGCTAGAAATCTGGGCTTGACTTGATGAAAACCTGGGTTCAAATCTGACCTCTATGTGATCATGGGCCAAGCACAACCTTGCTAAGTTTCAGTTTCCATATCTGTAAAATGGGGGTGAATATACTACCTAACTCCCAGGATGCTTCTGAGGATTAAATTTTATGGAAAATGTAAAGTCTTTTGCATCCGTCTTTAAATCCCAGTGTTTTATGGTTTGCAAAATGCTTACCATTCATTCATCATTTTACATGATTCTTTCCCAAAATTTAGTGAGTATTTAGATTCCCCCGACTTCTCTATTTATAAGTGAGAAAACTGAAATTAAAAGATAGTAACTAACTTCACAATGGGCATAAAAGCTAGTATGGATCAAAGGTGAGATTTGAATCTTGATCCTCCTAACTTTCTGAAAACAATCTTTTTACCACATCATGGTGTACCTCCTGGGTCCCTCCATAGAGAGATCAGGGATGATCACTGCAGATAGACAATAGCCGGGTTACAGAATTAAATGGGAGACCAGCCAGGAAGTTGTATTTGGGCAGGGATTTCAAGAATCCAACACAGTTCCCCATCATTTCAACATACATCTGATGCTATAATGTCTGAAGATCTTGGAGCACCATGATTTCTAAAGGTTCAAAATTGCAATAGATCTAACGAGTTTCGGAGATACATGTGGCACATGTCTCAGCTTCAAAATAGCATCAGTGATAACTTGGGTCTACAAGACTTCACCAAAAATGTAAATACTTGAAAAAGAGATGGGTTCATCTAAGAGAGCAAGAGAAGATTGGTAGCCAGCTCAAATAGCATCCACGAATGCTTTAAAAACTTTTTTTTATTTATTTAGTATTTTATTTTTCCCGAGTTATGTGTAAAAACAATTTTAACATTCATTTTTGAGTTCCAAATTCTTTCCTTTTCTCCCTCCCCACCCTACTTACTGCAAAGGCAAACAATTTGATACAGGTTACACATGTGAAGTCATGCAAAACATTTCCACATTAGTCATGTTGTGAAAGAAAACATGCCAAAAACACTCTAGAAAAATAAAGTAAATAAGTCTGTTTCTATCTCTATTCATATGCTATCAGTTCTTCTGCTGGGGATGGGCAGCATTTTTCATCCTAATTCCTTCAGAGTTGTCTTAGACCATTATATTGTTGAGAAAAGCTAAGTCATTCACAGCTGATCATCTTATAATATCGCTGTTACTTTGTATGTAGTACATTTCACTTTGCATCATCTCATGTAAGTCTTTCCAGGTTTTTCTGATAGAATCCCATTCATCATTTCTTATAGCAAAATAGTATTCCATCATAATCACATACCACAATTTGTTCAGCCATTCCCCAATTGATCAGCATTCCCTCAATTTCCAATTCTTTGACACCAGAAAAGAGCTGCTACAAATATCTTTGTACCTGTAAAGGTCCTTTTCCTTTTTGGTTTTTTATCTCTTTTGGGATACAGACCTAGTAGTGGTATTGCTATGTCAAAGGGTTTACATGGTTTTATAACACTTTGGGAATAATTTCAAATTGTTCTACAGAATGGTTGAATCAGTTTGCAACACCATTAGCAGTACTTTAGTACTCATTTTTCCCACATTCCCTCCACTATTTGTCATTTTTCTTTTCTGTCCTATTAGCTAGTCTAATATGTATGAGGAAGTACCTCAGAACTATTTTAATTTGCATGTCTCTAATCAAGAGTGAACTAGAACACTTTTTTTCCCATATGACTATAGATAACTTTGATAGCTTCATCTGAAAGCTGTCCATATATTTTGATCATTTATTAATTGGGGAATGGATTTTATTTTTATAAATTTGATGCAGTTCTCTATATATTTGAAAAATGAAACCTTTGTCAGAGAAACTTGCTTCAAAAATTTTTCAGTTACTATTGTTAACTGTATTTTTCTCCATTCTATGTCCTCCCATTCATTCTGTCTCTCACCTTATCCTTTCTCAAAATTATTTTGCTTCTAACTACCCCTCCCCCAATATGCCCTGCCTTCTATCACCTCCTCCTTCTTTTGTCTCCTTCTCCTCATACTTTCCAGTAGGGTAAGATACCTTTCTATATCCAATTAAGTGTATAAGTTATTCTCTCTTTGAGCCAATTCTGATGAGAGCAAGGTTCAGTCAGTTCCTCTCACCTCCCCCCATTTTCCCTCCATTGTAAAAGCTTTTTCTTGACTCTTTTATGTGAGATAATTTATCCCATTTTACCTTTACCTTTACCTTTCTCCCAGTACATTCCTCTCTCACCCCTTAATTTTATTTTTTAGATATCATTCCTTCATATTCAACTGACACCTGTGACCTCTATCTATATATACTCCTTCTAATGGCCCTAATAACGAGAACATTACTATGAGTTACAAGTATCATCTTCCCATGTAGGAATTTAAACAGTTTAACATTAATAAGTCTTTTATGGTTTCCTTTTCCTGTTTACCTTTTGATGCTTCTCTTGAGTCCTATATTTGAAAGTCAAATTTTCTATTCATGTCTAGACTTTTTATCAATAATGCTTGAAAGTACTCCAAATGAATGTCTTTTTCTCTCTCTGAAGCATTATACTCAGTTTTGCTGAGTAGGTGATTCTTAGTTGTAATTCTAGTTCCTTTGTCTTTCAGAATATCATATTTCAAGCCCTCTGATTTTTTAATGCAGAAGCTGCTAAATCTTGTGCTATCCTGATTGGGGATTCATGATAGTTGAATTGTTTCTTTCTGGCTGCTTGCAATATTTTCTCCTTGAAGCTCTGGAATTAGGCTATATTATTCCTGGGAGAATTTTGTGATCTCTTTCAGGAGGTGACCAATGGGTTCTTTCAATTTCTATTTTACCCTCTAGTTCTAAAATATCAAGGCAGTTTTTTCATAATTTCTTGAAAGGTTATGTCTAGGCTCTTCTTTTGATCATGACTTTTAGGTAGTCCAATAAATTGTAAATTATCTCTCCTATATCTATTTTCTAAGTCAGTTGTTTTTCCAATGAGATAGTTCACACTGATTTCTCTTTTTTCATTCTTTTGGTTTGGTTTTGTTTCTTTATTTCTCATGAAGTCATTAGTTTCCATTTGCTCATTCTAAATGTTAAGGAACTATTTTCTTCAGTGAGCTTTTGTAACTCCTTTTCCATTTAACCAATTCTACTTTTTAAGGAGTTTTCTTTTCCTTCAGGGAATGTTTGTAACTTCCATTTGGTCAATTATGCTTTTTCAGACATATTTCTCCTTATTCATTTTTTGTGCCTCTTTTAACATTTGACCTAGTCTATTTTTAAGGCATTATTTTCTTCAGTATTTTTGTGTCTCTTTTACCAAAGTTGTTGACTCATTTTTCATGATTTTATTGCATCACTCTCATTTCTTTTCCCAATTTTTCTTCTACCTCTCTTGATTTTCAAAATCTTTTTTGAGCTCTTCCATGGTCTGAGACCAATGCATATTTTTCTTGGAGGTTTTGGATTTTGGAGCTTTGACTTTATTATACTTTTCTGAGTGTACGTGTTTTGATCTTCCTTGTCACCATAGAAACTTTCTAAGATCGGAATTTGTTGTTGTTGTTTGCTCATATTCCTAGCCTATTTCTTGAATTCTCTATGGTTTGTCCTTCATTCTTTAAGAGGACCATGAAATCAGGAAGATAATATCATGACTTGTAAGTGAATTAGATTTAAGTGAGGGAGTGCTGTGCAAAGTCACCAGTCTTACTTACTCCTCCAGAGCCATCTGGATGCAGGGGACAGATATAAATGAGGGCACCTGGAGATGACCCAGTTCTTGACTTTTAACTCTCTTTTAAGGTAGGGCTCTGCTTCCATGGTGGAGGACACACTGTCCCAAGTTTCAGGGCTTTATACAGCTGTTTTCAAAGATACTTCTAAGGACATGTAAGTTTTAGTTCTTCTTAGGTGGTGTGATCTAAGGAGAGGTATATATTACTCTCCTGATCTGTGCTCTGGTCTGTGAGGGATCACAATCAGTCTTTTCTGCCCTGAAACTGCGACCAGAGTTCCCACTCCACTGCTGCCACAAACTCTGTTGTGCAAGTGTCCCTCCTTACCCTGACACTGCCATCCAGGACAGTGACCCCAATCCAAGTATGGGCAAAGCAACAGAGTTCTGCCTCAGTGCTAGCAAAGAGATCCCTGTAATCTCCTTCTGATCAGTTGTTCAGTCCCCTTGGAGGAGGAAACAAATTGCCTATGTTGACATAAGAGTCAGAGCTAGGACATGAACCAGGGCTTTTGACTCCCAGTCTGTTGCTCCTACCACTATACCATCCTATCTTCCTAAATAACTATCCTCTGGACTCAGTGAGTTTCAAAGGAAAAGATCACGGAAAAGGAGTCAGAATACTTGGATTCATATCACAGTTCTGAACCTTACCAGCTCAGTGACCTTGGGCATCTTATAATGACTCTGAACCTCAGTTTCTACATTTGTATAATGCTTCACATTTGTTTTTCTATTCTCATCATTTATCACAGTACCTGGTACACAGCAGTGGTACACATATAAATATATGTAAAACAAATACAGTGTAATCAGGGGTAGGAATGACATTATCAGTTGAATAGAACATAACAAAATAGAAAACTGTGTCCAAACAACACTGTGCAAATGTTTTTAATATTTTAATAATAATATGTATTTATATTATATTAATTATATTAATAATTATTAATAATAATAATATTTTAATCAGGTTTGATTTTCTAACTGGAGATATTTTCACCTTGTGGTATAGTCTAGGTAAAAGATCTTGATTTGGAGGTAGAGTCCCAGGTCAGTCAGTCAGTCAGTCAGTCAACAAACCTTTATTAAGCTTAGCCGGTGATAAGGATGCAAAGGAAGACAAAAGGAAGCATTGGTTTGAGGGGAAACACCATGCAAACAACTGTGTACAAATAAGCTTTAAACAGGATAAATTGGGGATCGTCTTGGATAAGAGTCATTGGATTGGACTAGAAAAGGCTTCTTGCAGAACATGTAATTTGAGCTGGGACATGAAGGGACCCAAGTTCCCCTGCTTAATTCCTAGGTGACCTTGGACAAATTTCTTGGCCTTCGTGGGCTTTGGTACCCTTCTCTTTTTCCAAATTGTCAGAGACAGGAAGACTTCTAAGGGTCCAACCATCCCTCCATCTTATGAGTACAACTGTATAAGAAACAGCCAGATTTGAAGACAGAACTCTGGCTCTAAATCCTAGCTTGCCCCAAGTCTCTTGTGTGAACCTAGCATATAGGAAGCTCTTAATAAGTGTCCATTGTCTGACTAACTTACTGACCTCAGTCAGATGAGTACAATTTCCTGGGCCTCAGTTTGCTCATCTGTACAACAAAAGGTTTGGACTATAGCGGATGGCCACTGACATTGCTTTTAGCACTAGACTTGTGATCTTCCACCGATGAATAGAATCTCTTGGACAGGAAGGATTGAAATGAAGCCTTTTGGATCTTAGCAAGCCAGATGTGAGGGCCAGACAAGGTTCCATAAAGTTTTCCTGGGTAGGATGTAATTACTCCTTCCCTGTTAGAATTTCTTTAAACTTAGAGACTTTGGCCAAGAGGATCCCTCTAGCCTGTCAACTGTTGCCTGAGGCAAGCCTTTAATCTCTTCCAGGGCTTTATCTCCTCATCTGTTTAATGGGAATATTGGCCTAGGTCCTGGGCCCTAGGTGATGCCCAAGGCCTCTTCCAATTGTAACAACCTGTTCTAAATTCACTTCACTAAATTCTCTCTGAGATTTCTATATTCTAATTTCCCTCTACTGTTTCTCATATTCTGATATGTTCTGTATTGTAGGAACCCTATCAGCTCTCACAGTCTATGTGCTATGTTCTCTCGGCTCTGGCACTTGGTATTCTAAGACCCCTCCCAACTCCGACTTTACATTTCTAAAGCCCCTACTGGCTCTGAGTACTATGACTCTAGGAATTTGACCTCTTTTTTTAGACTAGACTGATTATCAACACAGGCTGTTGGAACAGGGACATACTAATACCTGACCCAAGACTTCCACCAGGCTGGAGATCCCTGACATTAAAAGATATGAATTTTGTGTAATAATATTTTAGGAACCACTCCCTCCTAACCACTGTAAAACAAGTCTGCCTGGGGATGAAGGCCAACCCTACTTCTCCTTAGCTACCCCTGAAGCTTGGTGAGAGCTGAATTATACTTATTAAGCTGTCTCCGCTGCCCAAAGCTGCCCCTTCATCAGTCCCACCCTAGCAATGAACAACCCTGTAAAAACAGTCTCCATCCTGATCCAAACTCTGGTGCTCTCTAGGTAGCAAAGCAGCCCATGGCTAGAGCAGTAGGGCTGACGTCAGGAAGACCTGAGTTCAAGTCTAGCCCCAAGCACTTACTATCTGTGTGATTCTGAGCCAGTCATTTTACCTCTGCCTCAGTTTCCTCAATTGTGAAATGGGGATAAAAATAACACTCCCAACATTGTTGTGAGGATCAATGCGATAATATTTGTAAAGCATTTGGCACATAGTAGGTGCTACATAAATGCTTATTCCTTTTCCTATCTTTCCTAGGTACAACCAATAGATGCCATTCACAAAGTGTTTTTAAGCCCTTACTGAGTGCACTGGGGGCTATGTTGCATGTGGAGTTCATGTATGTACCAGACCTAAGAATTTCATCAGTTCAGGAATTTCCAAGGAGTAAAATCTCTCCAACCCTGTACACCTGCTTCTTTCTTCTCTGCAAGTTATGGTCTTAGTAATACACCTCGGGCATTAAGAGGTTAAGCGACTTGCCCAATATCACACAGCCTGAATGTATCAAGGGCAGGATTTGAACTCAGGTCTTCCTAGCTCTGTGATCACTTCTCCATTCACTATATCCTGAGGGATGCAAAGACAAAAATGAAAATTGCCCCTGCCTGCAAGGAGCTTACATTCTAATAGCTAACATCCACATAGTATCATCTATGTGCCAAACAATGTCCGAAGCAATTTATAATTATTATCTCATACAATCTTTACAACAACCCTGGAAGGTAGGTGCTATATGAATAAGTGGCTGAGGATGATTTGAACTGACTCTTGGCCAGGTGCTGTTATCCACTGACCTATATGGGGCAGTCTATTGTACAGTAGGAAAATTAATAACCTTGGAGCCCAGAGAGCCTGAGATTGGGCCCCTCGACCTATTTGCTGGATAGGTTTCAGGTTCTTCTGTTTCAGGATCCTCAGTTTCCTAACCCCTAAGATGGGGGTGATGTTCCTAATCTGTATCCCTTTGTGGGTTATTACGAGGACAGCGCTTTTATGGAGAATATAGAGAAATAGAAAGAAGTGTTAGTCTTTCTTTGTCCTATTTGGTCTTTCAGAGCAGCAGCTTTCCCTGTCCATTGTCTGGAGTAGGACTCTGCATGCAGGGGGCCAAGATCAATCACTCAGAGCCCAGCTCCAAAGCTGGATGGTCATGAGGTCAGTTTTCATTTTTCCTCTCCCCCAGCCCCCACCCACCTATACACACACAAAACCTTAGGCACCTCACATATGTGCCTCTTTCAGCACCAATATTTTCTCAGCTCCTTCGAAAGAGAAAGTCATGTGTTAAATGGGAGATTTGCTTGAGTGAGTCACTGGGAATCTAAGAGAAATCATATTAAGGAAGTAATATTTATGATCTCCATAAAGCGCCGAGCCCAGGCGATGTTCTGGAGCCAGATGGAGGACCCAGATGTGCGAAGAGCCAAATCGGGAACTGTCAAAAGGGGGCTCTGAGATCATGAGTTAAAGCCTGCCGTCCATGCAACATGGTTATAGATGCCGCCAGCCCAGAGATGGAGCCCCACCTGGTCAGCTCCCTGGGTTGGAGAATTGCTTGGATAAGGAAAGTGCAGGGGCCAGAACACCAGCATGGACTCCACCCATCCCCCAAATCCAGATGTGATCAGGGGGACAGTCTATGAGAACATCTGGATCCATCTTTGTCCTTTCCTTTATTCTTCCTCCCAGCCATGATAAATGGGAGGTGGAACTCATGGGCTAGACACAATTGTGCTCACCTAGTACACCTTCTCAAGCCTGTCTATCTGGTCCATGCTCAGCAAAGTCACCATACTAGGAAGCAGCATGTTTTCCTTATGCTATGACTCTGGTGGATATATTTCTATGAAGTTCCACAAAGCACTTTCTCCCATCCCACCTTTGAGGTAGATAATATGGGTGTCACATTTTTACAGATTGACAAACTGAGGCACAAAGAAATTAAGTGACTCACCCAAGGTCACACAACATGCATGTAACAAGCCGGTAGTTGGAGCTTGAGCTCCTGATTATATTATTCTACCAATACCAGAATGACAATTTTTTTTTACCATCTGTACCCACCAACTGGTGCTTCCCATCCATTGCCAAGTCTCATTAGCTGTCTTGTGCTTTGTACCTGTCTTGTCTTCCCAACTAGATGGTAAGGCCTTGATAGGAAAGACTAGGTCTGGTTCTTCATTTTATTCCTCCTCACACCGCCTAGTACCCTATCTTGAACCCAAGAGATGCTCAAGAAAAGAATCAATGGGTTGTTTCTAGCCAGTCTAGGGATGTGTCCTAAGGGGATACATTTTCCTAACTGATCTCAAGTGAAAATGTGGCCTTTGATATGGGATCAGGACTTTGGGGGGAAATGGTATCCCTCAATTCATACCATGTGAGTGACTTTGCCCCCCCTGAATTTACCTGAGTGCCCAGTGTTGACCAAGGTTGCTGCCAGGTGGAAGGTGGGGGAGAGAGACCAGAAGGTGAGATGAGAGAGAAAAGATGTGGGCACCAATTTTTAAGACCTTGCAATGCAGTTGGGTGCCTAAGTCAAGGAAGGGGATTCAGGTTCTAGCCCTGGATCTTCCTATAATGTGTCCTTGGGCAAATCAGCCTACCTTCTCTGGGTCTCACTATTATTCTCTATAAATGAGAGGTTGAGATTAGATGGTACCTAAGTCCATTCCTGCATTACAAATGATATTTTATTATTTACCCCATTATTGTTTATTATAGGCTTCTTCCTATTCTGACACTCTGTGTTCTATGTGGCTTAAGGTACCTCCCAGACCTGACATCCCCTGTTCTAAATCCCCTCCCAACTCTGACATCATCTGTTCTAAGAGTATTCCCTCCTTTGACATTCCCTAGCCCAAGATCTCTTCCCAATGCTGACATTCTGTGTTCTAAGTGCCCTTGCAACTCTAACTTCTATGTTCTAAGGTCAGTCCCTGATCCAACATTCCCTGTTCTAAGGCTGTTCCCAGTCTGGAAATTCTCTTTTCTAATACCCATCTCCAATATTCTCTGTCCTCTGATTCGACCCTGCCTTCCAGCTCTAGCATTTTCTCTGCCTGTTTTCTCCCCTATCCCCTACCTTGCTCTTCCCTGGTATCTAGGCATCCTCCCGAGGAACCTCAGAATTCTTTTCATCTGCTGCTCTCCTTCCTTCCCCTGATCCTCCCCACCCCCCCAGACTCTCTCCATGCTGTGACTGACAGGCCCTCAGCCCCAAGCAGTTCCTGGATGCAGGGAGGCAACCCTCACCAGACTTTTTTTTTTATTAGCAGGAGAAAGTTGGAATGGTTATGCAAATAGGCCTGTTAAATAAAGAATATTCCTAGGTAAAATAATTATGCAGAGCAGTTTCCCCTCTGCAGAAGGTGCCAAAAATTATCTCCCTGGTGCCAATTATATGCTTGTTAGCACTGACATTCTCAGAGTCATTACATCGAATGGGTGCCGTTTATGTAGAATCTACACTGTGTTCCATTGTAACTCTCCCTCTATTTACAACTCGGGATAATAAATGTCATTTTTTAAATGTTAAGGTATTTGGTATTTAATCTATCATTAAAGCTTTAGATATGTCTAGCCCTAATAGGGAGATAGCTCTGAGCACCCTCAGGCATCAGAAAAAGAAAGGGGATGAGTGAGAAGAACCTTGCCTGGACACAGGGTCAGGAAGCCTGAACTCCAGGTTGGGTCTGCAAGCAACCTCAAGTGTGACCTTTGGCGAGTCACGTCCCAGTGGCTGGCCTCAGCTGGCCTTCGTAAATAACAATGCTGGCCTAGGTAACGAAATACATTCTTCGAGCTGTAATGTTCTGTTCACCTCTGTATTCTGTATTCTTTATTCTACGTTCTGTTGTTGTTTGGTGATTCCAGGCATGTCTGACTCTCCCTAATGAGGTTTGGGGTGTTCTTGGCAAAAATACAGGAATGGTTTGCCATTTCTTTCTGCAGTTCATTTGACAGATGAGAAAACTGAGGCAAGCAGGGTTAAGTGGCTTGCTCAGAGTCACACAGTTAGTAAGAGAATGGATTTGAACTCAGGTCTTCCCTGTCTCCAGGCCAGACACTCTATCCACTGTATCTCCTCACTATATACCATAGTAGTGTCTTTCCTCAGGCAATTTCTTTGATATATTTTTTTAATGGGAAAGGATGGGATCGGAGAGGGAGAGGATGAGAGATTGTGGGAGGTCTCAAAACACTACCAATTCATTTCAAAGGACAGTAGAACATTAGTCCTCAATTAGTATTACAAGAATGGGACCAACACATGTCCAAACACTAAATCCCACAATAACTAATGGTTTCCCACTACCTACTCCACTTATTATGGATTTAAAATCCTTCTCTTTGCCAACTTCCATATAAGAAGAAAGCTTATAAATTCACTCACAATGAGTTATGAAAGACAGAATTATAATGTGCCAAAGCTGGAGGGGTTCTTAGCAGGATCCAGAGAGGAAAAGTGACTTATTCAAAGTCCCACAGAGAGTAAACAGAAGATGCTTGATAGACATGGGAGTCAATTTGTTCTGACTTCAAATCAGAGCTCTTTCTGCTCCATCATCCTGAAGGTTAGTTGGCTCCTAGGCACTCAGAATAGTTAGGAGATATCATACAAGGCTTCGTTCTTAGTATCGTGGGACAAACCAAGGAGAAAAATGTAAACTTCAGTAGGAGAAAAGTTCCTTGAGGGAAGGGAATGTCTCATTTTGGTGTTTGTATCATAAGTACATAAAACAGTATTTGTCCATAGTAGGCATGTCGAATAGTCTTGTTGAATCAAATTGAAGAGTAAGACATACTACTATCTTCAAGGACGTCACAGTATAGTAGGGAAATTGGGACAATCCATACAGCTCTAACTCTAGAAAGCATGGCAAAAGATCATGAGAATTGTTTCTCAAAAATGAGACTTAAAGCTCATAGAATAGCTACAAGGATCATGGCTCAAGTGTTAGGAGCATTCAGAGGTAGGATGAGCAGGAACTAGAAGAGTCAGGGTCTTCCTGGAAGAAGGTCAGAAGAGTAAAGCTTCAAGGAGGAAGGGACAATGAATTACCCTTGGTCAACTTGCAACCTACCTTTTGCCAAAGCACAGGATCATAAAAAGAAGAATTTCGATCTGGAAGAGGCTTTGATTACTATTTACACAATTTCCTTCATCTTGCAAGGGGATGTGACATTGAGATACAAAGAAAGATCACAGGACTGAGATATGAAAGGGGTCTTGGGGACCAGCTGGTCATAATGTCACAGGTACCTGGATCTAGAACTCAAAGGGACCTCAGAAGCCATCTAGACATCTCTGTCATTTCACCAATGATCCAAAGAAGCCAAATGACTCACCCAAGGTCACGTAGGCAGAGTCCACGGTCCCAGACTGAAAATCTTCTTCTCTTCCAGTTTGGCTGCTGTATTTCCTTTCCCGAAATCTCATCAGTTCCAGTGTCTTGCCAGAAACTAGCCACCCCCTGCTGCTGGCACCCCCCTCGCCTGGCAGGAGGCAGTTTTCTGTCGGGCTGTTTTGCTGACCTTGCTCGTCGGAGGCAACATTTTGACATAACAAATAACAATGTGATGAATCTGATCGTGTGAGTGGCCATCTGGTCATGTCCATGTGTATTTATGAACATCCTCATATTGGAACAAAGTACCTCGGATAACAAGGTTATTAATCTTGAATAACTCTCTTTGAGCCTCTCTTCCTTGTCAGTTCTTTTGCCAAGAGCGTGTTTACCCATAACTCCTTGTTTGGGGCTAGGCTGGTGGGGGGGAGGTTATGTGTCCTTTTCAGTACTGTTGGATGGCCTCCATCAAGCCTGCCTAGTCATCACCACACACTCATTGTGGAGAGTCCTTTGTGGGACACAGGCTCTCCATTCTACTTCCTCTCTGGACTTTGGAAGAGGAAGTTGATTTTCCATGGAATGGAAAGTGGCAAGTGTGCCCAATTGTGCCCCAGGAATGGTGAAGGGAGCTCCTTCTCCCTCTACTTGTCCTATAATTTCCCAGAGTCACCTAACTAGTAAAAGGCAGGGGAAAGATCGTAGGATCACAGAATTAGAACCAAAAATTATCTCAGAGAGTCCCTATCCAAACCCTCATTATGCAGATGAAGAAAGGGAGGACCATAGAAGTAATATGATTTGCCTAATGGCACACAGATAACAAGCAAAGAGGTAAGATTTGAACCAAAGGCCTCTAATGTCAAAGGCAATCTTCTTCCCACTTCGTGATGCTACTTTGCTAGAATTACAATTTTAGGGGTGGAAGGTACTTCCCAGGTCAACTGGTCCAACTCACTTATTTTACAGATGAGAACGGGGAAGTGCACAGAGGTTAATGAGTTTGGATTCAGTGATTCCAGGGAATCTCAGAGCATATACTAGGAGGACACGGCTTCCAGGAAGAGGTAGGTTATAATTCCACCGGGCTGTGACCTCACTGGATCTCATCTCAAGTATTATGTTCTATTCTGGGTGCCCCAATTGAGGAAAGGTATTGAGAAGTTAGAGAATCTCCAGAGGAGGGCAACCAGAATGGTGAAGGACCTCGAGTCCGTGTCATGTGAGACTTCTATCTGAGTCTCTGTCATATCAAGCCTCGCTGAAGAAATTACAGGTGTTTGTAT
>CM053594.1:14028041-14045628 GCA_028646575.1 Pseudocheirus occidentalis
CACAACTGTCTCAACGTGAAATGAATTGTCTTGAGAGGCGGGGGTTTCCCATTTCTTGGAAGTCTCTTCACAAAGACTAGAAGGCCACTTGTCAGATACATTTCACTGGGGATTTCTTTCGTGCATGGATTGGATGAGATGGCCACCAAGGTCCTTTCCAACCCTGAAGTTTTGTGATTTTGTAATCCAATCAACCATTTTTGGTTTGTTGTCATTTGTTTTGGGGGGGGGGTTGTTTGTCCTTCATTTTGGAAGATCATTGATATCATTCTTGAACCATGCATGATTTGGATTTCAGCAGATTGTACAAACTTGTCAGCCTCGCTCTCTCTTTCAGAGTCACTGAAGTGGCAGGACAAAAGTCAAGATGATTCTCAATGGCCTAGAATACAGTGAATGTCCTTGGCATCTTCACTGTCTGAGCAATCTCTGAGCACTCCACAGCACCTGCTTCAGCAGCCTTCATGGCCATTGGAACAAGAAATTTTCATCCACCAGGGGAAGTCTTCATGAGCATTTTTTTGTTAAGCATTTTTATTAAACTCCTACTATATGTTTAGAATCCCAGCTCTGATATTCTTTGTTCTAAGATCTATCAAATCTCTGATATTCTGTGTTCTATGGTTTCTCCCAGTCCTGGCATTCTATGCCCTCCAACTTTATCTGTTCTAAGAATCCTTCCAGACCTGTCATTCAATTCCTTTTCCATCTCTGTCATGCTATGTTCTAAGTCCCCTACCAACTCCAAAACTCTATGTACTAAAACCCTTCCAACCTCTAAGGTTCTATATTCTAAGTACACTTTAAGCTCTTGATTTGAAGTTTAGATTCTAAGTTCATAAAATGTAGAGTGAACAAAGATGAAGGCCTGGGAGTCAGAAGATCTGAGTTTTAATCTCACTTAATACTTATTAGTTGTGTGATTCTGGGCCAATTACTCCCTCTGCCTCACTTTCAAGAGCACATAGCACAAATTTACAACAACGTGTTGGCTATCTGTTTTCCAGGCTTTTCCAGGGAAGGAAGGCACCCTGTAGACCTTAAAGCACAATGGAAATGGAGTTGTTTTTAATGAGATTCTTGAGTCCAAGAGGCTTGGCTCCTCTTCTAATCCATCTATTAGTAATTCACCCATGAATTCCACCCATTCTCATAAGCCAGCCCTTCTCGGTAGCCCTGCCAAATGGTCCAGCCCATGGATAATGGCTCTTACTCCATTGTACAGGGTGTCTGGACTTCCGTCCTTCCTCTGACAAGTGCTCCCCCTGTCTTCTATTCCTTCCCATTTATCTTTTTCCACTTCTAGCATCTCATTTCAGTCCAAACTTTAGATGACGGGAACATTGATAAATTAATGATTGCAATTAATAAAAATTGACTCTGCACTAATAAATTATTATGGAATGGCCTGTCAGATTTCTAAAATGAAATGTAAAAAGCCAGGGTAATGAGATGAGTGTATGTGCACGTCCCCAGCCAAGGCCATCAGCAAATACATGAACTGGGGGTTGGGGTCTTACTGGGTAACTGGAAAGCTTCTCAAAGAAATGAGACCAAAGCAGCCCCAGCAGAAACCAAGTAAGGTACCCACTACATGCTGTAACTTAAAAACATTCCTGGACCCAAAACTAACACTCACATGCCCCTCCCAAAGAATAAAAGGATCTGCATTAATGCTTCCCTGAATGAAAGCATCAAAGATCTCTAGCTGACAGCAAATAGTACCACAGAAGGGATTATACATTCACATTCTGGGAAGAATTGCTTGGTATTAAGAATTATATAGAATAACAGTGTTGGACATTGAGGAACCCTTAAAATATGGGATACAGAATGTCAAAGCTGGGAGGGACCTTAGAACAGGGGATGTCAGGGCTGGGAGGGGCCTTAGAACAGGGGATGTCAGAGTTGGGAAGGACCTGAGAATATGGAATATCAGAACTGTGGTAGGTTCAGAAAAAATAAGACTAATAAAGCTAAAATAGATCTCAGAACATAAAACCTAGAGCATCAATGCTGTTAATGATCTTAAAATGTGGGATGTAGATTGTCTAGACTTGAGGTCAGAGGGTTGCTTTAGAGAAGGCCCTTTACAGACTTTAAATGTGACCTACCATTGTTATTTCTACCCGGTTAAGGACCCCTTCAGCTTTGAAATTCCCTGATCTCAGGCCCCTCCCAGCCCTGACATCCCCTGTTCTCAGGCCCCTCCAAGCTCTGACATCCCCTGTTCTCAGGCCCCTCCCAGTCCTGCCATCCCCTGTTCTCAGGCCCCTCCCAGCCCTGACATTCCCTGTTCTCAGGCCCCCCCCAGCTCTGACATCCCCTGTTATCAGGCCCCTCCCAGTTTTAACATTCTTTGTTTTATGATTCTAAGGTCTCATCTTTCTGTTTCTCTACAAAGCTTGAATTTATCTACATCCTACTCATTCAAATGTTATCCTATACTTGCATATATTGATCATGTCATCCCTTGTTTTTCTCTTTTCTGGACCCAGTTCCATAAATCTTTTATCTGCTGCCTATTTTCCATCTTTTTCATTATCTTTGTCATATTCTTTATTGGAAAAAGAGACTTTGAAAGTGAAATGACAATGAATAAGAGTGTAAAATCTCAGGAAAAAGAAAAAATGGAAGGGGTGAGAGGAGGAGGAGGAGAAAGAGAGAAGGAAGAACAGAACAAAGAGAGGGATAGGAAGAGAAGAAGAAGAGAAGGCTGGAAGGAGAGAGAAAAGAGGGTGAAAGGGAAATAGGGTTATAGGGAATGCAGGGGAGAAGGAGATACCAGAGGAAGAGGAGAGGGGAGAAGAAACTAGAGAGAAAAAGCTGGACAGAGAAGGTCAAGCAAAGCAAGAGGGAACACCAGAGACTAGAAAGAAAGGGAAATAAATAGAGAGGATGAGAGACAGAGAATGAAAGGAGGAGAGACAAAGGAGAGGAACAAAGATAGGAGCAAGAGGGAAAGAGGAAGAGAGAGAGGAAGCAGCAGGAGAGGAAGAGTCAGGGGAGGGATAGAGAGAGAGCAGGAAGAGAAAATAGGAGAGGGAGAGAGTAGATGGATGGATGGTTGGATGAATGGGATGGATAGATGGATGGATGGAGGGAGGGATGGATGGATGGATGGATGGATGGATGGATGGATCTGTTCAGGTAGATGGGAAAACATTTTAAATATATGTATCTAGCACTGTGCTAAGAGATGTAGATACCAGTACAAAAGCAAGGTGACTTTCTGTTCTCAGGGTGCTTACATTCTATGGTAGAGACAGCACATATTGAGGAATCATATCCAGGGAAGGACATTTTGGTCATAGCAATTGTGGATGGGATTACAAGGGAGTAGATCCTACCCAAGAACCAAGTTGCTTTGATTTTTGTTACCAGAGATAAAGGGTCAGAGACTAGAAGAATGGGAAAGAAAGAGAAAGGGAAATGGAGAGATAGATGTATAAGAAAAGGGAGGAGATAGTGTAGCATCATTGCACCTCCCCACCGTTTTCAAAGATAGGTTTTATGAGCACTTTTTCTGAATAACATAAAGCTCTAGGTCAGTGATTCTCAACCTTCCTAATGCTGTGACCCTTTAATACTCGTATGTGAGAGCATCTGCATGTGGGCAGATGGATAGAGGAGCGGTGTCTCGGTTCCTAAGACCACCAGAAATATGTGCTTTCTGATGGTCTTAGGTGACCCCTTTGAAAGGGTCGTTTGTTCCCCAAAGGGGTTGTGACCCACAGGTTGAGAACCTCTGCTCTAGGTTATCTATGAAGAGTAAGGACTGTTTCAAGCTTATATGGATATTTATCATTGCCAAATTCAGACAGAAGGCCCAGTAACATGACCAGCCTTCCTTTTGGATCTGGACAGCAACTGTGGCCCAGGATCACTCCCCAACCCAGAGGGCAGTATCAGTAGAATAAAGAACAGCCCCATGTCCCAGGGATTCGAATTCTCCAACCTAGCCCTTGAGTACTGTTCTGGCTGAGCCCTGATTGTCTAGGATCTGCCCATGGCCTGACTTAATCTATAATATCTCCAGACCCCTAGACTTCCTGGTCTTGGTCCCTGCTAGTCATTTCTTTCCTGTTACCCATCATGCTCTGGTGTAAAAAGGAGAGTACATGGAGTCCCAGAGTCTAGGGAAAAGCAAAGATCCACCCTTATAAAGATCTGGCAAAGAAGTGAGAGATGGGATTTGTTTATCCATCTTTCTCATTTTACAGATGAGAAAACTGAGGCCCAGGAAATAAGAGGCCTTGTCAACGCTCAGACAACAGACATGACAAGGTCTTCTGACTCCATCACTATCTTCCTTTTTACCCAGCCTCTGGTCATATGTGGTTCTTGACCTGCCCACCAGACTTTTTTTTCCTTTATCTCCATGAGAAACAAAAAGATAATAGAGATCATTGAATCCTCTCAATATAAGGGGCGGGAGGGGACACAAGATTGAGTTCCAGAGATGGGAAATGACTTGCCCAGGGTCACGCAGGGAGGATGAAGGTGAATAAAGAGATGGGTCAGAGTCCCTGAGAGAAGACCTCATGCTTCCCAGGGACGCCCTCTCCAATTGTCTGCTGTGTTTAATATTACAAGGTTATCCATGTTCTTAGTCAACTCCAGCCATGAATGTAAAGCAACCTGTTTTTACAACAGAATTGTTTAACCCTGCACCAATTAAAAGTACCTGTTATTAAAAAAAAAGGGTAATTATGCTGTAATTAGTTTGACACAAGACATTAAGCAGATTATTATCAAAGCCTGGAAAATAGTAACTTCAAAGCAATTTCCTCTTTAAAAAGAGACATTTGCATGCCACCATCCAAATGGAATCCTGACTTCAGGCACTTTTTAATTCAGAAGAATTTGGTTTCTAAGATTGTGGGAGCAGCTCAAGCTTTATGACACCAGAGGCCCAAATTACAAACGAACTTCAGTGGCTCGGGGAAAAAACGGCTTCTTGCAATTTGTGGGCAAGACCACAGAGGTGGGGGTTGTGGCGTTAGTAGCGTAGGAAAGACCCCAAGGGCAGGTGAAAGCTTGGATTGTGAGTCAGGAGCTTGGGTTACCAGCAGGCCAACACCTGCTGCACTGCAAAGACAGATAGCCCAAGCAAGTGCAGGGTCATTCTGGGCCTCAGTTTCCTTCTTTGTAGGATGGAAATAATCATCCTTTGACTTACTGCCCGACTGGGCATTAGCAAGGAAACTTCTCTGTCAACTTTGAAATGGTAAAAGATTTGGCCCCAATGCTTACTCGTCAACCTTTCTCTCTTTCAGCCTCTGTTATCTCCCCTGTAAAATGATGTAGCAGGAATAAGGTCCCTCTCAATTCTGACATTCCCTGTTCTGAGGCCCCTCCCAGCCCTGACATCCCCTGTTCTAAGGCCCCTCCCAGCTCTGACATTCCCTGTTCTTAAGTCCTTCCAATCCCTGACATTCCCTGTTCTGAGGCCCTTCCCAGCCCTGACATCCCCTGTTCTTTCCTTTTTTTTTTTTTTTTGCTTTTTGGAGGGCACTTGGGATTAAGTGACTTGCCCAAGGTCACATGGCTAGTTTTTGTGTTAAGTGTCTGAGACCGGATTTGAACTCAGGTCCTCCTGACTCCATGGCCGGTGCTCTATTCACTGCACTACCTAGCCACCCTGACATCCCCTGTTCTAAGGCACCTCTCAGCCCAGACATTCCCTGTTCTGAGGCCCCTCCCAGCACTGACATCCTCTGTTCTAGGGCCCTTCCCAGCTCTAACACTCCCTGTTTTAATGGCTCTTTCATGTCTTATATTGGAGATTAGAAGTGTCCTGGCACTCTGTGAGTCTGTGACTCTAAACAAGAAAAATATATTCCAAGTCTAAAGCCAAGATTCTGTCCCAAGAGCTAGAAAGGAGCTGACATTCCAGCATAGAAAAGTTGAAGACAAGATAAATAGGTAGCAACAGGACAATCTGCAAAGGGAGGAGAATGAGCAGGAAGCCTTGCCTGGAGCCTCCTGGTGCCATTTGTCCCTGCCTTTGGCCTCCCTCAGCTGCCTAAAGGAGAAGAACTACCCCTTTGGCAGGTTTCTGAAGCCTGGGATCCCCTTCTCTGAATCCCATTTTAAAATATGTAAAATAAAATACAGACAATTACCAAGGATGGCCAGCATACTGAAATAAAGAAGCATTTTGGGTTCACAGATCCCAGGTCAAGAACACCACCCCCTTCCCTCTTACAACCTCCCCCCCTCCCCGAAGAATCACCTGACCCAAAGCCCATCCACTCCATCAACCTCAGTGGCCTTGCCTGGAAATGGGAAACTGCTGTCTTACCTGCCTCCCAGTGTTACCACCAGAATCTGCTGGCCCAGCTGCTTTGAGACAATGAGAGTATCCCACAAAGAAATGTGAGTGATTGTTATCACCTCTGTAGACCTGTCATAGTGGGAAGAATTCCATAAAATGCAGGGATTGCATTAGGCTGTGTCTCCTGGGGATTTTAGTTCCCACATTCCATAAATCTGAGTCCAAAAAAAAATTTTATGCTTCCACTCTGTGACTCTGGGCACATTCCTTAGCCTCTCTGGGCTCTGTTCTCAAATGTAAGATTAAGTACTTAGATTAGATGGTCCCTGAGCTCCTTTCTAGCTCTGACATTCTGAGCCTGAAGCCCATTGCTGAAACTCAGGTGCTGTGTGATCCTGGGGCAAGTCACTAAATTCTGTGCCACAGTTTCTTCATCTGTTCAAAGCAAGGGAGGAGAGGGACTCTTTGACTTCTAGGGCTTCTCCCAGCTCTCCCTCTGTGTCCTAGGATCTTAGCTGAGCTTCACAGTAACTCTGTTATGATGCCCTTTTCACTTCTGAGGAAACTGCTCAATGATATCATATCCCAGATCATAGAGGGAGGGTTGGAGGTGACCTTGGAAGTCATTTCCCCTCTTTGTGACATATGAGGAAACTGAGGAACAGATTGTGTCAGTGATGTGCTCAGGGTCACCCAGTTAGGAACTGCCAGGCTGGATTTGAACCCATCTGCCTGACTACACAATCCCTTGCTCTATTCACTACCCCAGCCTGCCTCTAAAGATAAAACATGTAGAACGTTTTGAAAACTTTGGATGACTATAGGGCTGCCAGTTAATTTTAGCAGAGGGAGGAGGAGAAGGGAAGCAGCTGGCAATTCAGGGGGTAAATTTGTCCAGCATTTACAGCTCCAAAAAACCCTGTTAAACACACACACACACACACCTGCCATCCTCAGTTTTTATTTTTATGAATATTCCTTGAACCAGGAACAACCCTGGCTTTGGAGTCAGGAGATCAGCATCACGACTTTGCTGTGTGACATGGAATAAATCCCTTTCCCTCTCTGGGACATTGTTTTTTTCATCTATACCAGGAGAGGGCTGAGCTCTGAGACTCCTTCTTTCCCTGACATTTGATAGAATAGCTGTTACCTGGACCATTTACCTGAACATATGAGCTTATTTTGAGGAAGGGAGCAGGGGTTTGAGTAGCAGGATTTCTTGTTCATTGGGAGTTGGAGCCCCTGGATCCTTCTGGAGGCTTTCTCTCTCTCACCCTCAGTCCTGCCGGACCCAGTCAGTAGCCTTTGTTTTTGCTCAAAGGGTATGGATTCCACAGAGAACAGAGTGAAGGAGCAGCTTCAGGGAAGGGGGGGGGGCGGGAGGGCCCTGAGCCTGTCCCTTCTGTTTCCATAACAACAAGGCTTCCATCAATCTTACTGAAACGCCCGTTTTCCAGCTCACTATCTTCTCTTTCCATCATCTCCATACCTGCTATGGGCCCAGGCTGGGGAATTTGCCTTGCTGGTCTGGGGGAGGGGGGAGTGTGGGAGGGGGTGGGGAGAGACATGAGGGCAAGATATGTAAATCCTGGGGGTATTCAGCTCAACTGTGCCATGGGCCCATCAGGAAGGATTTCCAGGAGCTGTCCAATGGGAAGGGCTCCTTCAGGCAGACTGGCTGGAGTCACTCAGGCTGAATAGCTGGACTTCAGGTTTCTGGGTTATCAGACAGGGCCACCAAGGTCCAAGTCAGAGGTTTCATTTCCATATGGGTCGGTGAGTGTCACTGAGACCCCTATTTCTATGGCACTTTGAGATTTTCAAAGCATTTGTCTCTCAACCAGACCTACAGCTAGAAAAAGGCAAGTAAGGCTTTGCCTGAGGCTGCCAAAGTTAGAACCATGACAACTCTCACAGGTATCACTTAAGGGACAGCCAAGAAACAGCCAAACTTAGCACCTAGTTATCAAGGTGAATGCCCCCCAAATAAGAAGCCACAGAGATGCAGGATAATAGAAACCTTTGGTGGACATGGTCTGTTTCCTTTTTTGTCTCTGTGGTGCCCATATTAAGCATGGCATAATGGGTAGAAGGAAGGAAGGAAGGAAGGAAGGAAGAGAGGGAGGGAGGGAGAGAGAGAACAGAGGGAGGAAGGGAGGAAGGGAAGCAGGAAGGGAGGGAGGAAAGAAGTAAAGTCATACTTTCTGCCCAAGGCATGGATTGGTACAATGGAATGGGTAGCTAGAATGGCACTTTTTGTCCAAAAACTCAGATACAGTTCCAATATTTACTATTTATGTAACACTAGACAAGTCATAATACATTTTTGAATCTCATTTTATTCATCTATAAAAGTAAGATGGGGTGAGATTGACCCAATAATGGGGAACTTCCAATGAAGAATCTCCTTCTACAAATGCATATCAGTATCTGCTCTTCAAGATACAATCTTAGAGTTGCCTGGGGCACTTTGAGATTAAGTGACTTGCCCAGGGGCAGATAAATGGCAGAAGTAGAAGGATCCCCATTTTAAGATGAGCTCCAGTTGAAGTTTCTTGCCCAATAGCTAGAAAGTATTGGAGCCAACACTAGAAAACTACCCAGTGTGTTATTCCCCATAGTCCCATACCCCAAACCATTCTTTTAGATTTGTTCATCTCACATATATACATCATTAGAACCAAATGGAGCAGGGTAAGAGAGTGTGGAGGACTCAGGGAATGCCATCTCCACTCTTATAGAAGGGAACACGACAGGAAGGCAGCAGGATGTGGTAGAGACATTTGAGACTTGGAGTCTAAAGACATATAGTAAAATTTTTACTCTGATTATTAAATGTTCATCGTTAGGAGAGTGACTTTATCTCTCCAGATTTCAATTTTCCAATAAATACAAGAATTACAGTCAGAAGGTAATAGATCAAAGAACCCCAATTAATTTATTGTGCTCCTTGTGTATGCATCTCTCCATCGTTTGACTTATAGTTACCCAATTTGACCATTAACTACACAATGTCCTAAATAACATCTAGGGAGCCAGGTGGTTCAATGGATAGAGTACTGACTTTAGAATCAGGAAGACTTGGATTCAAATAATTGACAATTAATAGCTATGTGATCCAAGTCACTTAATCTCTGCCTCAGTTTCCTCATGAAGCTAATGGACTCAGCTGCCTCTAAGGTCCCTTCTAGCCCTAGGTCTATGATCCTAAGAATGTTTTTCTCCATATGCTATCACACCAAATGTCTTTGCTTTAAGCTGATTGTGTCAACTGGCTGACTACTAAAGGCAAGCACACTAGTGGGGACTCATGAAATACAATTTCAGGACTGTATCCCCAGAGTGTCCCTTAAACTCAACATAGTTATTCCCCTGGTTACCTATCTTGCAGGTGAAAAAGCAAGCTGGAGGTCGCTACACAGGGGATTCAGGACTAAAAACATTGTTTGAAGAGTTATAAAATGAGGGAGATTCGAGGTTATAAGCTCAGCATCAGCCAACTTTTCTTGTATATTGTAACAGATACTGCCTTTGGGGGATGGGGTAGACTGGGTGACTGCCAAGCTCCCATTTTTTCAGCTTTCAATTATCTTATGACACTCAACCAGCTTACTTAGCTTAGTCTTAGTCTTTCTTCTAGAGCTGTCAAGATCCCTGAGATATTAAGAGACTTGTCCAGGGTCACACAGACATTATATGTCAGTGGGAAGACTTGAATCAAAGTCTTCCTGACTTCAAAGGCCAGCTCTTTAACCATCAAGTCAGCCATGTCTCACCATAGTATTGTGACAGATATGAATTTTTTTAACCTTGACAATACTCTATCCAAGTCCTGCTTTTTTCTAGCTGTAGGTCTGGTTGAGAGACAAATAGTTTGAAAATCTGAAAGTACCATTGAAATAAGGGTCTCAGTGACACTCACCGACCCATATGGAAATGAAGCCTCTGACTTGGACCTCGGTGGCCCTGTCTGATAACCCAGAAACCTGAAGTCCAGCAATTCAGCCTGAGTGACCCCAGCCAGTCTGCCTGAAGGAGCCCTTCCCATACTCTATCTTGGTCCTGCTCAATCTAACGGTGAATGAACTGACTCATCAGCCCATTGTTCAGATCATTTGGTTATTTCTCTGGGATGACCTGAACTCTATCTTGAGTTTGTAATGTTTGAGGTGAATCACCATTTGGCCTCAACTTTTACTTGAAACTCAGGGTAGAGAATTAACTGTAACTTGTCCTATCGAGCCACTGAAGGGCAAGGAGTCCTGAAGGTATTAGAACAAGGATGTGGAGGATTGTAGACCAGTGTTAGGAGCAACAAAATATAAAAGAACAGAGGCCTTAGAAAAGCGAAGTGAGAGCTGAGAGGAGTCTCAGAACAGGGAATGTCAGAACTTGGAGGGCCCTTAGAACAGGGGATGTCAGAGCTGGGGTGGGGGGCTTAGAGCAGAGAATTTGGAAACTAGGAGGACCCTGAAGGATTTTAGAATATTGAATGATGGAACTGAAAGGAGCTATAGAATATTGAAGTCACACCCATAATAAAGAGCTTTAGAACTTAGAATGTCAGAGGTGAAAGAGACCTTAGAATAGAAAATGGCAGAGTTGGGAGGAGCCTTAGAAGAGAATGTAAGATCTAGAATGTCCTCAGAGCTGAGAGGGACTTTAGAACACAGACTGTCAGAATTGGAAGAACTCTGCACAGAATGCTAGAGCTTAGAAAAAGGCCTTAGAAACCATTTAGGCTCACAGATTGTATTATTTCAATGCTGGAAAGGGCCTTCAAAAGCAACAACTCCAATCTTCTCCTTTTCTCAGAGGAGGAAACTGAGTCTCAGAGAGGGAAGGGAACTTGCCCAGGGTCCCAGTAAGAACTGGTGGTAGAGTCGCTGGGTACCCTGAGGCTTGATGTGCTGTCTTGTGTCCACATCCCATGCAGCCTTTAGAGGTGCCTGCGGTGATGCCCCATGCATTTTTATGAAATGGTATTTTATTAAATAAACAAACTGGAGCGATTCCAACAGATTTATGAACACTTCCTCTCTTCTCACTTGTTCGACCCATTGCAGATTTATGACTCTGCATTAACCTCCCGAGCACTCGTAAAGTTTACTAAGATAATGTTGGCAGGAGGGAGAAGGGCTTTTTATAGCTGGGTAATAATTACAAAATGCAGAAAGTACTGGGGGAATCTGCTTGTTAGTTATGCCTGGCTTCTGGTCAACAGTTAGGCTGTATATAGCAGGCCCCAAGCTATCATCCAAGATCCCCCCCCTCTTTAGGGACCTTTACTTCCTTCTCCTAGAGCTCAACATGGTACCTGGCACATAGTAGGCACTTAATGATTATTGGTTGATTGATTGACTGATTGATTTAATTGGTTGATGCCCAATTCCAAGAGGAGCATTAATAAAGAGTGATGACTTCAGAGTCGAAACTACTTAACGAAGAAAGGGATGGGAGGGAGATAAATACATACTTAGAATTATGTCAAAGACATCCTAATACCTACATATAGAATCATGAAAATGTTAGATCTTGAAGGAGAGGTCTTAGAACATAGAATGTCAGAGATGGAAGGGACCATAGAACAAAGAATGTCTCAGCTCAGAGGGACCTTGCAATATAGATTGCCACAGTTTAGAAAAGATTTTAAAGCACAGTAAGTCAGAGTTGGGAGGGGTCTTAGGACATAAAAATCAGAAGTGGAAGGGACTGTGGAACAGAGGATGATAGAGGTGACAGAGGCCTTAGGAAAAGGAAAGTCACAGTTGAAAAGAGGCTTAGAATATAAATTGCCAGAGCTGAAAAAGACCATAAGTTATAAAATGTCAGAATCATGAGGGCCCTTAGAAGATAAGGTTTTAAAGATGGGAAGGTTTTGATAGTATAAATTATCACAGTTGAAAGGGACCTTAGAATATAGAATATCAGAGATGGGAGGGATATTATAACAGAATGCCACACTGGAAGAGACCTTAAAACTCAGAATTTCAGAGCTGATAGGAATTTAGACCAGAAAAATATAGTATTTTAAAACAGGAAGGGGACTTAGGACACAGGCTTATAGAATGTTAGAGCAAGAAAGTCCCTTAAAGTTTACCTAGTCCACTCATTTCATTTTTCAGGTAAAGAAACTGAGGTTTAAAATGGTTCAGGGTCTTTATCAAATCCTCAAATCTCAAAGAGAATGGATTCAGGCTTGAATCCCTTGATCCCACATCTAGTGTACTATGTGAGTATCTCAAGGGCGGAATATCAGAGCTGGTAGTGACCTTAGAACATAGAAGGTCTTATCTAGAAAGGTTCTTAGAATATAGGCCATAGAATGGCTTGGAATCTTAGGACATTAGACTGGAAGGGAACCAGGAGACTGGTCTACCTGACCATTTCATTTTATAGGAGGAACAAAAGAAGGGCAAGGAGAAAAAAACGGCTTACTAAACACCATACCTACATTGAATGAGAGGCAGTCAAGACTCATAGCAATTTCTCCATTATCTTCAACCCTGCTATGATCTAAAACTCTTTCTTCTAGAATCAATGTAGTAGAAAGAATATTCGCTTATGGAATCAGAATATCTGAGTTCAGATCCCCAGCCATTAATCCCTGTCACTATCTGTACAATCTTATGCCTCAGTGGGGTCCCTTCCTTCTCTATGTATAGTCCCATAACAGGTTAGGCAGTAAGGCAAGACCAATTTCTTTTGAAGCCCCATTAAAATTTGCCAAGGGATTTCCGCCCCCCCTCCTCAATAACCTTCCAGTCAGCTACAGAAAGTCTAGAATTCTACAATTCCTGCTTCTAGGTCAAGGCCTAGACCCATTACCAAAATGTAGATGTGTAGAAACATGGTACCTGTAAGAATTGTGAATGGGGAATCTGAATACCTGGGTTCTAGTCCACTCTTTGGATGCTAACATTCTGTGTGGCTTTCAACAAGCAGTTGGTGCATTTCTGGAATTCAGTTGGCTTGTCTATAAAATGGAATTAAGAATTACCTCTACATATCTACCTCAAATGAATGTCTTGGGGATCAAATGAGTCCATTCATGTGAGAGTGCTATTTTAGAAGTGCTCTGTGAAAGGAAAGAATTGTTTCTGAGAGGCCGTGTGTGACAACAGAAAGAGGCAGAAAGCCTGGGGATACTAGGTAAGGCATTGAACCTCTCCTGGTCTCAGTTTACACCTCTGTAAAAGTGGGGGCAGAGTAGACTAGATGGCCTCTGCTGTCCCTTTCCATTTCCAAATCTCATGTCCCCTCATCAGCTTCACCACTCAGAGGAAGATACCTAGCAAGATGAGCCATGCACACAATGATTCCAGGAAGTCATTTCTAACAAGAACAAAACATATTACTTTCCACCAGTCTGCAACCATGCCTATAATCCCATCATCAGTGATGCTCTGCTTTGGATTAAGCATCTCCAGCTTATGTTGGAAAGCCAGGTCTCTCTGGAAGGGAAAGATCACCTTAGATTAGAGGGATGGTCACCTTAGACCAGAGGTCAGGGGATCAGTGATGGGAGAGAGATGGAATATGGCAATAGAGAAGATCCCAAGAGTTTCTCAGGTGAGACATAGGCAAAGGTGCCTCCCTTTCAAACCTCTCTCTTCTTGCTACTATCTTTTGCCTTTCTTTGTCTTAGCACAGTGCCTGGCACACAGTAGGCACTCTTTTAAAATGCTATTCAACTGACTGCTGCCTCAGCTTCCCCTTAGACCCCTCTCTAGGTCCAATCCCTGCAGGACCTGGCTCACACTAGCATTGGTAACTCAGAGAGGGGCATACTGAGAAGTCCAGCCAATGAAACTGAATTTGGAATTCAGTCCATCAATTAAACACAGACCATGGACATCTGGACCCCCTCTGGTCACCAGCATAAGGTTTCTCCCTAGTGCCTTCACTGGCACCCCCCATCACCAGTACCTCTAACACAATCACTGTGAACACACACACACACACACACACACACACACACATACACACACACCACCTCCCCCCTTCCTCACACCTCCCTGAGATTTGAAACTCAAACAAGAAAGTATGAATAATGTAGTGATATTCTTCCCCTCTCCTTTCCTTCAAATCCTCTGAGGATGAGTGAGAGGCTTGTCTGCCTCATTAGTGACTGTTCAGCCATTTGATTTCAGGAACAATGAACGTACTTTGCCTCAAATTTTCATACCAACTTGCGTCACCGGAGTCAACACGGAATTTTTGAATTCGCATAAAAATTTAATGGTGTGATCTGCATATTTCTCGATTTCTATCCACCCGCCACCCATGCTCCCGAGCTCCCCTCCAGAAGATAACGACAGACCAGGGAGAGGAAGGCTGACAACCCTGGCCCGCCATCAAAAGACCCATTAATAACAGATGAGCTGATTGTCTCCTAATGAATACTGCAATCCCTCTGTCTTCCTGGGGTCCCTAATGTCACCGGGGGGCACAAACCAAGTGATGGGGAGGGGACTCTTTCATGGGCAGCCATAAGGGGTTCAGAGAAACTCTGGACACAGTTCCTTAGTGCCCAAGTAGACCACTTTCTAAATCAAGGCATCCAGCAGGCTGATAACAAGCAGGATTTAGAGAGTAGCACACTGGCTCAGGAATCAGAGGACCTGATTCCAAGTTTCTAACTTGCTGTGTGACTTTTCCCTTCCTCTGAGCCTCAGTTTCTTCCTCTGTAAAAATAAATCATTTGGATTAGATGATTGCTGAGATTTCTTCCAACTTATATATCCTATATTCTTGTCCTGTCCAGGTCTGACAAGATATATTTTTAAGACCTCTCCCCACTCTGGCATCCTATGGCCTAAGGCCCTTCCTATCTCTCATATTATGTGTGTTCTAAGGTCTCTCTTACCTCTGGCATTGTTCTATGTTCTAAGGTCCTTTGGACTCAAATTTTCTGTTTCCAACATCACTACTAGCTCTGATATTCTACACTTAATGGACCCTCCCCACTCTGATTACCTATATTTTAGGGTTCCTTCCAGCCCACATTCTATGTTCTAGGGTTCCTGCTACTTAAGGTGCCCTATGTTCTGAAGTCTCTTCCAGATGTGTCATTCAATGAATTTTTGTTTCAAACCTATTGTCTGGGTTTCATGGTTCTTCGTCTTTCCTGTGGAAATATTAATCCTTACCCTGACTACTTCTCCTGCTCCTGATAGAACTGAGATCTCCTTCATGATTAACAGTGTTGTGTGTCAAGAAGTCCCACATGTCAAAATGACTGGTTTTGCGACCTTGGGCAAGTCATTTAACTTCTGAGTGCCCTAGGCAACTTTCTAAGACTCAAACTTACAGAATAATCACTAAATGAGATCACAGAAGGAAAAGTTCTGTGTAGCCTATAAAGTGAACATACAGGGGCAAGTTACTATTTATTACTTATGATTATGATAACATTGACTAAAATATAGCAAGAAGTCCGGGGGCTGGGGGTCAGCCTCAGGAAAAAAAAGTAAGACGAGAGAGTATGAAAACCAAGCAAAAGAGAGAAAATCTTGCCACAAGCATCTGCTGTCTGCCCTTAATCCCTGTTCTCCCCATTTGAGGAAGGGGGCTTCCCATCATTCATGAGAAAGATGCAAAGTTGTACCCTTGGGGATTGGATCACAGTAAAATGAGATTCCCCACTCTCCCAGTATTTCTTGCTGGGCATAATGAAATGGAAGGAATTTCTGCTGAGAATGGTGATTACTAAGCTGCCAGGATGAGTGACAAACACCAATTCAGAAGCAGAACAGTCAGGAATGGGCTTTATGGGGTGAATATGTGCTTGTGTATGTAAGAGAGAGAAGGAACCAAGGAGAGGGACAGAAACTGAGACAGAGAAAGAAGAGAGAAAGGAGAGAAAGAGAGAGACTAAGACAGAGAAATAGAGACATTTATAGACACAAAGCAACAGAGAAAGGATAGAGGAAAAAGAGTGAGAGAGAGAAAGGGGGAGGGAGAGGAGAGAGAGGAAGACAGAAGGAGAAAGAGAGAGAAAGAGAGAGAGAGAAGGAGGGAGGAATAGGGAGAGAAAGAAGGAGATAGGAAAAGGGTATGGAGAGATGGAAGAAGGAAGAGAAGAGGAAAAAGAGGTAGAAATAAAGAGATAAACATATACTGGGAAATATAGAGACAGAGGAGAGAGAAAAAAACTCATGGAGACATAGACAAACAGAGGGGAACAAGAATGGAGAAAAAGGAGAAAAAGAAAGATTGAGAAAGGGTGAAGGACAGAGCGAAGAGAGAGAGATGCAAAGGAGAGGGGAAGGAGAAAGAAACAGAGACAGGGGTGATGAGAAAGACAGAGAATCACAGGGACAGAGAGGAAGAACAGAGAAAAAGAGATAGAGAAGATACAAAAAGACAGAGAGCAGAGGGAGGGTGAAGAGAAAAAGAAAAAGACAGAGATGGATGAGAAACAGAGGGAGAGGAAGGGAATAAGCATTTACAAAGCACATACTGTGTTCTAGTCACTGAGTACTTTACAAATATCTCATTCAGTCTTGACAATAACTCTACAAGGTAAATGCTGTCATCCCTATTTTTCAGATAAGGAAACTGAGGCAAACAGAAATGAAGTGACTTACTGAGGGTCACACAGCTAGGAAGTAGTGTCTGAGGTAGGATTTGAACTCAGGTCTTCCTGACACCAGACCCAGTGCTCTATCCATTAAACCAGTGGTTCTCAACCTTCCTAATTCCGCGACCCTTTAATACAGTTCCTTGTGTTGTGGTGACCCCCAACCATAAAATGATTTTCATTGCTACTTCATAACTGTAATTTTGCTCCTGTTATGAATTGCAATGTAAATATCTGATATGCAGGATGAATTTTCATTGTTACAAATTGAACATAACCCATAGGTTGAGAACCACTGCACTAAACCATATAACTGCCTCTATCTCCTAATTGCATCTCCTTTCTCTCTTCTTAGTGCTTTTGCTTCCAGAATCCCACCTGATCCCAAGGTTTCCTTCATCTTCTCTTTCAAAACCTTGTCCAAGGCTTGCTCCTCTTTGAAGCCTTCCTTGACCCTGCCCCATTTGCCAAAAATGCTTACTTTGTTCCCTAGTTATAGCACCTTGCCTAGGTCTCCTGAGCCTTCACTTCCCCCATTCTGGCTTATGCTCTTGTAAGTGTTTGTATATAGGACTTATCTACCCAACCCATACCCTATACTGCAGCTGACTGTAAGCCCCATCATCATTATAATAGACATATGTGTACACACACATATGGTACTTTACATTCATTAATATTTTGAATCTCCTAATAACTCTTTGACTTAATTTTTTTAT
>CM053594.1:14046128-14078969 GCA_028646575.1 Pseudocheirus occidentalis
TTAGAAGCACACACTTTTGTAAAGGGACAGGGACAAAGTAGAGAATAGAACTAGTGGGGGTGAAATAGGTAGGAGGGAAATGTACAGGTATTGGGGTAGGAAGATCCATCTTGCCCTACCAGAAAGTCAGAGGGGTGGTGGACGAGGACATAGGAGAGAGCTGATTGGGGAAGGGTGTATACAGTGGGATCACTGTTTTGGGGTGGTGGGTAGGGGAAAGATGGAGAAAATTTGTAAATCAAAATCTTATGGAAATGAATGATATAAACTAAAAATAAACAAAAGTTAAGCAAAAGAAACAAGATTATGAAAAGGTCTGACACCTAAGATGTAGTCCCTCCACTGCTACACTGGGAACAGAGCCCAACATTAACATAAAGTTCCAAATCAAGATGCAGGTATAAAAAATGAGTAAACAAAAAAGAACCTGAACATGAAAAAATACCATGATAACAAGGAAGATAAAGTCATAAACTCAGAAGAGGACAATAAAGTCAAAATAGCTACTACTGTACCCAAATCCAAATCCCAGGTCACTGCACTCACCTGATTTGTGGCCCACCCTTAAACCCCATTTTATATATTTCTGTCTTTGTCTCGTTCTCTGTCTCTGTCCTATATCCTGTCATAGCTTGGAACAGCTTTAAGGCATGTCTGTGCATTGTTCAGATCAAAGTTCCCTATTCTATATATTTTCTGTGAATTAGTATGAGTGTACAAAGTGCAACTCAGAGTTATGGTGCAATATAGAGACCACCCTGTCCTGTGCCACTGACCAGGCAAGGTCCCCACACCCTCTGGCTGGAACATGACCCTGGTCAATTCTGAGACTTTGCAGTTTCCCCTTACTTCATGATCTTCCCCCCTGTTCTGGAAAGAGCTGACTACCTTTGCTCTTCTGAGGGACAACTGAGTCACAGGAAGTTTGCACCCCTGTACCCTCACACCATATTCCAAAATTAGCCCTGAACTATAGATCCAACCAATGGCTGTTCTTTTGCTTCTGTATGTCGTGCTTCTGCTAGCTCCCCTCCATGATTGTTTTGTGGTTTTGGCCTATAAAATCAAGTCTGTAAAGTGCAAAGATCCCTGCCTGATTTGAGTTTACACTCCAGGTAGTCATGTCCTTGATCAATAAATCCACACCTAAATTTATCTTGAACCCAGGTCTCGGCTTGCTCTTATTCTCTGCACAACACTATAAGCAAAGACTCAAAGACAAATGTGAATTGGACACATGCCCAATAAGAATTCCTAGAAGGGTTAAAAAATGCTTCTAAAAATCAAATAAAAATGGTAGAGGAAAAATTAGGCAAGAAATTAAAGCAAAGGAAGGGAATTATTTTTTTAAAAGCTTATTAAAAGAGGCACAAAAATGCTGAAGAAAATAATATTTTAAAATAGAATTGGCCAAATGAGGACAGAAGAGGTAAAAGGCTCACTGGAGAGAAAAATTCCTTAAAACTTAGAGTTGGTCAAGTGGAAGCTAATGACTTCATGAAACATCATGACACAATAGATCAAAGTCAAAAGAATGAAAAAATAGGATAAAATGTGAACTATCTTATTGGAGAAACAACCAACCTGGAAAATAGATTAAGGAGAAACAATTTAAGAATTATTGGATTATCTGAGAGCCATTATCAAAGAAAGAGCCTAGACATTATATTTCAAAAAATTATCAAGGGAAATTGCCTCCAATATCCTAGAACCAGAGGGTAAAATAGAAACTGAAAGAATACATTGATCACCACCCAAAAGAGATCCAAAAATAAAAACTCACATGAATATTATAGTCAAATTCCAGAGCTCCAAAGTCAAAGAAAAAATATTTCAAGCAGCAAGAAAGAAGTCATTCAAATATCATTGATCCACAGTCAAGTTCACAAAGATTTAACAGCTGCCACATTAAATGGGCAGAGGACTTAGGATTTGATATTCTAGAGAGCAAAAGAACTGGGATTGCAACCAATAATAGCCTACCCAGCAAAAATGAGTATAAGCTTTCAAGAGTAAAAAATAGATATTTAATGAAATAGTGGACTTTCAGGCTTTCTTCTTGAAAAGGCTGAGCTGAATAGAAAATTTGACTTTCAAATAAAAGACTCAGGAGAAAAATAAAAAGTTAAATATGAAAGACTCAAGCAACTCAATAAGATTAAACTGTTTACCTTTCCATGTGTATCTTTTAAAATCTTTTAACTTTATTAAGGCAGTTAGATTCTACATAGAAAGAGGATGTGTGAGTGAGTCAATTATATTAGGAGGATGTAAAGAAAGTGGATAGATAGACAAGAAAGAAGGAAGCACTGGGAGAAGGTAGAAAGTAGAAGAATGGGAAAAAATATCTCATACAAAAGAGGCACACAAAAAAGAGCTTTTAGAGTAAAGGGGGAAATGGGGGAAGGAATTCTTGACCCTCATTTGCATCTAAATTGCTTCAAAAATGGAAAATCTATATGCATACCCAATTGGTAATAGAAATTTATCTTACCCATAGAAGGGGAAGGGATAAGAGAAAGGGAGAGGTGATAAAAGGGAGAGAGATAAAAGAAGGCAGTCAAAAGAAGCAAGACAGTCATTAGGGAAAGGATGAGACAGAAAGAGAGAGAGAGAGAGAGAGAGAGAGAGAGAGAGAGAGAGAGAGAGAGAGAGAATAGGAAAGCAGGAAATGTGCAGCTAGTAATTGTAACTATGAATGTGAATGGGATTAACTCAATCATAAAATGGAAGCAGATAGCGGAGTGGATTAGAACCAGAATCCAACAATATGTTGTTTACAAGAAACTCACTTCAAACAGAAAGACAAACACACAGTTAAAATAAGAAGCTGGAGAAGAATCTATTATGCTTCAGCTGAAGTAAAGAAGGCAGGAGTAGGAGTCATGAACTCAAAAAAGCAAAAATAGACCTAATTAAAAGGGATAAGCAAGGAAACCATATCTTGCTAAAAGAAATCATAGACAATGAATAAATATCAATATTAAACATATATGCACCAAATGACATGGCATCCAAATTCTTTAAGTAAAGTTAAATAGATTATAGGAGGAAATAGAGAGCAAAACTACATTAGTGAAGAATCTTAATTTTTCCCTCTCTAGATAAATCTAAGAAAAATAAAGGAGATGAATAAAATCTGAAAAAGGTTGGATATTACAGATCTCTGGAGAAAAACAAATGGGAAAAAAGGGGAATATCTTTTTCTCAGTTGTACATGGCACCTTAACAAAAATTGACATATATTAGGTCATGAAAACCTCACAAACAAATGCAGAAAAACAGAAATATTAAATACATCCTTTTCAGACAATAATACAGTAAAAATTACATTCAATAAAAGACCAAGGAAATGAATATTAAAAATTAATTGAAAAATGCATAATCTAATCCTAAAGATTGAGTGGGTCAAAGAACAAATCATAGAAACCATAAACAATTCCATTAATGAGAATGACAACAATGAAACAACATTCCAAAATTTGTGGGATATAGCTAAAGCAGTACTTAACGGAAAATTTTATATCTCTAAGTTCATTTATCAATAAAAGAGATAAAGAGTAGACCAATGAATCAGGCATGAAACTAAAAAAAAAAAAACCTAGAAAAAGAAAAAATGAAATGTTGCCAATTGAACACCAAAATGGAAATCCTGAAAAATCAAAGGAGAGATTAATGAAATTGAAAGTTATAAACCATTGAAATGAGAAATAAAATTAGGGGCTTGTTTTTTAAAAATATTAACTAAATTGTTGTTTAATTTTATTTTAAAAAAATCAAAACTGAATTACCAATACTATCAGTATCAAAAACAAAAAGGGTGAATTCACCACCAATTAAGAGGAAATTAAAGCAATTATTAGATGTTTTCCCAGTTATATACCAATAAATCCAACAATGTAAGTCAAATGGATAAAGATGTTCAAAAATATCAAATGCCCAGATTAACAGAAGAGGAAATAGAATACTTAATCCAATCTTAGAAAAGGAAATTGAAAACCCCATCAATAAGCTACCTAAGAAAAATCCCAAAGATCAGCTGGATTCACAAGTGAATTCTACCAAACATTTAAGGAACAATCAATCTTAATATTATGTAAACAATTTGAAAAAAAATGGTTTAGAAGGATTTCTAACAAATTTTTCTAATGACACAAACAAGGTTTTGAGATCTAAACCAGGGAAAGCAAAAACAGATAAACAAAACTACTGAACAATTTCCTTAACAAATATCAACGCAAAAACATTTAAATAAAATAATACCAAGGAGATTACAGCAAAATATCACAAAGATCATACACTATTACTAGGTGGGGTTTATACCAGAAATTCTGGGCTGCTTTAATATTATTTAAACTATCAGCATAATTGGCCATAGCAATAACAATAACCACAAAAATATCATATGATGATATCAACAGATAAAGAAAAAGTCCATGATAAATATAATATCCATTCCTACTAAAGGTAAAGCATAGGGATAAATGGAAACTTTTAAAAATAAGTAATATCAATCTAAAACCAAGAACAATTATTATCTGTAATGGGGATAAACTTGAAGCCTTGCCAATAAGATCAGGAGTGAAGCAAGGATGTCCACTATCACCACTCTAATTCAATATTACACTTGAAATGCTTGCTATAGCAATAAGGCATGAAAATGAAATTGAAGGAATAAAAATAAGCAATAAAGAAACAAAGTGATCAGTTTTTGTACATGATATGATGATGCTCTTTGAGAACCCTAGATAATCACCTAAATGCTTGTTGAAACAATTAACAACTTTAGCAAAATAGCAGAATATAAAGTAAACCCACATAAATCATCAGAATTCGTAATACTACCAACAAAACTCAGTAGCAAGAGATAGAACGAGAATTTCCATTTAAAATAACTGCAAACATAAAATATTTGGAAGTTTATCTGCCAAGAAAAACCTAAGAGCTATGTGAACATAATGACAAAACACTTTTCACACAAATAACAAAAAAATTTCAAGAATCGGAAAAATATGAATTGTCAGTGAGTAGGCTGTCAATATAACAAATATGGCAATTCTACCTAAGTTAATTCACCATTTCAGTTCCATAATAATCAAACTACCTCCCAGACAAACTGAGACCTGAGAAAGACCTTAAAGGCCAAGGTCTTCACTGCATCGCCAGTCGTCCTGATCTATGTCTCTCCCTGGACCCAGATGGCTCTGGGGGAGAGAATGAGGCTAGTGACTTCACACAATTTTGTGTCACTTAAATTCAATTCACTTGGAAGTCAAGACATCATCTTTCTGATTGAAGTCATTGGTCCTCTTAGAGAATGAAGGACAAAACAACAATTTTTGAGTAATAGTAGCTGCCCCATTGGGGAACCAACTGGCCTGTTCAATTGAGCAATACTTCTCCTTCCTTTCTTCCTTCCTTCTTTCCTTCTTTCCTTCTTTTCTTCTTTTCTTTCTTTCTTTCTTCCTTCCTTCCTTCTTTCCTTCCTTCCTTCTTTCCTTCCTTCCTTCCTTTCCTTCCTTCCTCCCTCCTTCCTCCCCTCCATCTGTCCACATGAAGAATCATGCACTTACATGTGGGTGCTCTGCCTAAAGGAAAGTGGTTTTCTTGGAATAGAGCTCTGGAAAAATCAGGCTTTGGTAAGGCCCTTTGGGATACAAATGTTGCTGCTTGAGTAGGCCTTAATCCCAAGTCACTCTGGCTTTCACTGATTGGCCAATAATAAGTCCCAGTCCAAGCATCTTTTACTCATTGTTTGGGGTTCAATGGCTCCAAGAGAGGGTAAATAACAATTGCTTCTTGTTTTGGTCAGAAACTCTGAGGCTCTTTCCTTACCAGATCAATTTTTTAACTAGGTAAAAATAAAAGACTGTCTTTTTCCCTCATTTCTTACCTAGTCTTAATCACTGAATGAGTGTTGTGTCATACAAACTGAAACCTGAGAAAGATATTAGCTTAAAAATAAAAAGGTCTCCCTCTGCAAACAGGGCCATCTCTAGGTATCCTTATCTATGTCTTTCCACTGGAACCAAATGACTTTGTAGGAGAGAGTGAGTCTGGTGACCTTGCAAAGCTCTCCCTCACTTAAATCCAATTCACTTTCAAGTCAAGATATCACCCTCTTGATGTCATTGGTTCTCTTTGAGAAAGAAGGACAAATAACAACAACAACAACAATCAAACTACCAAAGCATTATTTATAGAGCTACAAAAAACAATGACAAAATTCATCAGGCGGAACAAAAAGTCAGTAACATCAAGGGAAATGATGAAAAAGATGTGATGGAAGGTGGTGGAGCAGTACCAGATTTCAAACTAAATTACAAAGTGGTGACCATAAAAACAATCTGGAACTGGCTAAATTGTGGAGTGTTAGAACAGCAGCATAGATTAGGTACAAAGAACAAAGTATAAAATGATCAGAGTAATCTAGTGTTTTATAAAGCTTTGGGGGTAAGAACTCACCATTTGAAAAAATAGTGGAAAAACTGTAAAGCAATTTGGAAGAGACTATCACCCAACATCTCACACTTTATACCAAAATAAAGTCAAAGTACATAAATGATTTAGACATAAAGGGTAATATAAATAAATTAAAGGAGCATAGGAAAATATGTTTGCCAGATTTATGTATAAGAGAAGAGTTATAATCAAAGAAGAGATAGAGAGAATCATGGGAAATAAAATGGTTAATTTTGATTCTATGACATTAAAACACTTTGGTACAAATACACTTAATGCAGCCAAAATTAGAAGTAAAATTGGAAATAAGGGGGAGATTTTTGAACCATGTTTCTCTGATAAAGACCTCATTTCTCAAATATATAAGGAACTGAGACAGATTGCAAAAATTAGAGCCATTTCCTAGTGTATAAATGGTCAAAGGGTACAAACAAATCATTTTCGGAACAAGAAATCAAAGCTATCAATCGTCACACAAAAATGCTCTAAATCAGTACTCACTAGAGAAATTCAAATTAAAACAATTCAGTTACTACCTTATAGCTAAAAGATTGATTAGCATGATAGAAAAAGAAAATGACAAATGTCTGAAAGAATGTGGGGAAAAATTGGTCACTAATCCACAGTTGGTAGAGTTGTGAACTAGTCCAACCATTCTAGAGAGTAATTTGTAATTACACATAAAGGCTTATAAAATGGCACATACTCTTTGATCCAACACTACCACTACTAGGTCTGTGTCTGAAAAAGATCAAAGGAATGGGAAAAGAATCTATTTGTACAAAAATATAAAAGCTCTTTTTTTGGTGGCAAATAATTATAAATTGAAAGGATGCCCATCAATTGGGGAATGGCTAAACAAGTTGTGGCATACAATTGTTGTGAAATATTTTTATGCTAAAATAAATAACAATCAGTTTGATTTCAGAAAAATCTGGGAAGACTTATATAAACTGCTGCACAGTGAAGTAAGCAGAACTAGGAGAACATTATACATAATAACAGCAATATTGTAAGAGTGATCAACTGTGAAAGACTTAGCTACTCTTATCAAGACAACGATCCAAAAACAATTAAAAAAGACACATAATAAAAATGCTATCTAGCTCTATAGAGGGAACTGACAAACTCTGAGACAGATTGAAGCATACTTTTTTTATTTTTTTACTTTCTTTTATTGTTTCATTTCATTTGTATTTTCTTTTGCAACATGGCTAATGTGGAAACATGTTTTTCATGCCCTTTCACGTAGAATAAAGATCAAATTACTTGCCTTCTCAAGGAGTGTGGAGGGGCAGGAGGGAGGGAAAGGATTTAGAACTAATTTTTTTAATAATTGTAAAATATTTTTCCATAACAAAATAAATTTTAAAAATTTTAAAGGAAAAAAGGAACCTACTATATGCCAAACACTGTGCTCAGAGGTGAGGATAATAAAATAGGTAAAAAAGCAACCAATATCTTTTTTAACGAGCTCATAATCTGATGGGGAGATAACATGCAAACAACTATGTATTAATAAGGTATAGACAGGACAAAGTGGAGATGACAGATACCTCCTGCAGGCTCTGTAATGACAATGTATTGGTCTTAGATTAGTGATGGAGACTTACTCAGTGGTGAGCAAAGCTGAATGTGTACCTGACTCCTATAAAACCAGAGGTTGGTAGTCACCATGGTATGAGGGAGGGACTGCATAGTAGAGGTCCCCTTGGCTGGTACTGGTTTTGAGCTAAAGAAGTGACAGGATAAAGCACATAACAGAGAAATATGTTCTCTATCAAAGGTCAAGAAATACAGGAAGGGGGTGGCACTCATGTCTTCTACTGAAAATGGAAGAAAGCTGAAAGAACAACTACTCTGAAGATCAATCGTGAGTAGAGTGTGGTGTCTAGAGTCAGGAAGATCTGAATCCAAATCCTTCCAAATCACAAGCAATGTATCCTTGGGTAAGACATGGAATTTCTGTTTATCTCCATTTCTTCAGCAGGAAAATGGAATTAATAATGGCAACCATGTCTCAGGCTTGTGAAGATAAAAAAAATATAATATTCATACAGTCCTTAGCACTGTATTTGGAATATAGTGGGCACTTAATAAATGCTTATTTCCTTTATTTCTTTTTCTCCTTCCTTCTTTGGTCCCTCCCTCCTTCCCTCTTTTCCTTCTTTCCTTCCTTTTTTCTTCCTTTCTGTGTTCTTTCCTTCACGTCTTCCTTCCTTTCATTTTCCCTTCCTTCCTTCCACTGCCACCATATGGAACTTGTGAAGAGGTGCAGAAGGAACTATGAAAAGCAAAGCCTTACCTGGTGCAGAGCTTTAGGTGACTCAGGGCATATATGAAACACCTGTTCATCTTAGTTTTCCACAAACCTTCTTATGAGTTCTACCTCTTTACTTTGACCTATAAATGAAAGTTTTCTTCTATCAGTTTTATGAATTATGTACTTTCAAGGGGAGTTATGCTAACACAATGGAAGATACCTTATATAAATGAATGAAATGAGATTCCTATCTTATATGAATGAATGAAAAACACAGTACTGACAAAGTAAAAATAGTTGATCCCTCCCACCTCATGAAAGACTCATTGTTTTTATGTGGGAGACAACAGACGGAGAAGAGTGGGAGAGGATTAGTTCTTGTTCTTCTTTCTCCAAAAGGACCAACATGACATCACCATGCTAGAGTCAAGTTTCAGTGAGTCCAACTGTGGCTGATCAGACCAATATGAGCTTGAAATATACTACCACAGGTCAGGCACAAAGAGTCAGTGTGAATATTAGGGTGAATTCTCCAAATATGAACATCCTGCATTTCCTTTGCACTGTTTCAATTCTGCTTTGCTCTTAGTGCATAGCACCTTCTATGATGCGGGCACACCATGCTTAGTGGTCCTGTGCCAATGACTCCCATATCACACAACAATTCCAAAGTTCTTAAAAGACACCTCGAAAGTGTCTTCGTATCCCTTCTTCTGACCACTATGTGAATGCTTGCCCTGTGTGAAATCTCCATCAAGCTTACATTTTGCATCTGAACAACATGCCTAGCCCATGAGAGTTGCCCTTTTGAAGTACAGTGTGAATGCTTGGCAATTTAGTTCAAATAATGGACTCAATATCTGGTACCTTATCCTGCCAAGTGAACTTCAGAATCTTCCTAAGACTTCCCCTGAAATGGAATGTGGGAAAGGAACTTTAGTACAGAAAGTAATAGAAATGGGGAATAGAGATGTTGGGGAGTAGATTAACTGTCTCATCTAGGGATACTGCCAGAGATGATAAGATTATGATTTCAGTACTTGGGTGGAATGGGTGGGGGCAGGGATGAGGAAAGGATACTTAACAAAGTTGTAGAGGTTATAGGAGAGGGAGTGAGAGTAGGGACGGGGTAAGGCATAGTAGCTAGACCTCTCCTGAAATAGTAGAGCAGGAGAAAAGGAAGTAAGTTTCCCAGGTTTTCTTGGTGGGGATGATGACTGAGATCCTAAAAAAAGGATGCTTGGACCCTTGAGTTCATATGAAGTCTCGGATGCAAGGGTTAGGAATCATCTCTTCACTTAAATCTCTTCTACTACTAACATAAGATGTTCTGAGGCGTCTAACCAAAGACAATATAGCGCAGAAATTCTGAGCATCCGCGGCTCACTGAAATAATAAATGAAAAACAGCATCCCTCTTACAAGTTCATCGTCTCTGGGCTAGATCTTCCATCCTTCCTTCTCTGCTCCTACTACCCCCATCCTCCCTTCACTCATTCTGGCTACAGAATATTTTCTGGCCTCTGAGCTACAATTTTCTTTGCACTTAATTCAATTGTTTCAATTCTTCAGCTTCAATAATTCCAAGATCTCCTACTTGAGCCTCCTTAATCAGATCGTAATCAGGATGTCAAAGTTGGGAGAGACCTTAGAACAGAGAATTGAAAAACTGGGAGGGACTTTAGAATGTAGAATATAGACTATTAAAGTGAGATGGAACCTTAGAATACCGAACCAAAAAAAAGTCAGAGCTCAAAGGAGACACAGATATCCAGTCCAGAAATATGAAACTCTTACCCAGTGGTGATGGTTTTCTTAGTCGAGCTGTGACTAACAAGGATCCATTTCTATTTATGTTTGATGCCACTGATCTGGCTCAACTCTTTCTTCTTATAAATGAGTAAACTGAGTTTCTCCCAAGAAAAGAAGGGATTTATCCAAAGTCACCTAGCCGATCAGAGGCAAAGCCAGGACTAGAACCTGGACTTCCTGCCTATGAAACCCTCCATTTCATCCACTTTACCAGCTCCCCCAGAATCCTTTTCCACTACTCTGTAGTAGCCTCCCTCTTTGACCTTGGCTGAACTCCTGGGCCTATTTGCCCTCAGAGACCATACACAGGTAATAGAGATGAACTCTGATTTTCTCCTCTGGCTAGAACAGTGTTTTCCAGGTCCCAGCACCTTTGCAATCTCCCAACGTCAACCACCATCGTCTGTAACTCATGCTCCTACTAATAAATTGAGAATGTCACATCTCCCAAACTGCATTATTACCGTTTATAATTTTGATTGTTCATTTGCATACGAAAATTAGTCCTGTGACATGCGTGAATTTTATTTTATTCTTGAACTAATTATAAACAAGAATGCCACATTATTTACATAACTAATTATTGTCCCGTCTGTTCCCCAGTTTTTAAATCACAGACCCATTCTCCCTCGGTTAACATGCAAATGGAAAATCAGAGAACATTCCGGAAAGTTTAGGAATTTGTTCCATTTGCATCAAATACAAATTCCTTTGAATGAGAGATAATATGCTTTCCATTTTAATAGACCTAAATTAGGTTGATCTTAATTTATAGTTAATTTGAATGAATAATTTCTGTCTACCTGAGTCTGTTTTTTCAGTCGCTAATTGTAGATGTTTATTAACCCATAAATCTGCCTTCCCCTTTAAGAAAGGGGGCATTGTGGGCCCAAATCATGTCCTTTTATTTTCTTTTCCTTTTCCAGCTCAGTTGAAAATGCCACATCACAGCGGCTCTCCTGAGGCCTATTCATACCATTTGTCTTTCAGGTTCTTCCAGTCTTTGAGGAAGACCTCACTCAGCGTCACATGGCCCATGGTGGGAGCCGACCAGATGTGTCTCCACGGCTACAGTAGAAATGACCTGATGCTAATACAGTTATTTTTTATAGCTCCCATTTCTGTCTTGAGTTTATAGAAGTGTGAGCTTTTTTAAAGGCTCTGTAGAAATATGAGCTCTAAAAAAGTCTATGAAATGTTTTCCTCACACAGGAAGACTTGTACGGGGATCAGGGTTGTTCTTGGAAACAGGGGACCTCAGGTTGAATCCCAGTCTTGGGAGTTGCCATCTATGTGACCTCAGACAAACCACAATAAAACTCTCTGGTTGTTGGTTTCCTTTAGTGTAAAGTGAGGGAGTTGAGCTTAATAGACTTTAAGAAGAGTCAGAGGAGCTGAATTCCAATTTGACCTCTGACACTAGCTGGGTGACTCTAGGCAAATCACTTAAAGCTCGGGCAAATCACTTAAAGCTCTTTGAGACTCTTTTTCTTCATCTATAGAATGAGGAAGCAGGAATACATACCAATGTTGCTGCGTCATTTCAGTCATGTCCAATTCTTTGTGATCCCATTTATTTGGGCTTTTCTTTAAAGAGATACTAGAGTGGTTTGCTATTTCCTTCTCCAGCTCATTTTACAGATGAGGAAACTGAGGCCAAGACCAGGGTCACATAGCTAGTAAGTGTCTGAGAGCAGATTTGAACTCAGGTCAGGACTCCTCACTCCAGGACCAGTACTCTCTCCATTGCGCCACCTAGCAGCCCTAAATAATCATAGCTAAAATTAATATAGTACTTTACATATGTTATTCCATTAAGACCCTACAACAATCCCAGGAAGTGAGTACTATTAATGTCCTCATTTTTCAGATAATGAAACAGACTCAGAAAGAGAAAGAGACTTGCCTAGGGTCACATAGTTAGTAGCCATCTAAGACAAAATTTGAACTCAGGTATTTCTGATTCTAAGGTCTATACTCTATCCACTGTACCACTGAGCTGACTTTGAGGACCCTTCTAGCTCTATGAGCCTATGATCACTTCCATGTTTAACTCTAGTCAACCACTGACAAGAATAGGACTCTTTGCAAGAGCACCACATGGCCCCTTAGGAGTATCAAAGAACTAGGAACTAGGTGAGGACCTATAAGGTAGGAACTGGCTGAATAAATATATTATAATGCGTGGGTATAATCAAATATGATGGTTCATTAAGAAGTTATGAAGAGGAGCAGCTAGGTGGCACAGTGAATAGAGCACAGACCTGAGTTCAAATCCAGCCTCCAACACTTAGTACATTACTAGCTGTGGGACCTTGGGCAAGTCACTTAACCCCAATTGCCCTGCCCTCCCCCCTCCAAAACAGCAAAGAAGAAGAAGAAGAAGAAGAAGAAGAAGAAGAAGAAGAAGAAGAAGAAGAAGAAGAAAGAAGTTATGAAGATGAGGGATTAAGAAAAATGTGAAAAGGTCCATGGAAAGTGATGTAGAATCAAAAGAAAAAAATGTGTGCCTACATATATACACATTTATATGTATATATGTATGTATATACATATATATGTACACAAACACACAATCACTGCAATGATATAAATAAATAGATTACTAAGGGGGAAGCTAGACTCTGAGCAAATGAAAAACTAATAATGGTCCTAGACAACAGATAAGGAAACATAGCTTCCCCAGTGAGATGTGGGAGCCTACTTGGGCAGAATGCTGTGTACATTTTCAGTACATTCTCTATTGGTTGTTTTGGCTCAGCTGGTTTGCTTGTATCAACAAGGCAGTACTCAGTTTAAAAGTTGCTGTATCCGGCAATAACTGGATTTTTTAAATGAATTGTATTTTTTAATGAGAGCATGCTATCATCTTGAGCAGGTGACCTTAGATTTCTTTACTGTCTGGTACCTTTTTAGGACTATCTCACAAAAACCGTACATTCAATAAAAAAGGCAAAAAAATCATAGGACATTGATTTAGAATTCCAGGGATATCATAATTCTGATAGTTAATCTCCTCATTCTATAAAGGAAGACACTGAGACCCAGATAGGTTTAAGTGACTTGCCTGGAGTCACATAGAAAGTAAATTATAGGGGTGGCTAGGTGGCACAGTGAATAGAGCACCAGCCCTGCAGTCAGGAGGACCTGAGTTCAAATCTGGCCTCAGACACTTGACACACTTACTAGCCGTGTGACTTTGGGCAAGTCACTTAACCCCAATTGCCCTGCAAAAAAAAGAAAGTAAATGACACAGTTATGATTCAAACCCAAGATCTCTAATTCCAAAACCAGCACTCTCTCTGCTGTTGCCTCCTAATGCCTTCCTGCCTCTGGAATTTTGTTCACACTGTGTCCTCTATCAGAGCCTAAAATAAGGAGGTGACCATGTGAGTGGGTGGAAGAGAGCATATATGAAAGATACCTTAAATATACAATCAATGAGATTTGAAAAATAGTTGGGTAGGGTGACTGAGGGAGAGAGAGGAATCAAGGACTGCAATGTTGCAGCCATAAGTTACAAGAACACAATAGTACCTTCAACAAACAAAGGAAATTTGTTAAGGAAAAGGAGTTGTTTCATAATGGATTCTACTTTGGACTTAGGATCATAGATTTGGAGGAATATTAGAAAAGATCTAGTCTACCAAAGAACTGAAGTATCTTCTCTAAAATGACACAACTAGTATGTCACAGACTCCAAGTCCTCTGACTTCAAAGCCAACTTTCTTTCAACTACCTTATGGTATCTCTTGAATGTTGAACTTAAAATGCCTATAGGGCATCCAAAAGAGATATCCAGCAAAGTGGATGCAAAGTGCATGAGTGCATTGAAGGAAAGAGGCCAGGGCTACATCTATATACTTCCTGGCCTTCTGTGTTGAGATGATTCTTGAACCCATGGGAGCTGGTAAGAACATTAGGAGAGATAGCACAAATGGAGAAAAGAAGAAAGTCCAGGACAGAACCTTGGCATTCACCTTTGTCATAGGAGCAAGAGAATGATGAAACAATAAATACTTGTTGATTAGTTGATCAAACTCAGTAAAGGAGTCAAAGAACTCATGAACAGACAGGAAGAGAACCAGAAAAGAGATGTGACATAGAACCTCAGTCACAGAAAGGATTATCCACGTCAGTAACACAGTATGTGATGCTGAAGGGAGACCAAGGAGGAAGAGGAGGACTGAGAAAAGGCCACTGAATTTAGTGGTGAAGTGGTCATAATAACCTTGGAGAGAGGAGTTTCAAGAAGAGTTGGTGTCAGAAGCAAATGGCACAATGCTGAGAAGCTTCTTGTGGGAGGCAGCAAGTTGAGTTAGGAGGTATATAGACAGGATTTTATCATAAAATCTTCAGGATTTTATGTTGAAAGGGAGGAGATAATTGGATCATAGAACCAGAGCTTGGAGGGGCCTCAGAGCTCATCCTCTCCAACTCACTAATTTTAACCAGTTGAGGAAACCAAGGTCTAGAGATGGGAAGTACTTTGCCCAGGTCACACAGATAGTATTAGGAATGAGAAATGAACCTGTATTTGCTAATTCTAAAGTGTGTGTTCTTTCCATTCTACTTCAGGGCTTCATAGGACAAGAGCTTGAGGAGATGTCACATTCAATGAAAGGTTTTTCCAAGAATTGAAAAGAATTGAGAATGTTTTCTGAAATTCTGGAAAAACTCAACAGTTAGAGAAAGATTGGTGGTACGGAGAGAGAGAGAGAGAGAGAGAGAGAGAGAGAGAGAGAGAGAGAGAGAGAGAGAGAGAGAGAGAGAAAATAACAGAAGTACCAAGTTGGAAGGGAGCTCAGAATCCATTTGATCCAACCTATACCTAACAAAAAGTGTTTTCTACAACATACTTGACAAGTGATCGTCCACACTTTGCCTAACGGCTTAAAATTATCAAATTAATAGTCTATAATTTATGCTATCCTATCTGTAATGGTAAGGGAATTTGAAGATCTCCCCTGCCCCTTAATGGGCCTCAAATGGATGCCAACAGGAGGGACTTCATTGGACAGAGGCTTGTTTTTCAGGAAGATCTACACCTTTTGTTACTTTGCAATTAGACAGTGGGTCACAAAGTCTGTGATGCCCTTTGACCCTGAAGAAGGGTATTTATAAGGGTATTAAACCTCTGAGGTGAGGTTTTACTTTGGAGATCACTTATGGGAAGACTTGTGTGATTTGGCCAAATGAGACTATGGGTAGCCGTTGAGCCCTGCAACCACACACCTTCTGGCTTTGAAAACCCAGATACTGGCACTTCTCTCTCTGCTAAGTATGTATGTATGTATGTAATGGTCAGACAGCTATAAGCCTTGTCTATTGGTTTGTTGAATTGTGAATATATGTTTATATGTATATGTATATGTGTATATATATGCATATGTATATGTATATATGTTTGATTAAAGTAGGATTGTTAACCCTTTTGAGTTTCTTTCCTTTAGAAAAGCAGATCAAAGAACCTGTGCAAGCAGCTATATTGGGTATGCTAGAGTGTTTGCTGTTACACTATTGTAATGCCAAACAAAGGCAACTTCCAAGGTTTGGATGACCAGCATAGCAAACCCCATTTATTCACAACAGAGAAAGTCAAAATACAGTATAACTCATTCATTTAGCAAGTAAGTTCTCAATTCAATCTAGATACTACTCCACCTCTAGACAGTACATTCATTTATTCAGTCAAAGTGTCTTCTCAAATGGAGATCAGTTTCCAATCATAAATAAAGTACATTCATTTAGTCAATCACAGAGCACAAAAAGGCCAAAAGTTTCCCACCCCTGGACACAAAGTAATTACAATATCATCCATTAACACCAAGCACTTTCTCAAAAGGGGCAGGAAAGCACAAAAGGCCATCCACCCTTAAGCTATAACAAGGTTAAGATATCATCTCAGCATTGAAAACTCAAGGAAAGGCGCTTCTTTCATCTTGACCCTAGGAAAGCCCTCAGCAATCTCAGTTCCTGGGGAGACAAGGCTCAACAAAGCCATAGCCAGTGTCCTCATCAAGTCACTCTCTACCTATAGAACAATCCCAGAACCCCTGAAAACATCAGCAAGGCCCTCTTCCAGGATTTCTGTGAAGGTACCACAAGAAAATCCTCCTTTAGGGCTTCTGAACCAACAGCCAGGTTCTAGGACCTCTACAACAGCAGCACTGTCCTTCACCAGAAGGTGAATCTGGCAAAACAACATCAAAACAGACAGATGCGGCGGGTAGGTGGCACAGTGAATAGAGTACCAGCCCTGGAGTCAGGACAACCTGAGTTTAAGTCCGGCCTCAGACACTTGACACATTTATTAACTGTGTGACTTTGGGCAAGTCACTTAACCCCAATTGCCCTCCAAAAAACACCAGACAGACAAAATATAAGCATCACAGCCATGCCTCCTCAGTTCTTGGCAGCTCTGGGTGGCAGTTCTCCAAGTCCAGGGCAGCTCCAACAGCTCTTTCTCTCAGCAACTCAGGCTTCACAATACTGGATACTGCTCTCCCAAAGTCCTTCTGGCCTTCTCTTGGCTTGGGCCTCTCTCTCAATTCATGGCTCCTCCCAGTTCAGGCCTCTTTCTTCATGTCAACAAGTCCATCCCACAACTGCGATTCACAAGCTCTGGGTTTTAACACTCAACCAAAAAACCAAGCCAATTCAGGGGCATCTCCAAATTCCATTACTGTTACAACTATCCAGCTCCAAATTTGAAGTTTTAAGGACCTCCCAACTCTGACATATTGTAAGGTTGTTCCTAGCTCTGACATTCTATATTCTAGGACCTCCCCCAGAGCCATCATTTCATAAACAAAAATTCTGTCCAGCTCTAGCATATAATGTTCTAAGGTCCCTCCCAGGTCTGATACTCTGTTCTAAGTCCCCATTCAGTTACATTATACATTCTAAGGTTCCTCCCACATCTTTCTTGTCACATAAAGTGGCTTCTAACTTTGATATTTTCTATTCTATGTTCTAGGGTCTCTCCTAACTCCAATTTTAACATGCTATGAGTCAATGATGCACTTCATTAAGGCCTCCCTCCCACGTTTTCCTGACCAGTGAAAGATTTTGTAATCATATAATTATTCTTCTGCTAAATTAACATATTAAAATGTTCAGACAATAATTCTAGTAATTAAACAGAGAGCTACTAGCGTGTCATAAAGGGGAATGAGTGGGAGGGTAGGAGTTTTATTTAGAGTTCTGATCTAGAATCTGTTGACCTCTCTCCCATCAGAGGACTGTACTCAGTCACTGGAAGTACAAGCAGCTAATTGGATGTTTTATGTTCTGATGGCTGCTTGTTGTCAAAGCAGTAGACAAGCAGCTCAGCCGCAAACTGGTCACTGAAATATGCTCTGCGGGTTTGTTGTTCATACTTCCTTTGTGTACTTTTCATTTTTTTTTGTCATCTCATTTCTGTTTTGTTTCTTGATCCTCGGCCTATAGTTGATACTAGGAAATCAGTGTTTGCAAAAGTGCCCAATTTGTCTACTTAACCTTGGCAGCTCTCTCCAATAGGCCTGTCCTGCACATGGAAGCTCAGCACAGTGTGGGCACATGCACTGGAAGGCTTTGAGGATAAAACTACTGACCTGGGATGTAACTATTCAATTTGAGGCTTCTGAATTGGTAACCCCAAAACCAGAATTGTGAGGGAACTCTGAAGCATGGAGCCTCATAAATAAAGCAGGCCTGCTCCTGACATTGCTCTCAAAAGCAGCCCATCAGCAGCTAGGAACATCACAAGCTAGGGAAAGCCTAGGGTGAAGGGGTTGGAAGACTCAGATTAAGAATTAAAAAGCCTGGAAAATTTCTACATCTGTATATTTCTCTGAATTCACTGTGTGGCCATGGATAATCCAGGTCCTCTCTTTGGACCTATTCTGATCCCTATAAAATGAAAGGATTGGTGGAGCAGAGTGGGGTCAGGGGGACAGGAGAGGGATAGGAAGAAGGAGATGTTCCTGATGGACTGTATGGTCTCTTTCTACTTGGAGACTCTATCTTCTCTGGTCTAAGTTTCTTCCCATTTCTGTGATTCCAAGTTTCAAGGATTCTAGAAGTTCTGACATTCTAAGCTCTAAAGTCCCTTCCAGTTCTGCTGGCACAGGGGATAGAGTTCCAGGCTTGGAATCTAGAAGACAAGTTCAAAATGCTTGAGTCTTGGACATTTAGGTCCTAGGCACTACCAGTTGTGGAACTCTGTTTAAATCACTTAAGTTCTGCTTCAATTTCCTCATCTATAAAATGAAAATAATAATAGAACCTTCCTCCTAGAGTTGTAAAAATAAAATACATTTTATAAAGTTCTTTAAAACCTTAAAGCATATATGAATGCTAGATCTTATTAGCATCTTCCTGACTGCTATTATTATGAACTCCTTCCAGTTCTGATATTCCACTCTTCAATGTCCCTTCCAGGTCTGACATTCTGTTTTATGTTTTAAGATCCTTTTTGGAGCTAACATTCTCTGTTCTAATAGACCTACCAAGCTCTAAGATTGTTTATTCTATATTCTAAGGTCACATGAAGCTGTGGTATTTTATATTCTATGTTTTAAACTCTCTTACAAAAAATAATAGCTCTCTCTAAGCTCTTACAGATGAGAAAAGAACACCCATGTAAATGGACCAGAAATATTCCCTCCTCCTGATCTGTGTATTGGAGCAAACAAAGGACTTCAGGATAAAAAAATACCTTGACAGTAGAGACTGTTTCCTCCACCTGTGGAAGTCTTCACAGCACAGGCTGTGAGCACAGAGCATTTTCCCTTGTATGCCTTCCCTCATACCATACCACCACACTTCATTGACCACTTGTATGAGTGAGCTTTTAGTGACCTAACTATAAAGTTAGACAATCTCTGTCCCCAATCTGGCCTTCAGTTTCTTTGTCTGCCTAATAAGGGAATTGAGTTCTGTTATTAACTTTGCATACCTGTCAGCCACAAACAACTCATTTTCTATTTCTCAGCCTTACTTTCTGCATCTATTAAAAGACAGAACTGTACTAATCATTTTAAGGTCCCTTTGAGATCAAGCTATGTCCTGTCATTTATGTCTTAATGTGGGGCATCCAGGTGGTGCAGTGGATAGAGTGACTTGGAGTCTGGAAGACTTGAATTCAAATCTGGCCTCAGACACCTACTACTTGTGTGAATCTGGACAAGTCACTTAACTTTGCCTCACTTTTCTCATCTATAAAATGAGGTGGAGAAAGAAATGGAAAACCACTCCAATATCTTTGCCAAGAAAACCCCAAATGGGATCATGAAGAGTTATGGGGTTATGGGGTTATTATATATATGGGATCATAACTGGAATGACTCAACAACATGTCCTAATGTCCCTACTGAGTCTAACACTCTCTGTTCTAAGGTCACTTACAATTCTAGTATATTAAGTTCTAGCTTCTTCTCCCCAGTTTTGAGACTACCTTTTATGAGGTCCCTCCCAGCTCTGATGCTCTAAATTCTAAGACTTTTTGCAGATCTAACATTGTATTTTCTAAGGATCCTCTTGATTCTAATAGTCTCTGTTCTAAGGTTCCTACAACTTTAACAATATTAAGTCTAGATCCTTGTCCCCAGTTCTATTATCTGTTCTAAGATTTCTCCCAGATCCGACATTCTAATTTCTTAGATCACTTGCAACTATGTTGTTCTATCCTCTAAGGTACCTTCCAACTCTGACATCATGTTCCAAAGTGACTCCTAGCTCTGACAATACATGGCATTTCTAGCTGACATTTTCTGTTCTAAGGCCTCTTCTAGTTCTAATGCTTTGCAAATGTAGTTGTAAAACTTCACACTATCCCCTTATTAGAATGTAACTTCTGTAATAGCAGGGACAAATTTTCTTTTTGCATCCCTTGTGCCTCCCGAAGTACTTACCACATGGTGGTAACTTAATAAAAATCTTCAATTCATTCATCCATTTATTCATTCAGGACACTATACGTAACTGCCATGGTTATGAAGCTGAAAATCAATCTAGTTCAGGCTCTTCAGGACTTTATGGTCCAGGCAGATGGTGGTTCAGTGGATAGAGAGCTGGGCCTGGAGTCAGGAAGACCTGAGTTCAAATCCATCCTCAGACTCTTATGAGTTATATGATCCTAGGTAAGTCACCTAAATGCTGTCTGCCTCAGTTTCCTTGATTGTAAAATAGAATGATGACTATAGCTGCTACCTCCCAGGATTATTATAAAAATAAAATTATGCAATAATTGTAAAGCATAATAGTAGACACTTAAAAGATGTTTTTTTTCTTCCTTCTTATATTCTAACATGGGCAATATATTATCTAAAAATAAATATCATGCAAAGTAGAATGTAATAAAAAGATTTGTAGACAAGGTTCTATGAGAAATTTAGGGACTGAGAGATTGCTTTTATTTGGGACAATCAAAAAAGGCTCCATAGAAGAAGTGACACCTGGATTTAAAGTGTTTTGAGACCAGGCTAGCTGATATTTGTAATGTGTGTCTGTGATTCAAAGGTCAACCTATATAAATTCACAGAGATCTTTATTAGAGGCCTCTTAGTGGAAGGGTGGCATGTAGTGTGTGTGTGTGTGTGTGTGTGGTGTGGTGTGTGTGTGTGTGGTGTGGTGTGTGTGTGTGTTCATTTACTTCATGAATGGAGAAGAATCATGGATAGAGAGAGCAGGCAGAACCTGAGTGGAAGTCCTGCTTCTGACACTAGCAACTTGTGTAAGCCTGAGTAATGCATTTAAACTCTCAGGGCCTTAGGCAATTCTCCATGACTGAAAGTTACATAAAATTGCATATTTACATTTGCAGATGAAGTTTTCCACCTGAGACTTCCCTAGGCTAATATAATCACAGACACTGACTCATCCTAATCTCCCTCCCCCCCAATTTTTTTTAAATAGATTTCATGAATCCCAAACCTCCAGATTTTGGGATCCGGTGAAGAGTGGACCCATGCCAGTGAAATTACAAGTCCTTGATGCATTAAAATCATTAACCCTACTTGACCTCTCCCATTGCCCTCTTGAAGAGTTCTCATCTTGTGATCACAGAACTTACTGGGGAGGAAAAGGGCATGAGTACCATGGACAGCGCCTGTTCTGTCAACTGTCTCTCCAATTGTAAAGGCTCATCATGTCCAACCCTCCACCAGCTAAAGCCCCAAAGCCCTGCTAAGTAGCTTGCCTGAGGCCAATTCCGATCCCAGAGCCATCCTCCAGAGTGGAGAGACCTTTAAGTGGGCTTTTAATTATGTCGGGCTTGCTTTCTTTCCCTGCCAGAGATAACGAGCAAGCTGAGACCAGCTCTGAGTCCTGGAGAAATCCTAATTAAAACAAACAAGCAAGGAAAAGTCCCCGCTGACAATTCAGGCCCTGGGCTGTACTGTGGCCTAAGTTTAGAAATGAGGAGAAGAGGCAGGAGGAAGAAGAGGATGGTATGCTTGTCCTGCTCTGGTGGTTTACTGATGCTTCCAAATGCTGAATGCAGGAAATGGGCAGAACCTGGCTCCAGTCGTTATGTAAAAATGAGAAGCCTGTTATTCAGGTACCCTTCATTGATCTACACTAATTGGCAAGGAGGGGTCATTTAATGAAGAATATGAGCTGGACAGAACATAGAAAGAGAATTGGATCAAAACCTCAGAAAATCAATATATGGAACACAGAATGTCAAAGCTGAAAGGCCCTTAGAACACAGGATGGTAAACCCAAGAGGGATGTTAGAACATAGTATCAGAAGTGAGAGAGACCTTACTATCTGTTGGACTTGGGCAAGTCACTTATCCCTCTGGACCAAAGTCCCCCCTACTCCCCCACCGTGAAATATGGGGGATTGGACTCAGTAATCTTGTAAGAGCCTTTCCATCTCTACATTTATGATAAATCCTACCTATGATTCTTACAGCCTTTGTGAACTTGAGGAAGTCACTTAACCTCAATGATCATCAAATTCCTCATCTATAAAATGGGAATCTTCTGATAGTAAATGCAGCACTTTTACCATTCATTTCCACCATTTTACAGATGGGAAACAGAGGCTCATGAAGATAAAGGAATTTAGCCAAGGTGGCAGATGGTTTCAGGAGCTGGGATTTGAACTGCTGACCTGAAATGCATACCCTCCTTTTCTCTACCTTACAAAATCTCTAGTTTCCCTCAAGATGTAGCCCAAAAACTAGTTTCTAGGGTCCCTGCTGGCTCCAAATCAATGATATGATCATCCTGTCTTCCCATAATTGGTCTTCTAACCACTCCAGGGAACTACCCTACTAACTAGATCAGGAGTGGGGAACTTGCAGCCTTGAGGCCATCCATGTGTGACCTTCTAGGTCCTTTTGACTGAGTCCAAATTTTACAGAACAAATCCTTTTATGAAGGAGATTTGTTCTCTAAAGTATGGATTTAGTCAAAGGGTCACACTAGAGGACCTAAAGGGCCACACATGGCCTTGAGGCCACAGGTTCCCCACCCCAGAACTAGACCATCTCCTGCTGCTTCTCTTTGTTTTCCTGTAGCCACCTTGCCTCCCTGTTCCTAATCCTTGTTCTATCTGTGTGTGTATACACCCTTCTCTGTTTGTACTCGGGAAGGTGGCAGGCAGGCAGAGCTTACTGGCACAGGGCATGTGCCAAGCAGTTCTGAGATGAGCCATCAGGCGTACCTTTTAAAGTCTTCCTCCCTTGCAGGAAGCACACTTTCTGCTCATGTGAAAGAAATATCCTAAATAGAATGGTGTCAGCTCTAATTATGGGATCCCAGGCCCATGCCAAGAGCCAGCTCCTTACACACTGGCAGAGTTAATGTACACTTGAGCAGATTTCAAATAGAGTTTTGTGAATCTTGCCGACAGAGGGATGGGAGCCAAGTTCTCTCCTCCAGAGGAAACCTAGAGAAAAGAGCCTCCGGCACGTTAGTCATCTCAGCGCCTTTCCTCTCCGCCTGCCTTGGATCAGATGACACTCGCCTCTCCCCAGGTAACTGAGCCCACTATCACACCTGTTCCAGAGACTCGGCTGCTTCTGACTCCTTTAGAAGAAAAGCTGTTTGGCTGAAGTGAGACAAACCTGGAGAGAGCACTGAGATGGGGCTTCCTGACTCTGCTTAGGGTCCTAGGATCACAGCTTTGAGGCTAGAAGAGCTCTTAAGAGGTTATCTAATCAAACTTCTTGATTATACAGATGGGGAAATTGAGGCCCAGAGAAAAGAATGAGCCTGCCCAAGGCCATACAGGTAGGAAGTGGCAGAGGCAAGATTGAAACCCAGATCTTCTGATGGCAAATCTAGCACTCTTTCCAGTCATCCTCATCATTTTACAGATGGGGAAACTGAGGTTCATGGAGATAAAGGGATTTGGCCAAAATGATAAGTAGTAAGAGGCAGGTGCTGAGATGGGAATCCCTGGCCTTTCACCATGCTTGAAATTCAGGCCTTCCTTATCTCTGCCTTATAGAATCTCTAGTTTCCCTCAAAAACCACCTACTATATGAAGCCTTTTTTGATATCCTGAACTACTGGTGCACTCCTTGCTTATAAAACTTTGTATTTATTTCACATTCATTCCGTTTGTGCTCACTTATATTAATGATGCCTCCATTAGGCATCGAGAGAGAGAGAGAGAGAGAGAGAGAGAGAGAGGGAGAGAGAGAGAGAGAGAGAGAGAGAGAGAGAGAGAGAGATTCACTGTCTTCCCCTCTTGCCTCTCTTGTAGCTCTCTTCTCCTCCTTTCCATATCTACTACTTCCTCTGCCTCAGTCCTCTGTCATTCTGTCATCTCACCCCTAAGTTACTGCAATAGCCTCCTGACTTCTATCCCCACCTCCAGGCTATCTCTTTTTCCTTCAGGTAGCTGGGAAAAGGGTAAAAGTTGGGACTCATGAACAAAAGGCCAGGATTTAAGCACCAGCTCAGTCACTTCTAAGCCCTATGACATTAGACAAACCACTTCTCCTCTTTAGGTCTCAGTTTTCTTACCTATAAAAGTAGGATAATAATATTTCCACTATCTACCCCACAGGACATTTATGAGGCTCAAATGTGCTAATACACCTGAAGCATTTTTGAAACTACAAAGGCCTACATAAATAGGAGTGATGATCATAGTGATGAAGATGGTGGTGTTTTGAATGAAAATGAAAACTGCCTTTTCTTGTAGCACTTAACAGCATTGATTCCCAATGTGTGACACATAGTAGGGGCTTGAGGTACTTCCTCATCTAATTACTGATTGAATTCAGTTGAACAAGAACTTATTATCTGCTCATTCCCTGCTCTTCACTGGGCATACAAAGGTAAAAATAATCTAATCTGAATAAGCTTACATTCTGCTGAGGAATACAACATGCACATAGATAAGCATGATATGAAATATAGAGATTGTGGGTGAGTAGAGGAAGAAACAAAGGATATATCTGGGCAATGTTTTCAGAAAAATTTGAATCGGGAAAGGATACTTAAAGCTCAAGGGATCTGGAGAGGGAGCACCCAAGTTGATCCTTGAAGGAAGATAAGGTATCAGGGAAGCAGAGGTGAAGATGGAGGGTATTCCAAGAATGTAGGAGAGCTTGTGCAAAGGTGGGGAGTGGGGAGATTGCATGTGGAAAATAAGGAACAGCCAAAGTCCTGCTTGGTAGGGAGATTCTTCCTGGTAGGAAAAAGGATTGGGTCATTAAAATGACCTTTATAAATGGTCAAGCACATAGATGGAAATTATTCTGCTTAAGAGTGAAAAGCATGAATATAACTGTCTTAGAAGACCTCAAAAATGTTTGTTGTAACTGCCTGTTATGTATGTGGGAGTGCTATACTTACCTTTTGAGTTCCTACTGATGGCCTATTGGAGTGCAAAGAGTACTGGATTTGGAGTTATCCTACCTGAGTTTAAATTCCACATTGGTCAAGTAGCTTTATTTCCCTCAATTTTCTCACTTGTGAAATGATGAGTTAGACTAGAGTATCTCTAAAGTTCCTTCCAGATCTAACTTTCTATTCTTCAATTCAATTCAATATGCATTTACTGAGTGCCTACAATGTGCCAGATACTGCCCCAGGCAAGGAGGATACTCAAATATTCCTGACAATCAGCATCTGTTGAGCATTGCTCTGTGTCAGGCACTGTTCTCTAATGAATTCTGATCTCACTGGTTTGAACAATTAGGACCCACCCAGATCTTTCCCTCCTGCCCCACTTTGTCCATGTTTCCCCTATAACTTCACCATAGAAGAGCCATGTTATGCACCTAAAATGTTAGGTACCAATGGAGAACTCAAGTTATCTGCCTGTGATCCCTCATCCCTGCCATGTGACCAAACCATCTTTCTTTTTGAAACCACTCTTTTCCCTGATGATATCTTTTACTCCAGGTTGTCTTTGAAATTGCTTTTTTGAGTTATCTATAGTCATATGAAAAAAATGTTCTGACTCATTATTGACTAGAGAAAAGCAAATCAAAACAACACTGAGGTATCACCTCATACCTATCAGATTACTTAAAATAGGCAAAGAATAAATTCTGGAGAAGATATAGGAAAACTGGCATGCTAATGCATCGTTGGTGGAGTTGTGAACTGATCCAACCATTCTGGAGATCAATTTGGAACTCTACCCAAAGGACTATAAAAATGTCTAGGTCTGTATCCCAAAGAGATCATAAAAATGGGAAAAAGATTCACATGTAAAAAATATTTATAGCAGCTCTTTTTGTGGTGGTCAAGAGTTGGAAATTGAGAGGATGCCCATAGTTATTGTGCTATATAAATGTAATGGAATATTATTGTGCTATAAGAAATGATGAGCAGGAAGACTTCAGAAAAACCTGAAAAGAGTTGAATGAAATAGTGCTGAGTGAAGTGAACAGAACCTGGAGAACAGTGTACACGGTAACAGTCACAATGTGCTATGACTAACTCTGATAGACATATCTCTTCTTAGCAACACAAGGATCCAAGACAACTCCAAAGGACTCATGATAGAAAACGCTGTTCACACCCTGAAAAAGAACTATGGAGTCTGAATGCAGATTGAAGCAGACTGTTTGCTCTCTCTTTCATTGTTTACTTTTGTTTCTTCTTTCTTGTGGTTTCTCCCATTGGTTCTAATTCTTCTTGTCGACATGAGTCATGTAAAATCTGTTCAATATTAATGTATATGTAGAACCTAGATCAAATCACATGGTCATCTTGGGGTGGGGGAAGGGAAGAGATGGAAAAAACATTTGGAATTCAAAATCTTATGGAAGTGAATGTTGGAAAGTAAAAATAAAATAACTTGAATAAAGGAAATTGGTTTTTTTGTTAAAGGTTGTCTCTCATGCCTACTGTCTGCCTCCCCATTAGCCTCCGAGAGAAACTCACTTTCAGTTCTCCAGAGATTATGGTGTAAGGCTCTATAGCCTTAATCATGTGTAAAATACAGAAATAGAGATAGACATTGATGATAGAGATAGAATTAGATGCAGATGTTGTTGTAGATGTAGATGTAGAAACATACACACAGAGATACATATGTACAACTCCCAAAACCAGGTACTCTCTCCTCATTTCTCTACCTCAGCTCCCATTTCCTTCCACTTTTCACATCCTTCACACATACAGAACCAATAAGCATGGACACATACATACACATGTAAACACATTTACATGCACACAGAAGACCAAGTACCACCCCTTGTGTCTCCATCTCATTTCCCATCCCTTCCACTCATTAACACACACACACACACACACACACACACAAATTAGCAAATAGACATAAAGAACCTAAGCTGGGATCCTCACCATTGGAAGACAGTGACGGTTCCCTCTTTGGAGATCTCTCTTCTTAGACTGAATGACCCTTTGGGGGACATTGTGGAGGGGATGCTTGCTCATATAGGGGCTGGACTGATGTGAAATTCCCATCCAATTTGAAGACTATGCCTCTCATTCTGATTCCATGATATCACATCCTTTCCCAAAAGCCATATATACTAGCCAGGGACACATGGCTAGTCAATTCCACATACTGACACATTTCGAACCAGTAATATTCTAGGAGCTTATTCTAGACTTTCTTGCCCAAGGAGAGATTTCTGGATGCTACAATTGGAAATGGCTAATAATAACTGGCATCTCTGTAGCGCCCTGAAGTTTTCAAAATACTTTACATACATTATCTTTGTAGCCCACGGAGACATGTAAAGTAAGCCTTACAGGTAATGTGACAACCATTTTCTCAGTGAGGAACTTGAACTTCAGTGAGATTAAGAGGCTTTCTCAAAGCAACACAGTTAGGAGGTATCAGAAGAGGAATCAAAGCCAGATCTTTCTGAAATCTAAGTCCTGATTCCTTCTCCACTCTACCAAGTCATTAGTAGCTGTTTCTAAGTGGGACTCACCCAAGGAACACCAGTCAATTAGTCAGCAGGCTTAACCACTTACTTTTTATCAGGAAGCTAGATGGCTCAGTGAATAAAGCACTGGGCCTAGAGTCGGGAATATCTGAATTCATATCCAACTTCAGATAGCTGTGTGACCCTAAGCAAGTAAATGTCTGAGTTTATATCTTACCTCAAACACTGACTAGCTGTATGACCCTGGGCAAGTCACTTAATTTCTGTTTGCCTTAATCTGTTGGGAAAGGAAATGACAAACTGTTCCAATATCTTTGCCAAGAAAACCCCATGGACAGTTGTGGTTCATGGGGTTAGGAAGAGTCAGACATGACTGAATGACTGAACAACAATAAATATCTCAGGCACTGTGCTAAGCTCCAGAGAATCAAAGAAAGGCAAAAGGCAGTCCCTGCCCTAAAGCAGCTCACAGTCTAATGGGGAAGAGAATGTGGAGTAACTACGTACAAACAAAATATAGAGAAGATTAAGTAAACAAAATCACTTAAAGAGGACTTGGAAAAAGCAGAGTCAGAAATGAGAAGGAGATTATTGCAGGCAGAGGGAACAGTGTTACAATGCCTGGCATAAGTGGATGGAATAGCGTGTTTGAAGATCAAGCAGAAAGGTCACCGACCCTGGATCACAGACTGCCTCTTTGTATCATTGAATCATGGGAATCTGAGCTGGAATAAACCTGAGAGCTCATCAGATCCACCCTCAGGGAGCATCCCTCTACTATTAATTTCTCAGAGAACCTTTAGAGATCATTTAATCCAATACCTCCATTTTACAGATGAGAAAACTGAGTCCCAGAGAGTGGAAGGGATTTGACCAAGGTCAGGCAGCTTTTATATAGGATAGGATAGGTAAGTTATTTAGCTCTACAGTTCAGATATTGAGCTGTATAAGTTGCCCAAAGGGTTATCTCGGTTGGAAAATGCACTTGCTCTTCTCAAACTCACAAAAGATGAATATAGAAGCCAGAATGTCTATTTACCCATTTACAGGAACAGATAATCATGGAATATTAAGGTTGGCTGGGACTTGAGAGATCAACTCATCCAGCCTTCTGATTTGGGAAGGAGAAAAGTGAGTGGAGTCCAGAAAGAGTAGGTAAATGTTAAGCCTTAAAGTAGCTAGCAAATATAAAAGTGGGAATTTGAACCCAGGTCCCTTGACCCAAAAATGCAACACTCTTTCCCTTTTATCAAGCCACCTCTAACTAGGTGCTGTTATTATTCCCATTTAACAGTTGAGGAAACTAAGGAAGACAGAGGGGAAGTGATTGCCCAGGGTCCCACAGCTAAAAAGAGTCTGCAGCCTGATATGAACTCAAGCCTAACTGACTCCAAACCTAGAAACAACAGCTAACATCCATATAGTGTGTTGTGCAAAGTACTTTACAGTTGTAAATCTCATTTGATTCTCACAATCACGGTGGGAAATAGGTCCATCCCTACTTTACAGATGAGGAAGCTGAGGCAAACAGAAATTAAGTGACTTGTCCAGGGTAACACAGTTAGCTTTGGATGCTGATCCTCCTGACTTCAGGGATGGCACCCTAGCTACTTGACTAGTCATTTTTAAGGGAGTTTTCTGTGGAGAATTTGGGAAGTCATTGGCAAGTAACAATACTGACTTTAAAAAAAAAGACTATTAATGTAACACTTGTTCTTAATTCATTTAAGAGCACCTTTTATACTGTCTGCCCTAGATGAATTTTGAGATGCTTGCCTTAAGAATCAAAACGGTTGATTATTGAGTAATTACTTCCAGGAGTTACATTCTAAATAGGTAATGTCCTGTGGAGACTGGGGAAGGGAAGGAAGAGGGGGGGAGGGTATCAGAAATCTAAGGCATTGCTAGAACATAAATGGAACCTTCCAAAAGAATCTGACAGGTCAAAAAAGGAGCATGTCTTTAGACAGCTCATTTAAGGAGACATACACTAAGAGACTTAAGTGTAGTCACCCAGTTCTGGGAGTAGAGTATAGAAGAGTACACATCCCCTTCCCGACCCCATAGAAGAGTAGCCCAAACTGGAAACGTACAGAGGGATGATGAAAGGTTGGAATTAGGAATGTGACAAAGCAATGAAGGCAGGAGGTGACTCACAGGGGTCTGTGAGGGATTGCCTACAGAACTTGTAGCTCTCAGTATCCTCCCATCTCTCTTGTGTTAGAGAAGCTCAAGAATTCCTAAGAGCCCTGGAGGCTTTACAGTGAGTGCCAGGGTCTTACTCAGGTTTGATCAATGGCTTTCCTACTTCTTCTGTCCTGGATTTTGAGATGCCAATTGATGAGGCCATTAAATGCCAGACAAAGGAACTTGAATTTTTAACAGAGAGGCACAGAAGAATTTTAATCAAAGGAGGCACATGAACAGATCTCTGCAGGAGAGAGATGTGAGTCCAGTGACTATCTGAACAATGGACTGGTGGTAGAGAGTTGACTTAGGAAGACTTAAAAGGAAGCTATTAGAAGAGTTCAGGCAAGTGGCCCCTAAAACTTATACTATACTACTGGCAGTGAGTGCCATCACTGACAATTTGGGTACCCAGAACAACTTAATAAAGGAATATTGATCATAGCATCACCATTCATCTAGCCTTCACAGAATACGCTCTCCCATGCACTTTTTAAAACAAATTCTTTTGCTGGAGGGATACCCTGAAGTTGGGGAGGAACTCATCAGGGGTACATCCCAGGGTTAGGAATTGGGAAGCATACAACATAGAATCTTGATAGATTCACTCATGTTTCTTGCTAAGTAGGTGCTAATTTTAGCTCTTTCTGTGCTGCTGAATTAAGGTCGGGGCTGTCAGTGCTGTCATTGCCCTCTAAATTTTGGGACCCTAGGAAAAAGCTCCAGTTGCCCCACCCTAGTTATAGCTCTTGTGAAAGTAAGAATAAAGATGAGAGGAGAGATTCAAGAGAAATTTCAAGTGTGGAATTGGTATGCCTTGGCAACTTATGGAGCATGAAAGATTAAGAAAAGAGAATTATCAAAATTGTCTAAAAATTGTTGAAAAATAACTCCCATGGTGACAACCTTCAATCAACTAGCAAATATCTATTGAATATGGACGTTGTGCAAAGCACTGTGCTACATGCTGGAGATGAAAAGATCGAAATAAGGTCTTCCTTGCCCCCAAGGAGTTTACATTGTAGTGGGGGAGAAAACATTAAAATGTATAATTATACACATATTGCATATACCATAAGTACAAGATAGTATTATGGAAGGTGGGGGTGGGGTGGGGTGAAGTTGGTCTAGCTAGAAATAGCTAAATGAGGAGGAGAAAGAATTTTATGTGTAATCCCTTGGTGGAGCATTTAGGCCCATTAATCTACCATGATAGATTACCTGCAGTTGGGAGCATTGGGGTGCTCAAACACATTTAATTTGGTTTGTTTTGTGCCCCATCTAAGCAGCACCTTGGAACATTAGCATGTGGCACTTGCCCAGAAGGGATGCCCTCAATCTCACTTAAAGTCACTTTCCAGAGTCACAGAGCAAGGAAGACTTGAACTCGGGTCTTCCTGACCCCAGGCTCAGGGTTCTATCACATCCAGAGTATCACCAGCTGCCTCTATAATAGCAAACCCCAACCTGGCACAGCAGCAGGGTTTTTTGCACCAACCTACATTCTCACGGATTTAGCTATTTCTGGTTGATCAACCTGGGATGGAGTAACCAGGGGAAATATTTTATCTGCTGCAGATCCAGCCCTCAGAAAGAGACTGCTTGGGCCCAGTGTCCAGTAAGCCTCTGGCTGGGTGCAGTGCCCATGCCTCATTCCTTACTGATTCCTGCCAGATGCCCTTTCTGAAGCCCTGGAATCCCCTATGATGAATACAAGGCAGCCACAGTCACCAGGTGGCTAATTGGAAATGAGTCTGGGCAGTACCACTGAAAAGGAGCAAAGCTATTTGGGATTGTCCGCACCCTCCTTTCCTGACCTGCCCCACTTCTCTTCCATCTTTTTACTTCCTAACAGTATCAGACTCCATTTTAAGGGATACAGGAATTCTAGCCGGAGTTATACACTGTTGCTAAGGGGACTGCAGTACCCAAGGTTGTCCCTAGAGGGATGAGGGCTTCTAATGAAAATAGGGGTACAATTTCATCACCAGAGGCCAAAGAACTCAGGGCCATCTCTAGAGGAATAAAGAGCATTGGTTTGTTTTTGAGTTCCTTCCCTTTATTATCCTGCATGGTCTCCTTCCTCTTCCAAAAACTTTGCCTGATTCTTAAAGAAACAAAGGCTAGCCTCCAAGGCATAGCCATGCACACACACACACACACACACACACACACACACACACACACACACACTTGCAAACTCATTCTAAATCTGACTCCCGGAGACATTGCCCAAACTCCCTCTCCACTAGCAAAGACTCACAGAACAGGGTTGATGGTGGGTGTGATCTCCAAGCTACATTAAACCTGTCACTGCCTGCACAGGACAGGAGCAGAGAGGGGTATCAGACAAAATGAGATCAATGGAACAGAGTGATTTGGGGGATTGGCATTGATTTGTGCTTGACTTATAGCCCTGAAGCAATCCCAGAGATGAGGTCAAGGACAGAGAGTAGGAGAGCTTACTCTACCTCGTTGACCTGAGAAGTTTGGGTGGAAAAAATTGAATGCATCCAATGCCTGTGATGGCAATAGCAATTGAAAAGAGGCAAGTTTATAGGCCTGGGAATTAGAACTCCCTGCACAAATTGAGTGTGGTGTCTAATAAGCTGGGGTTATTGATAATGAGCTCTGCTGGAAATTAAGAAACTTCATTAGATTGTGAGCAGCAGGGTCTCCTATTAGGTAAGAGGTATGACAGACATGGCCTTGTGACTAGATGAGATTACCAGCCACCCACATAGCATGCTTGGAGGGATCCTGGGAAGGCTACCTCATCAACTCAATAAAA
>CM053594.1:14079469-14098287 GCA_028646575.1 Pseudocheirus occidentalis
AGTAAAAATAAAATGGATAAAGAAAGACCAGCTAAATGGCCAACCTATGGAGCTCATAGATCAGTGTTTATCTTGGACTTCAAAGTGTTCTTTCTCCACTTACCTGGGCAACAAGTTAGGCTCAAAACATGAACAAGAGGAGGCGGGACGACACTTTGGAAATCATACAGTGCTTCCAGTGGCTCCGCAAGTCTCCCTGAATCAAAGACCTGTCTTTTTCCACATCAGCACTATGCCAGGGACATTGTACTCCTGTGGGTCAGGGAAAACCAAAGTGTATGAAGGATTATGATTGAGTAATCCAAATTGTACGTATGTATCTATAAGAAAGTAAGACAGAGACAGAGATGGAAAGAGAGAGGAGAGACAGAAAGGAGAGACAGAGACAGAGACAGAGAAATAAAGAGAGAGCCAGAGAGAGAAAGAGAGAGAGAGAGAGAGAGAGAGAGAGAGAGAGAGAGAGAGAGAGAGAGAGAGAGAGAGAGAGAAGGGTAGGAGGAGAGAGAGAGAGAGAGAGAGAGAGAGAGAGAGAGAGAGAGAGTAATAGGTAGAAGGCTACAGCACATTACCAATTGATAATTATACAGGAGAAGTTGCATGAGAGGTGTCACTAAAAAGAAATCTGTCTGAGAGATAGTGAGAGACGACTGATATCTATTTGCTTCCTAAGTCTCAAGTAAAGGAAACTATGGGAAGGATCCCAAAATACCAGCAAGATATCCCACAAAGCATTTGCAGGAGAACATGGATAAGATTTGTCCAAGAATAAGTTGCAATTCGCATCATCTCATCTACACCAATGAAATCACAGGTCCATGATACGTCCAATGCTTCTATTACTCAGATTGCAGGACGGGTATAAGGAAGCTGCTTTTGTAAATCACAAAGTCACATGAGAAGGCAAATTTTCATTACGGCTCATAGTCAAAGGGGGAAATTTAACCAGATTGGCAGTGCTCCTGAAAACTCTCCAGATGCTTACTGAAGATAGCACTCTGCTTTCCTCCTTTCCCTGTAATGTTGACATATCATTCCTCAATCTCTAAACTTGGCACGACCTAATAATAATAATAGTAATTGTGTGTGTAAGTAAATCTGGCCTCTAATTTCCAACTGATTTCCTTGAGCCACAAATTGGGGACTAATATTGTTTCTTCCCCTTCCCTCCCTCCCTCCCCCCAAATCTCCTCTGATGCCTTTGGATGATAGAATCATAGATTTTGTTCTGAGAGAAATCTTAGAGGCCATTATGTTCAACTACCTCATTTGGCAGACGAGGTAACTGAGGCTGGGAGGTTAAATGACTTGACCAAGGTCTTATAGCTAGTGTGTATTCACTCTGTGGGTTTTCTTTAGAGAGGAAAGAAATGCAACTAGGTTGCAGAGTTGGCAAGAAAAGCGTTTTCTCCGTATGCACTTGGAAGTACCAATCTGAGGCATCTACATAGCACTGAGGATAGAGTGCTGGACTTGGAGGCAGGAAGACCTAAATTTTCTCACCTGTAAACTGAGCAGAATAATAACACTTACCTCCCAGGATCTCTATGAGGTTCAGATGAGATAATATATGGAAATTTTTCAACATGAAAGTACCACATAAATACTAACTATTCTTCTTATAACTATTATTATTAATTCTGGCCATAATCTCCATCCATCAGAATATATATGTTTCTTGAGGGAAGGGTCTGTTTTCACTTTTTTTTTGTATCTCCAATACCTAACATTGGACCTAAACTATATGGTTAATAAATAATAAAATTATAAATAATAAAACAAATGGTTAATAAATGCTTGTTGGAAGACAGATTGATATGAATTCTCATCAATTATGAGGCGCTAAAGATACCTTCAACCAAACCACTGCAGCTCAGCTACAAAGAGCTGCTCAGTGACTGTTCTGGGCTCTTTCTTTTCTTTCCACTGATGTTTAGAGCCTGGGAAGCTCCTTGGGGAATTCATACCAAGTGGAATATTTAAGGCAAAGACACCAGAGTGTCCCTTTGGTATTTTCTTATCAAGGGAAGGTACCTCTGAGTTGTCAAAGAAGTACATAGACAACATGAAAGTGAGATTATGCAAGGGGAAGGAGGAAATAGGCTGAGCGGTCTATTATGCAAAAGGAAAAAAAATCAGTGTTGTACAGGCAGAGGTCCCCAAAGGCAGCTCTGCCATTGAAGTAGCAGGTACAAACTAGAGTCCACTCTTGTAAGGTTTCAAAATACCCCCAAGTCAACTTTTCTTAGCTGTCCACTTTGGGTTATGGCTTCCCCTCTATGAGGTATGAGTCAAGTGGTCTTTAGAGGGCCACTGCCCTACAGGGGAGGCAGCATGAAGCTGGGGGGGGAGGGGGAAATGGCATTTGCTGTCCAATCCTGGATCTGCCTCAAACATGCCCTGTTACTTTCCAAGTCATCTCCACTAATGGAGCCTCAGTTCCCTTCTTTGTAAAACAGAGGGATTAGTGGCTACCTCCCATGCTTGGAATATTCTCTGTCTTCACCATCACCTTAAGTCTTGTCAAATACCTAGTTTCCTTCAAGGCTCAGAGCAAATATCATCTTCTACAAAAGACCTTTTCCTAATCCCCTCTAATTGCTAGTGTTCTCTGACCTATACTGAAATTACTTATCTAGAGCTGTACCTTTGATTTCACTGGTATGAAGAAATCCCTCCGCCAATGAGGAAGGAAGGAAGGAAGGAAGGAAGGAAGGAAGGAAGGAAGGAAGGAAGGAAGGAAGGAAGGAAGGAAGGAGGGAACGAGGGATGGAAGGAGTAAGGGTGACAGGGAGGGAGGGTGAGAGGGAGTGAGGCAGGAGGGAGGAAAAAATGAAGGAAGTCATTGATTCAGAGCTGGAAGCAACCTCCAAGGCCAACAAGTCTAACTCTTCCTTTTTATAGATGAGAATGTTGAGGCACATGGAAGTAATATGACTTTCCCAATTGCTTGAGGAAGGATTTAAGCTCAGATTTTCCTGACTCTAAAGTAATGTACCTACTATGCTACCTAACCGTTAGTGGGTACAGGACAGGTGGTTTATTCCTACTCAAAGAAAGCCAAGATAAGTGCAAGACTATCATAGTGTACTTTACAGAATAATTAAAATGGAATTCAGAAGCCCAGTAATTTACTACTACTCATACAGTCAAATGGGAGACCAATATTCAAGTCTCATTGGAACATTGATCAGTCCCATCAATTAGGCACTTCACATTTCAACTCTGTTCTGGGCATTGTCCTCATCAAACAGCTGAACTTAATACTTCTAGTGGCTTCTCTCCATTGCTAACACTTTCCTTGTCACGAGCCCAATCCCTGATAAGGCTACTCTGACTGAAATTGTTCAGGCAGACGCTGCCCTTGCTGGCAGCCACCTCCTGTCACCTCTGAAACTGTAGACCTACTAAAAAAGAGGAAACATAAAGTGGGAGGAATGTTATATGGGTATAATGTCCATGATCAAGGGACTCCACTTCTTAGAGCTGTTACATCTTGCCTTCTAGAGAATTGTAGTCAGGAAGAGACTGGCCTGAATATAACTCCTCTTTTTCAAAAAGATACCTTGAGCCTCCAACAATTCTAGCTAAAAAGTCAAATAGTGGATGGTCCATGGGTGAGTCAAATGTAGTCAAAGGTGGCTCCCTAAAATTATGTGGTAGTAAACAGGAATGTAAGGTTGTTTAAGTTCTGAAAGAAGGAATGGAACTCCCTTCAAAAATTTTATGAGATCTTAGCTCTAGGACTGGAAGGCATCATATGATCCTGTCATTTTTTAGATAAGAAAACTGAAGCCCACAGAAGTTGAGACTTGTCCAAGGGCACACAATTACTAAGGGGGGGGGTGGGAAGGACAAGGTGCAATTGAAACTTAAATCAGGTCAGTAGGTGCTATAGGTAGAGCTTGAATCCAAGTTTTCCTGATTCTACAGCCAGCTGGCTCTCTGTTGGCTTTGTTGTCATTCAGTCCTACAGTTGTATCTGACCCTAAATGACCCCATGGACTTTGTCTGTGGGGTTTTCTTGGCAACATGGTTTGCCAGTTCCTTCTCCAGTGTACCACCATTTTACAAATGAGAAACTGAGGCAAATAGGGGGTAAATGACTTACCCAGGGTTACATAACTAGCAAATGTCTGAGATCACATTTGAGCTCAGACCTTCCTGACTCCAAGACCAGACCTAGCTGCCCCACTCCACTGATTTCTCCATTTCATTCTAATATCAAATCCTTCATGTTTACTTTGTAAATAGAACCCACGAAGTGACAGAGAGAAACAAATCTCCCACTGAAGGCAGCCTGGCAAGCCTACAGGAAGGGTCCATCTCAGCAAGCTGGGAGCCCAGCCCTGCATGAGCTGCGGTTTTAGCCTCAGGGTGGCACCAACCAGCAGCAGCTAGAACAGACTTCAGGAGACTGAATCACCAACAGCTGTGGTGTTTTCCAGACTTATCAAACCATAAACGCCAAAGATAAAGTAAAAGGTCAGTGTGGAACTCTGTTGGAACTGGAGAGGACTCAAAAGCACAGTCTGGCTCCTGCCCCCATAGCAAGAAGCAGCAAAGGCACAGCAGCCATACAGCCACTGTGTGGCTGCCTCAGAGCTCCTGGCCTGCATATTATAGGGGGACTAAGCAACCATTGAGAGAGTAATCGCTATGGCTTTAACCTGCTTGGGTCTGTATTGCTATCTTGGGTGGAAGTCCTGGGGTATGTCGCCAGTGGGCCAGAGCTTGTGGGAGCTTCAGAGAGGGCACCCAACTAATAACTCTAGCAGATGTGAAAACCCTGGTGATTTGGGACAAAGCTCTCCTCTCTGGAAGCAGAGTTCTACTGTGGAAAAGAGATCAAAAGTCAAGTAATTGAGTGGCAACATGAGCAAGCAGAGGAAGCAAAGCAAGCACAGTAATCAAACCTTATATCTCTTTTGGGGGGACAAAAAGGATCAAAGCATGGAACAGGAGGAAGACAACACAGTCAGAACTCCTGCACCAAGAGCTTCCATATATGTACGTATGTATATGTATACATGTATATATTTATATAGGAGGGTATATGAGTGTATAAGTGCATATGTGAGTGTGTGTATATATGTGTGCATGTATACATAGAGAGAGGGCACAGGATCAGTTGAATAAGAAGGGATGACATCTAAAAATAAATTAAGAAGTGAGATAGGAATATAATGAGAGGAGATAGGGAGAGACAGAGTAGGGTAAGTTATCTCATATAAAAGAGGCAAGAGAAAACTGTAACAATGGAGGGGAAGAACAGGAAGGCAAAATAAAATGGGCCAACCTTACTCTCATTGAAATTGGCTTAAGGAGGGAACAACATACAAACTAAATTGGGAGTCTTATCCTACATGAAAGTAGGGGGAAAGGGAATAAGAGGGAGGCTTATAGATGGGAGGGCAGATTGGGAAGGAAGGGTAGTTAGAAGCACAAACTTTTAAAAATGGACAGGGTTAAAATAGAAAATAGAACAAATGGGGGACAGGATAAGATGGAGGGAAATGTAGTCAGTCTTTCACAAAATATTCACTATGGAAATGTTTTGCATAATTACACATGTACAACCTATATTAAATTGCTTATCTTCCCGGTAAGGGTGGGAGATGGGGGAGGAAGGGAAAGAATCTGGAATTCAAAGTTTTAAATTCAAATGTTTAAAACATTATTATTATTTTTTACATGCAACTGGGAAATAAGATATACAGGCACTAGGGTATGGAGATCCATCTTGCCCTACTGGAAAGTCAGAGGAGGAATGGGGGAGGATATAGGAGAGAGCAGATTGTGGGAGGGGATATTCAATGGGATCACTATTTTGGGGTGGTGGGTAGGGGAAAGACAGGGAGAAAATTTTTAACTCAAAATCTTGTAGAAATGAATGCTGTAAAATAAAAATAAAAAAATCTAGTTAACAAAGCAAAGCAACTGACCTAGAAAATAAGTAAGGAGAGATAATTTAAGATATGTTGGACTATCTGTAAGTCATGATAAATAAAAGAACCTAGACATCATATTCCAAGAAATTATCAAAGAAAACTTCTCTGATATTCTTGGACTGGATAGTAAAATAGCAACTGAAAGAATTCACTGATCATCTTCTGAAAGAGAGCCCAGAATGAAAATTCCCAGGAATATTATGGCCAAATTTCGGAGTTACAAGGTCAAGGAGAAAATATTGCAAGCAGCCAATTTAAAATTGAATATGGGAGAGAGAGAATCCTCAAAGCGTTATGTAAATGCTAGCTGTTGTCATTAAGACTTCTGGTGGATAGAGATCTGGACCTCGAGCCAGGAAAACATGAGTTCAAATCCAGCCTCAGACATTCACTTCCTATGTGATCCTGGGCAAATCATTTAAACTTTTGTCTGCCACATTTCCTCATCTATTAAACAGTTGTTCAGTTTTTACACTCATCCCCAACTCTTTGTAACCCCTTTAGGGTTTTCTTGGTAAAGACACTGGAGTGGTTTGCCATTTCTTTCTCCAGCTAATTTACAGATGAGGAAACTGAGGCAAACAGGGTTATGTGACTTGTCTGGGATCACACAACTTAGCAAGTGTCGGAGGCAAGATTTGAACTCAGGTTCTCCTGATTCTGGGGTCAGTGTTCTATCCACTGTGCCACCTAGCTGCCCGTGTAAAATGGGGATTCTAATAAATAGCACCTCCCAGAATCATATGAGGATAAAATGAGAATATTTGTAAAGCATTTTATAAACCTTAAAGTCCTATGTAAATAGTAGCTGTTGCTGTTATTATTATTGTTCACAGGGAACAGTGGGAAGAGTGATTTGGAGATTGCCTTGCTCATTGAATACTATAACCTCAGCCTGTATTCTCAGTGCTGAAGGTGGTTCTTTGTGAGGCTTTGTGGCCAAACGTATCATTAGCTGGTGGCCAGTCTACTATTGGTAGATCTCTGCAATCTTAGTTCAACTGGACCTCAGATGGCATTGAGCCGCAGATTTACTTAGGACTTGTTTTTGTATCTCTTGTATTGACCTGAATTCATGATGTGTGTTCTCGCTGATGCACTTTCTAGACCAGAGACTCTTAATCTTTGACGTATGTCTGTGTCACGGACTCCTCTAGCTACCAGATGGAACCTACAGATCCACACTTTGACTAAATGCAGAAAATAAAATACATAGGATTACAAAGGAAACCAAATATGTTAAATAATTTTTTTAAGTCTCATTGAAATTCATAGACCCCCTGAAATTTATCTGTAGACTCCTCAGGTGCCCATGGACCCAATTTAAATACTTTGACCTAGAATTGAAACTTCTCAAGGGCAGGAATCCTTAGAACCAAAACCAGTGCCTGACCCATGGTTGGCATATAATAAATACTTGTTGAAATGTAATGGAATGTTATCACATGAAATATGAAGAATCACACAGGAAAATTTATATGAACTGATGAAGGACAAAACAAGCAGAAACAAGGAATTGATAGACACAGTTTACAACAAGGTAAATGAAGAGAACAATGAGTGCATAGTCATAATGAGAAAGTCTGATCCAAGAAAAAAGATTGCACGCGCACGCACACACACACACACACACACACATACATACTGGAGAAGTGGAGAACTATGACTTTGGAATGATATCAAACAGTGTCAGTAGTTTTTGCCAAACTGGGTTTTTTTAAATCTCTGCTATAAGGGGAGACTTGGTAGATATGGAGAGGGGAAAGATATATTCAGAAATGAGTATTATGTTAAAATGAAATGTAACACCAAAGCAAAGAAAAAAGAAAGCAAATGTTTGAGATGGATGGATAGATGGATGGATGGATGGATGGATGCATGGATGGGTGGATGGATGGATGGATGGATTTGGAAATGAACAGGATATGCATAGACTCAAGGCCATATTCAAAGCCTTTCCAGTTTATTAACTCCTGCTACAGTTTGTGCTCTGCTTGCATAGTCTTTGAGAAACCCTAAGTGACTGCTACATTCACAGAAAGGCATCAAAAAAGGACTTGGGTTGAGAGTAAGCAGTATGACAAAGCAGAAAGAGTATTGATTGACAGTCAGAAGACCTTAGCTTGAAGTCTTTTTCTACCATGTACTAGCTATGTGGGCTTGGGAAATCCCTTTTCTTTTCTAATCCTGTCTCTTCCTCAGTAAAATGAGGTTGAACTAGATGACCCAGGAAAAATAATAATAGCTGTGATATATTCTCTTCTCTCTCTGTGTCTGTCTGTCTGTCTGACTCTCTCTCACACACATACACAAACAATTTCATTTGACTCTCATGATAACCCTGAGAAGTATTATTATTCCCATTGTATAGAGGAGCAAATTGACACTCAGTTGGTTAATTACCCAGTCACATAAGTAGTAAACTCCCTGAAAGATCCCCAAGGTCCCTCTAAGCACCAAGTCAGAAGACCCCCCTATTTTCTCCCCAAAGATCAGTTGTCCCCACCTTAGCAGGGAACCTGCCTCTTCAAGCTGCCACCCTGCATGTTCCAGTGTTCCCATTTCCTCCTATGTAGCTTCAATCACAACCTGTTATGCAGCGTCTCCTCCCAGCACCCTAAAAAGCTTCACACAGCGTAACACATTGGAACACGAAACCTTTCCGTTCCTTAGCACCGGCACTGGGTAACCTCTTTTCCTCGCCGTCTTGCCCTAATTCCCAGATAAATCTTTTTTAATGACGGTGGGCACATCTAATGTGATAACCTCGCTGATAGTGTAAAGCAGAGGTGATCAGATACTGAGAAGAAACAGACGAAAATAAGTCGGCATAAAATTGGGTCTTGCCGATGGAAATGGATTTGAATTTATGTAAAATGGCCCGGATCACGCTCAAAGTATCTTATTGGAATTTCCATATGGATTGTTATTTTCCTTTTATAATACAAGTGGTTCAAATGATATATTGAACGGGTGGTGGATCATGGACAAAAGGAAGTTGAATCGTCTGTTTCCCAAGGAATCCAGCCCCAGCCCCCAAACCTCTAGGCATCTGATAAGATGAACAAAACAGTAATTTACAGAAACGTGTCACTGGGTAAATTATACAGTCACAGGATGTCAGAGATGGGAGGAACCTGAGAAAATAGAATGGTTAAAGCTAGATGGGGGTCTTAGAATAACAGAATATGGAGAATGTTAAAATAAGGAAGTACCTTGCACATAAATGTCAGATGTGGGAGGGACCTTAGAAAACAGAATATAAAATGTTAGCCAGGAGGAAGCAAGTAAACAAACATTTATTATTAAAGAGCCTACTGTGTGTCGGGCCCTGTGCTTAGCACTTTTAAAATAGTATGTCCTTTGATTCTCACTACAACCCTGGGAGGTCGGCATTACCATTCTCTCCTTTGCACAGCTGAAGAGACTGAGGCAGAGGGGGTGAAATTATCAGCCCAGGTTGAATGACTAGTAAGTTTTTAAGACTGAATTTGAACTCAGCACTTCCTGACTCCCCAGGCCCTGTGTTCTATCCATTGCACCACCAAGGGTCATTATCATCTTCACATCACTATTGTCATACTTCAAAAGCTGTTCTTTACATCAAATCTATATGTGTTTTATTATAACCTCCACTCTAATTCTGCTTTCTGGGGCCTAATAGAATAAGCTTCCAGATCAAAACCTTTCTGTCTTTAGTCAGCTACCATTTACTGAGTACCTACTATGTGCCATGAAGCATTGTGCTAATTGTTTTGTTATTGTTGTTTAGTCATGTCTAACTCTTCATGGTCCCATTTGGGATTTTCTTGGCAAAGACACTGGAGTGGTTTGCCATTTCCTTCTCCATATCACCAAACAGAGGCAACCAAAGTTAAATGACTTGCCCAGGGTCATTCAGCTAGTAAGTGTCTAGGGCGTGTTTGAATTCATTTTCCATTTTCCTGGCTCAGCTCTATGCACTATGGCGCCACCTAGTGGCCCATTCAGTGCTTAGTAAATGGTTATTCAATTAACTCTATTCATTGATGAACATACTTCAAAAGGGCTATCATGACTCTGTAGGGTCTTCTCCTGTCAAGACTAAATTTCCCCAATTCCTTCAGACAATATTGCATTATCCATTTTAACATCCTTTCTCATTCCGACTGGTCTCAGTTTATTGATGCCATAAATAAAATATTTTACCCCTCTCTAGTGTAAGCTCCTTGAGGGCAGGTAGTACCTATGCATCCCTAGCATCTAGCATAGTGCCTAGAATATAACAGGTGCTTAATATGTCATTATTAATCGATTGTCCAAAACTGAAAGCACTACACAAAACCCAGGTGTGGCATGGCCAGGGTAGAGCACAGCAAGACTTCTGTTAGTGCCTCAGTCCTGGATACAATATCTTTCTTAATGCATCCTATGACTTCTTCCCATTCATGGCTCTCATATCATCCTGTCAATGAGAGTTGAACTTTTGGGCTAAGTTCCCCATAGGACCTTGAGTCTACTTTGTTCATCATATGCAGTCTTGACTCCCAATGCAGACACTGCCACAAGTCATTATTCCTGGAGAACTGGGCAGGAGGCACACCTAGAAAACCATGTAAGTCTAAATCATCCAGTCCTTGAAAATCCATGAGGTCCTTCTCCATCAAAAGGGGAGTCTGATACTTTCTAAGCAACCTGGAACAGGAAAAAGAACATGGTCCCCAAATCAGAAAACCTGTCTCCAAATCCTATCCTGATTTCTTCATGAGCTATGTGACCTTGGATGAGTCACTTCTCTCTTTCTTCATCTTTCAGTGAAGAAGATGAAGACAAGATAATATTGAAGGTCCCTTTGAGCTCTAAGTCCGATGATCTTTTGACTGAGAGGGAAAGGGTTGCCTCTCTGGACCTGGAGTCTGCCTTCCTCCTCCACACTCACCCCACAAAAGGGAAAGAATGCCTTGAAACCCCATTGTCCTATTGTATGGTCCATCATCGGCCCACACTGGGATTGGCAAGATCAGCTAATATTTGAGGCCAGCCCATTTAACTCCCTTTAGAGGGAGGTTGTTACTATCTCCTGGCTCCTGTCTACACACATTTAAACATTGCCCCTACACCTTCTCTGTCGTGATCACGCTGAATTGTAAATCTCGAGATCCAAATTCAGCTCCTGGCAGACATCTGCTGCTTCTGTATATCTCTGTTCATGCCACAGGCCAGCTTGGCTTGTTAGGGAATATGGTCTAGTGGACAGATTCCCATATTTGGAGGCAGAAGAATTGAGTTTGAATCCCAGTCTGATACTAATCACCTGGCTCACCGAGGGTAAATCATTGAATTGCTCTGGGCCATAGATCACTCTTTTGGAAAATGTTGAGCTTGGGATACTTAGCACAGCAATAACAATAACAAAAGCATTTATAAAAGATTTTAAGGTTTGCAAAGTGCTTTACCTATATTATTCTCCCGATAACCCTGTGAGCTAAGCGCTATCATTTCCCCTATTTGCAGATGGGGAAACTGAGGCAGAAGTCAAATGACTTGTCCAGGGTCCCACTGCTAAGTGTCTGAGGCTGGATCCACTGTACAACCTAGATGCCTCAGATGAAGGCTAGATGAGCTGTAAAGCCCTTTCTGCATAAAAAATCCCCTGATTCTATGATTTTAATGTCATTTCCCTTTCTCTGGACGTCTCTTCCTTTCCAGCTCTAATTCTTTTTTCTTTTTTTTTCTTTTTGGAGAGCAACTGGGGTTAAGTGACTTGCCCAAAGTCATATAGCTAGTAAGTGTGTCAAGTGTCTGTGGTTGGATTTGAACTCAGGTCTTCCTGACTCCAGGGCCGGTGCTCTATTCACTGTGCCACCTAGCTGCCCTTCAGCTCTAATTCTTTAGAGATAATTCTTTAATTCTAATCTTTAATTCTTCCTAATGGCCCTCTTTCTCCTCTCCTCTCTCAGAATGCTGTTTCACAGCGCATCATATTTCCATGGAACTATTTCTTGAAAGGCAGTATGGACCTACAGAAGTATTGGCATATAGTGGGTCCTGACCCTCAAAACTTTCTCCACTCCCTGCCTACCTTCCCTTCTCTTTGCTGCCCCCACTCAGGGAGTGATTTACTCATTCTTCACAGACACCCAAAAATATATTGACCTCTGTCTTTTTTTAAAAATTCGTTTAAGCAAAATCAATGAGAAGGTGATTGTTTTGGCCTCATTCCAACTTTGGAGCGTCTAAGAGAATCCTGGCTTGTCAGAAATAAATAGGCACCTTTGAGAAGAGACTAGTAACCTAGAGAAGCAGTCAGAGCACTAGACTTTGGTCAGTCCTGGTCTGAAACCACTACTTACTCATTCTGTGACTCTGACAAATCAGGCCCTCTCTGGCCTCAGTTTACTCCTCAGTAAAAGGGATTAAACCAGGAGATCCCTTCTGCTGAGATATGTTTTCCATAAGGCTCCTCCCAGTCATGACATTCCCTGTTCTAAGGCCCCTCCCAGCTCTGACATCCCCTGTTCTCAGGCCCCTCCCAGCTCTGACATCCCCTGTTCTCAGGCCCCTCCCAGTTCTGACATCCCCTGTTCTAAAGCCTCTCCCAGCTCTAATGTTCAATAGGTTAAATATTCAAAGTAGTGCTGATCTTATCTGGGGCTGATAATATTATGCCCACTAGGTCTCTTTAAACATAAGCATGGATCTAGTCACAGTCAATCTCTATCAAAAATCTCCCTGTCTTAAAATGATAGTTCAGACTTCTTACCAAGCAATCAAGGCCCTCCATAACCCTGAACAACCTTGTTAGTACTATCTTATTTTCTGTCTTACCTCCAGCCTATGCATCCCATGAGCTAGCCTGGGCTCTCATCCTTCCCTGCCTTTGGGTCCATGTGCCTAGAACGCCCTTCTTAACCCCACCCCCTCAGCTATGAAATTTCTACTCATTCTTTTAAGTTGAACTCGAAAGCCCCTCTACCAGAAAACCTATGCTCCCCACTATTGGTAATGACTCTTCCCAGAGCCCTCACAAAGCACTCTGTTCCTTTGTAATGAAGACTCCTCTTACAGAGTTCAAATCCAGTCTCAGACACTTCCTATTGGACAAGTCACTTCACCCTGTCTGCCTCAGTTTCCCCATCTGTAAAATGAGCTGCAGAAGAAAATGGCAAACCCCTCCAGTACTTCTGCCAAGAGAACCCCAGGTAGGGTCACAAAGACTCAGGTACAACTGAACAACAAGAACAAGAGTGACACCCATTAGAAGGGAAGCTCCTTGCAGGCAAAGACTTTTCCCATTGTATTTGTATGCCTGGTGCTTAACACAATATATGGCACATAGCAAATGCTTAAGAAATGCTTTTTCATTCATTCATTCATTCATACATTCATACATTCATTCATTCATTCATTCATTCATTCATTCTTTCTTTCTCTTCTAGCATCCACCACCCAATAAATATTTGTCAGATGAGCTCATATAAATTGGATGGAAGAAAAGAGGGTAGTAATAATCCAAAAGGAGGCTTTTATTTACTTAATCCATCCCTGGTCCTTGACAAATTTGCATTGGGTACTGGGGAGGGAGAGGTAGAAATGGGTCTTCTTTGAATTGACTGACATGAATTATTTCGACCTAACTTACTAATTAAGACCTCATTAGCAGCCCAAATTTGTGATAGATCAGCAGTGGACTTGGCACCAGGGCTTAATTTAATGATTTCTTGCATTACTTTGTTAATCATCTTCAGTCTGATTTAATTTATGCCGATGTGACTATCCTAATTTCTAATTAAGGCATTGATGGAGGGGACACTGCCATAGCATACGAATTTCAATCAAGGATAATACTAAAGCAGATCTTGGTTCTTAAGGCCTGATGGAAAGCAATTTGGTGGGTGGTTCTGGACTGTTTTATCTCCCTGCCTGGAATGTTCCACTTTGCTAGAGGAGAGGTGGGGTCTCACTAATCACAGACCTCTAAAATCTTCGAAAGTTGGAGCTACAAGACATGTAGCATAGAGTGTCAGAACTGGGAGGGAGCTTAGAACATAAAAAGTCAGAGCTAGAAAGGGCTTTACTTAATTCATAGACCATTAGAGTTGAGAAGGATCTTAGCATATAGATTGTCAAAGCTGTGAGAGTCCATAGAACTTCAATATCAGAACTGGGAGGGTCTTTAAGACCGAGGAAGTCAAAGCTGGGAGAAATCTTAGAAGGGGGAATGTTACAACTGGTAGGGGCTTTGGAACAGGGAATGTCACAGTTGAAAGGGACCTCATATACAATCTCGACCCACAGATTCTTAACCTTTGGGAGGCTGTGCATACTTTTGATGGTCCGGTGAAGCCTAAAGACCCCTTTTCAGAATAGTGCTTTTAAATACAGATGGTAATATACAAAGGAGACAAAGTATATTGAAATACAGCTACTAAACATGTAAAAACCCAAGCCAGGAAACCCAGGTTAAGAACCCTTCATCTACCCAAATCTCATTTTCTCAATGTATAACTCAATGGAAGAGGTAACTTGTCCAAGTCACTTGATAATAAGAGGAAACATCAGGGCTTGAGCCTAAGGGTTCTGACTCCCAGTGAACTGCCCTTTCCAAGACATCCTCAATGACCCCTCAATAGGCAAAGGTCCAGGATCTATGAGTCTATTTGGATTCTTCTTTCAACCATTCAGATTTTGACCCATTGATCCATCCCATGGTCTGTGATTTTCATCCATTCCTTTCCATGAATCCACTCTAGAGAGACAATAACTGACACGGGTAGGGTGGAAACATTTATCCCAAACTGATTTGGGCAAGAAACTTGGCCAGAAACTTGAATGAGGAGGAGCTGTGATAGACCTAATCTTTTCAGGTTGATCAGTGTCAGAAAGAAGTCAATTTGAACCAATAAGCATTTGAGCCCCTACTAATTGTTGGGTACTATAATAAGCAGCTGGAGTATATGAGCAAAAATAAGACAATCTCTGCCCTCTGCTTATGAAGAAAGAAAGCACACAGATACATAAGGTATAAAGTAAACCATAAGTAATTTGGGAGAAGAGAATACTACAGATTGGAAAGTTGACAAGATAGGCTTCTTGTAGTTGACAAGATTGTGTGCTAAACTTCAAAGGGAGAAATTCCAAAAGGGAGAGGTAATATCCATTCTCTGTTCCATCCTTTAGAAGAGTGAAGGAACTAGGGATCTTACCCCATCCCTTCTACCCCCAATCACCACCATCACCAGGTATTGAAGCCTTATCTTTGCTAAGAGTCTGAGAAGGGCATTGACTTAACCCCCAGTGAATTTGGAAAGAAGGAAGGGAAGTTCAATAGAATGAAAAGTGTTCAATGGAATGTAAGCTCCCTGAGGGCAGGAACCACTTTGTTTTGCTTTTGTATTCTCACCTGACTCAGAGCTCAGCACTGAAGAACCAACCAATATATGTTTGTTAAATGTATCCAAGAATGAATGCATCTATTAATGAGTTATGTATTTCAGTGAAAAATATATTTAATGGAATGAATGAAATAATTGAACATGTATTTCCTTCACTCATAAATGTATACATCCATGTGAAGGTGATATATAAAAATATAGTTTGCCCCCTTTTCATAGTCATTAATATTTTGATTGCCCCTGGCCTACAGATGTCTACTGAATGAACATATTTCCTAGATTATGACTCTGGGATAAAACTGACATTTAAACTGTTTAACAAATGAGCAGTTGTTGGACTTTTTTTCCCCCAATTTCAATACATTCCAGTATATTAATAAAATATATTTCATAAACCGGCTCAATAGAGCATGCAGTAAAAAACGCCATGATTTATTAGCAATCCATTTGCTATTAGTTGGGACAGATACTCAAGCCATCATTAAGGTTAAGATAATAATCAATCATACTAATTAGGCTCTATTTTTCATATGCAAATATAATTAAGCATATACTTCTGGGGAACTTTCCAGCAACATTTTCAAAACCACCCAAAAACTGTGGTGCCCTTGCTGAAGCTGATAAAATTATGGGTGTCTTACCTTGCAAACAGGGCAGTTAGGTGGTGCAGTGGATAGACAGAGCACTAAGCTGGAATCAGGAAGACTCATTTTCATGAGTTCAAATCCAGAGTCAGACATTTCCTAGCTGTGTAACCCTGAGCACGTGGTTGAACTGTGTTTGTCTCAGTTTCCTCATCTGTAAAATGAGCTGGAGAAGGAAATGACAAACTACTCCAGTATCTTTGCCAACAAAACTCCAAATGAGGATCACAAAAAGTCAGACATGATTGAAAGGACTAAACAACCAACCTTGCAAACAAGAATCATGGAAAAGGCATTTGGCTCTGGAGTCTAGAGGACCTGGGTTGAAATCCCACATCTGCTATTCACTAGTCCTACCTTGGGCAAGTCACTGGTCCATCTTTGGTCCTCTGTTCTGTATTTGTCCTTTGAGGGGAGAGGGTGGGCTGGATGGTTTCTAAGCCCCCTTTGAGCTCTAAATCTAGAATCCATGAACTACCCTGGGCATCATTGGTACCTAGGAAAGAACTCTTGGTTTGAGGGTCAGTAGACTTGGCTTGGGAATTGAGTTGAGATCTGGGCTGGGCATCTTCCAAGGAGAGATCGGAGGGTCTCGTTCTGCCTGCCTTTTGTAAAAGACACAGCTGATGTGCTCCATTCAATTCTGATATTCTGTGATTCCCTGACAGGGGCTTGGATTCCAATCAACTGTGTGATGGTCACTAAGTCACTACAGCTTTCCAGGCCTGTTCCTCACCTATCTCAAGATCATAAGTTTACAGCTGGGAGGTACTTGAGAGGATGTTTATTCTAATTTTCTCATTTTCAAAAGTGAGGAAATTTAAATTAAAATCAGTAAACACTTTTTAGGCACCCACTATGAGTCAGGCACTGGTCTAAGCCACGGGGTCCCTGACCTCAAGGAGCTTATACTCTAACGGGGGAGGCAACATGAAGACATTTATGCAAATAGAAAGCTATGTACAGGATAAATAGGAAATAATGAACAGAGGAAAGGCCCTGGAATTAAGGTGGGATTTTAGTTGGGACCTAAAGGAAGCTGGGAAGGTCACTAGTTGGAGAGGAGGAGGGACAGTGTTCCAAGCATGAGGACAGCCAGAGAAAATGCCCAGAGCTGAGAGACAGAGGGACTTGTACGTGGAACAGCCAGGAAGCTGGCATCATGGATCAAAGAGGATGTGGTGGGGAGTGAGGAGTCAGAAGGTTGAGGCTCAGAGGGGTATCAGGGATTTGTGGTGGGGTAGGATTTGAATTCAGGTCCTCTGAATCCAAAGTTAGTGATTGTCCACTGCTACATTGGCTCTCAGATGACCAGTACCCTCCACGATGCCATGGAGATGAAATGGTAACAGATCTCAGAGCTGATGAGGGAGCCTGAGCCCATCTGATCCAATTGGAACATAGATAAGAAACATTTCCATGGTGTCTTCAAGTCTTACTCACATTAGGCCTGTGGAGAAGGCATCCATGCCCAAAACGACACCTCTGTTTGCCTTGTGTTGGCTTGACTCATTGTCCCTGATTCTGCTTCCCGGATCCAAACAGAACAAAGTATTTTACAAACTGAGTCCCAGAATATTGAAATGGCTGTCTAAGCTCCTCTAGCAAGTTAGAAAGGGAGGTTAGATCAGAACCCAGGACTTTTGATTCGCAAGTCAAAATTCATTCCACTTTCTGATGGTCCTAGGCCTCCGAATGTGGGTCTCCGGGCACCTGGGTCTCCAGAGAAAGGCAGAGCACAAATTGGAAGGTGTCATAAGCCGTCCCCAGGAAGAAGAAGATGGAACCTTCACTCTCAGAGGTTCTGCTCTCTTTCATCACCAAATGTTCCAGGTCTAGCGTGCAGAGGAATATGGTTTGGAAAGAGTGAGGAAAGCCTAAGAGATAAGTAAGAAATGTGTCTGTGGGAAGCCAGGCCAGGACTGGGCCTATCCTGAGGAATGTTTTCCAGCCCAGAGAGAAAGATGGAAGAGGGGGCTGGGAACAAGCCTGAAATGAGAATGTCTTAATCATTCCAATTCATTGAAGTTAGTGAAAGTGTCAAGTGGAGAACTTGGGAGAAATTTAGGATGTATGTATGCCTTGGGCTGGACATCTTGTCACTAGAGAACCCCAAGCTGGCAGGACTGTGGAACAGAGTATAAGGGCTGGAAGGGGCCTTTTAACAGGGGCTGTCAGGGCTTGGAGGGCCCTTAGAACAGGGAATCTCAGAGTTGGGAAGGGTCTTAAAACATGGAATGGTTTTTTTTTAGAACAGAGAGTACTAAAGCTGGAGAGGAAAGGCCCTTGGAACACAATATTAGAGTCAGAGTGGACATTAGGGTTAGAGGCAATCTTTCTCTCCATCAGCTAAACAAAGGCATCTTATTAGAGATAGTCCCACAAGGGTCTCTTCCCGCTCTAAATCCTGCAGCTTTTGAATCCAGAACTAGAAGGGCCTTTGAAATGACTTGGTCCAATCCCTTTTTTATGGATGAAGAAACTGAGGCCCAAATGGTTTTAGGGTTTGCGCAGCATCGTGCCATGGGCCCCAGGCAGAGTCAGGAATAGAACTTAGGCTCTTCTGTCTCACAGCAGCTCTTCCCACTTACTGAGAGTAATCTAGAGATTTGGCACCTGAGGTGGGAGTGTGGGGGTGGATGGTGGTGATCAAACTGCCCTCATGCCATCATCCATCAACTCTGCCTAAACAAAATTCCAGATCAGGGCTACAGGTCTGTCCAAGCCCCTGAATAAAGGAAGAATGGTTTTCTTTTTTTCTTTCCCTTTTGGAAATGCTTCTAACTCCTGAGAATAGAAGTAAGAAGAATGGGAAAGAAAAGAGGTGAGCTTGGTCCCAGGTCTGTAGCTGC
>CM053594.1:14098787-14113787 GCA_028646575.1 Pseudocheirus occidentalis
ACTGCCCTCATGCCATCATCCATCAACTCTGCCTAAACAAAATTCCAGATCAGGGCTACAGGTCTGTCCAAGCCCCTGAATAAAGGAAGAATGGTTTTCTTTTTTTCTTTCCCTTTTGGAAATGCTTCTAACTCCTGAGAATAGAAGTAAGAAGAATGGGAAAGAAAAGAGGTGAGCTTGGTCCCAGGTCTGTAGCTGCTTCCATCCCCCTCCTGCACTGTCTCTACCTGGGGCCTGCCTGCTACTATCACTGCTGCTGGGAAGGGTTAATCAGAGATGTTTATTTATGAACTTGGCCTATTACCGTTGCATAATTTGAATACAGTGCCTATGAGGTTTTTTATTGCCAGCTATAATTTCATTTTTAAAGCCTTCTCTATGCCATACTTTAAAAATGATATCTCCAACAAGAAATAAATTCTGTTGTGCAGCTGTGCTAACTATATTTACCCATGGGAGACACTATTTTGTCCTTGACACAAACCCCCTGGGACTTAACAGGGAATTGCTTGGCAGGCACGAGTCAGTCTGCAGGGGAGGGGAGGCTGACACTGGCCTGGGTTGGAGAGCAGGGGCAGTACTTGGTTAATGCAATGCCCAGGGAGAAGGGAGGCCAAGGGGCAGGAAGGGAAGCCTGCATGGGAGGGGCCAGGCAGCTTAGAGTGTGCCCCTTGTGGGGTCGATGGTCCCCTTCTCACTCACATTTTATCTTCTGTGCTCTAAAGTCCAGTTCTAATTAGACATTCTCTGCACTAAAATTCTTCCCAACTCAAGCATTTATGTTACAGGGTCTCCCTGATCAGATATTTCCTGTTCTATGTTCTATTTCAGCTGTGAGGCCCCTCTCAGCTCTGATAGTAAATGTTCTAGGGTCCTTTCCAGGCTTCCCCCAGCTTTGACATTCTCTGTTCTAAGACCCATCCCAGATTTGATATTCCCTGTTCTAAGCTCCCTCCCAGCTCTGACATTCCTTATTATAAGGCTCCTCCTAGATCTGCCTGTTCTGAGACTCCTCCCAGCCCTGACATCCCCTGTTTTCAGACCCCTCCCAGCCCTGCCATCCCCTGTTCTCAGGCCCCTCCCAGCTCTGAAATCCCCTGTTCTAAGGTTTTTCATACCTCTGACATTCTGGGTTCTGTGGTAATCAAGTCTTAGGAGACCCCTTAGAGCTGCTTTTGGCTCCGCTTGCTTGCTTCACTCTGAGGACCAGAGGGTGGCAGCTTCAGCTCTGAGAACAGCAACAAGGTGGTATTTGCTAGGTTCAAGATTAGAGGGGAAATGATTTGCTCCTTCCCTTGGTCCTTCCAAGACTGTCTGTCATTACAGTCTAAGGCTCCATGATTCTTGTTTCGGGCCTCAGTTTCCTCTCTGTAAAATGAAGGGCCTCTCAGATTCCTCACCCTCCCTGTTTGCTGGACAGCTCTACAGCAGAAGTCCATCTTCCCACCCCATCCCCATGGGCCTGACCCAAGAATCACCTCATTCCCTAGGCCATCAGTGACAGCCCCTGACTCTGTCTCTCTCCCTCCATAAATATTCAAACTTTGGAAGGCAATAATTAGAGGGTATCACCCTCAGCCTGCTCCCAGTTCCTGCCAGGCCCTATCACAAAGCTTCCATATTCAAAGACAGCTCACGACTCCTTCCTTTTAATTTCCAGCCTCATGCAAGGCATGTGTCAGGCTCCTGGGGCATCAGGCTTACCCATGTCCCAGGCCCACCCCCTCTCACCCAACACTCTCCCTCCCCCAAAACAATCCAACAATTGGGGCCCAGACAAAGCAGCTGCCGAGAAGGAGGGTCTCTCCCTCCCTTTGGTAGAGGGTGGAGATGGGAGAGCTGGGGAGATCCTGTCAACTCAGCAACTCTCAGGGGACCCGCATCTTTTTTGTCGATCATGTCGTATCTGGTGCGGTGTCAGCGCATTACGGGGCTTGATGGCACCTAATATGCCGTGACAGGGTGTAACATCCCCAAATGCAACACATGGAATGAGATCAAATGGGGCTGAGGTCCCCAGAGACCTATGAGCAAATCGGAGTTATGGAAATCCAGGAGGTAAAATGCAAACTTATCTACACTTTCCCCCTACCTCCCATCCTTGGAATCCTATTATTCTGGGGATCAAACATGCAACTCATAGTTTTTTTAACAGGCGACAGAAAGTGGGGATTATTGGAAGAATGAAACTGTCTCTGGAATTCCTGGAGCTATTCCCATTTATAACACCCTTCATCAACCTACCTTTCTCCTCTCAGCCATAGATAGCCAAGGGGGGCCTGTTCTCAGTCTTCCTGCCTCCTCCCACAGCATTCTCTATTGGAAAGAACTCTGGATGTGGAATCAAAGGAAGACCTGAGTGGGGTCAAGGTCAGCTTCTGCCACTGGCTACCTTCACCTGGACTTCCACTCTCTGACCTCGGTGTCCTTCTTTGTAAAAATAAATAAGTTATACTATGTAAACTTAATGTCTCCTCCCAGCTGTAAAATGGTTCTTTTCTATTGTTGAAGGTACAATCCAACTTTAGCATTGTGTACTCCAAGAGTTTCCCCAATTTTAAAGTTATTCTAAGGCCCCTCCCAGCTCTGATATCCCCTGTTCTGAGTCTCGTCCCAGCTCTGACATCCCCTGTTCTAAGTCTCCTCCCACTTCTGACATCCCCTGTTCTAAGGTGTCTCCCAGCTCTGACATCCCCTGTTCTAAGGTGTCTCCCAGATCTGACATTCCCTGTTCTCAGGCCCCTCCCACTTCTGATATCCCATGTTCTAAGGTATGTCCCAGCTCTGATGTTCCCTGTTCTAAGGTCCCTTTCAGATCCAAATGAGTTCAGTTAATGCTTAATATTATATATTATAAATATTAAATATTGCATATCCTAAGTATATTTATATCACATTTTATTTTATATAGCCAAGTCCCAGTCTGATGGTCTGTCTTTTCTGTTCTAAGGTCACTTCCCCCTTTTCTAGCATTCTATGGTCCTGTGACTCAGGGAAGGCTTGAGCCTGGCCCTGAAGGAGATTGTATGACTCATCTAAAACTGAGCCTTTGAAGGTCTTGCCCCCAAGTCCTAAGTGTTAGATGAGAACTTGAACCCAAGCCTCACTCCTCTGGACTCCACGATTCAAATGATTGTGTAACCAGAGGGTCCAAATCCTTGTTCTGAAACTTACTACTTGTTTGACCTTAGTCAAATGACTTCTCTCTGCGACTCAGTTTCCTCCCTAGTAAAATGTGGAAGGTTTTGGTAAAAGCCTTTGAGATCCTTTCCCTTTTTACACCTATGAGCCTATAACTTTATCCTGTGTATAATTATACCCATTTTATATCTGAGAAAACTGAGACAAATGTTGAGTGACTTGCCCATGGCCAGACTACTGATGTCCGAGTCAAGATTCAAACTCAGGTCTCTCCTAATGTTTAATATAGTTATCCTTCTACTCCCATCACATTATGTCAGAGGAAAGGGGAGGCAGATGGCAAGGACTTAGCAGTCTTCATAAACTTTCATTTTACAAGCAAGTAAACTGAGGACTAGAGAGGTTAAGAAACTTGTTCCAGGTCACATGGGAATTGGTGGCAGAATTCTCTCTAAAGGGTTCTTCCCACTGGGACATGCTCTGGCTGGTGTGTGTCTTTTGCAGACAGTGGGAGGTGAGATCAAAGTTAAAGTAAGAACTCAAGAAAGCACCTGTATCTCTCCTTCAAAGAACATTTGGAGTGGACCCACTTGCCCCTGAGCACCAAAAGTCTAGAGGGTTCCTGGGGGGAGGGACAAGTTGCCGTCTTTATCCCAGCTTATTAGCAGGAAGGGCTTCTTGGAAGAAAAGGGGCTAGAACCTTGAGGGAGGAGAGTGGGAAGGGAGGGAAGAAAAAGTGAATAATGAAAGAAAAGGCACTGAGATGGGAATGACTATGGGGGATGATGGGTATATGAGGAAACCAGAGTGGATGATCCAGCCTGGAGAGGAGAAGAGATCAGATTTCTGAGAGGACAAAGTTGGTTGTTCTGGGGCTCTCTTAAACTCAGCACACTCAGAGTAGGACCCATTACCTTTCTTCCTAAATCCTCCTCTGCCCTGAGCTTTATTGTTACTGTCCAGGGCACCACCTCCTCCTGGTCACTCAGGTTCCAACTCCAGGGACATCCTTGAATCTTCAGTCTCTCAACATATCCTGTGCATCAGCACGTCATGCCAATTCTACATCCACAACGTCTCTCTGCTAGGTCTCTCTCTCTCCATTCATAGTTACTATCCTAGTTCAAGCAATAGCCATTTTTTCTTCAAGGACGAATTTCCCTTGCCCAGGCAGGAAGGGCAGGGGCTACTCATCAGTCTGATCCCACTCTGATCAGCTTTGATCCCCTCCAATCCTGCCCTGAGCATTTACCCCTCCTTTGACAATCTAGCACCCCCATTTTCCAAGCGGTTCACCATCTTAATGCTAACTTTAGGGTAGACATGTCGCATATGGCCTTCCATCAAGTCTCATCTCAAATCCTACCATCCCCCCAACACACACGCACACACACTTACACATATACATACACACATGCACACACATATACACTCACACATGCATGCACTCACACACATGCTTACATATACATGCATGCACACGCACACTCATACATACATATACATACATTCACATACACACTTGCACATGTGCATGCACACACATGCATGCTCACACATGTACACATACATTCACACTTACACACAAACACATGTGCACACATGCATGTTCACACATGCATACACATGCATTCGCAAACTTACACATATGCATGCATACATGCACACACATATACACTCACATGGGCATGCATATGCACTCACACACATACTTACACATACATACATGCACATGCATGCACATACACACTTACATATACATGCATGCATGCACACACTCACACATACATATACATGCATTCACATACACACTCACACATACATTCTCACACACACACACCCCTCTAGCTGCTAATGCAGACATACTTATCTCCATGGTGGGTGTGGACCTAGTCATTTACATATCCACCAATATAATGCATTTCTTTGTATTCACAGTGCCCACCATAGCACCTGGCATTAATTTTGTTGTTATTCAGTCATTTTCTCTCTTGACAGAGATACTGGAGTGATTTGCAATTTCCTTCTCCAGTTCATTTTACAGATGAAGAAACTGAGGTAAACAGGGTTAAGTGACTTGCCTAGAGTAATACAGCTAGGAAATGGGTGAGGCCAATTTGAACTCAAGAAGATGCAGCACACTGCACTATTTACTCAGTCATCCAGTAAGCACTTAATAAATGTGTGTTGACTGACTGACAGAGCTGGAAGGACCCTGAAATCACCGAAAGTCAGAGGTAGGAGGACACCTTAAAGTGAAATGGCAGATCTAGGGTGGGGGTCTCAGAACAGAGAACATTATTGTCTAAAGCAGGGCTTTGGGACGGTTTTGTGTCCTGTAACCCTTCAGCAAGTTGGCGAAGCCCAAGGACCCCTTCTAAGAATGTTTTTTAATGCACAATATATAATACACAAGATTTCAAAGCAAACCAATTATATTGAAATAAAGTGACCAAAACATTTTTTTACAAAGAAGTCCATGGACCCCAAGTTAAGAACCTTACCTAAAGAGGTTCTTAGAACATAAAATGTTCAAGATGGGAGGGACATTTGAGCATAAAACATCAGAACTGAGAAATTATAGAGGGAAAACTGCCTAGATATTTTATATCAAGAGGATGAAATAAAATGTAAAGAACCCACGAATAACCGCCTGAAAGAGATCACGAAATGAAAACTCTCAGGAATATTATAGCCAAATTCAAATTCCTAGAGCAAAGGAAAAATACTTTAAGTAACCAGGAAGAGACCAAAGGTTTAGGAGAGGCTGGGAGGGGACTTGTGATTTCATTGGTTCAGGGATCTTCTATTATGGAAATTCCCTCTACCAATACAAAGAAGCAGGTTTCTAAATGTATATAGGCTTAGAAAGTTACCTAGGGCACTGAGATATTTGTGACTGGCCCTGGGTTACACTGCCACTGACTCTAGAGTCAGTGGAACAAACACTGTCTTTTCTAGGAGGGTCCTTAGAACACAGAATGTCAGACCTGAGAGGGGCCTTAGAATCTTAGAATAGCAGCCCTGAAAAGAGTGATGAAGCCCCAAACCCCAAACTGGGGGCAGACCAGTGGGGAGAGGGAAAGGGAGGAAGAGACACTTTCAGGCAAGGAATTCTGCTGTAGTCAGCAGCCCAGAGAGCCTGCATGGGCAGAAGGAAAGGCTGGAGAGAGAAAATAAACAGCGCGGAGGAGGCAAGCGGAGCAAGCTAATTTCGAAAGGCAAGGTGCCGCAGGGCTGAGGCTGCGTGGGCTGAGGTGCTGCCAGGGAAAGGAAGCTGGAGGAACACCAGCAGATTAATCATCACCGGTTCCTACACCAATGGCTTTCCCAGGGAGGTATATAGCCCCAGGGATCCCTGAAGTCCCTGGGGACGCTATTAACTCTCCTACATGGGGGTTCAGGGCAAGGAGGGGAGCTGTGTCTCTGATAGAGACTTGGGGGCCATTACAACATTATTTGGTGTGCATAGAGAATTACCAGCCTTTTAGCCTCTGTATGCAAGCAGAATTGGCCCTACCCTTTGGCAGATTAGGAGTAAACCTCTGAATTGGATTTATATTGGGCATTTAAAAGCCTTTGTCTCCAAATATCTCCTTTCACCCAACCCCCACCATGCTGACTTAGCCCTCAGAGCATCCTAGAGCATCAGCCCTGGAAGAAATATTCAAATCAAAAAGAGGAAGAGCTGGAAGGTCATTTAGCCCAGTGTTATAATTTCACAAAGAAGAAAATTGAAGACCACAGATATTAGTCAACTTGCCCTGGGCCACTTGGGTAAAGAGCCAGGATTTGAATCCAGGTGGTTTGATTCCAAACTCGAATGCTCTGACCATTCCTGCCTTCCCATGATTTATTCCCCTCCATGAATGCTACAATCCAGCTACACTGACCTTGCTCTCCCTGCCACACACCATTCAGTTTCCCAACAGTGGCTGTCCCCATGCCTAGAAGGCATACCTTCCCAAGGGCTTTCTTCACAATTCAGGTCAATCCTTGTCTTGCAGAGGGGGCCTTTGCTGCTCCCCTTATCTACTATTACTTTCCCTCTGAGATTGCTTTCCGTCTCTCTACTCTAAGTCTTTTGGGTACCTAGTTATTGATAGGTAGTCTCTTCCATTAGACAGTAAGCTCATTGAGGACAAGGACTGCATTTTACCTTTCTCTGTATTCCCAACGGTGGTTGGTATGTAATAAGTGCTTAATAAGTGTTTGTTGACTGGCTACCTCTTTCCACTGAACCACACTGGGTCCTCATCTGCTGACCAGTGAGTGACAAGGGCATGTAGTTAAGCTCCTTGTATGGGTAACCTCCTCTTTCTTCACTCCTTTAGCACAGAGTGGCTGGCCTTGACTTGGGGTCATTTGATAAATCCTCAGCCTGACATTTGAAGGCTCTTCAGAATCATTCCCACCTTCCCTACCAAAACCTTACTTCTATAACCCATCACGATCACTCTTTTTCTATCTGGCTGGGATGTTCTCTCTTGTAATTCTACTTATCCTTCAAGGCTGACCTCAAGTATCATTTCCTCCACTAAGTCTTCCCAAATTTCCTGCTCACACTCCTGTAACTAGATGTGATCTCTCTCTTTCCACTGACCCCAAGGAGCCTCAATTCTGGCAGTTGTCATAGCTGGCTTTGTACCCTTCAGTATAGCTAAACTGTATAAACAGTTGTTGCTTTTTCTCCTTTCTCAATTGAATCCCTAACTCATTCCCTGAAGAACCTGGTACAAACTTCTCTCAACTCAACTCTCAACCTCACCTCCAGTCCTATTTCTCATAACAAACAAGCCTGCTTCCTCCTTTACTGAGGAAATTAGAGCCAACTGCCACATGGTTCTTTGTATTCTGCATTCTGTTCCTTAAACCTGGTCTAGATCTTTACCTATCATCTCTCTTCTTCACCTCCAATTATGAGGTGGCTCTTCCCAATGCCTGACTCCTTTACTTGTGTCTTAATTCTATCACTTCTAGGCTCTTCCAGAAGCTTTCCTGGACAACCATTCTCTCTCATTTTCCAATCTTGAGTCTCTAGCTATTGGTTCCATCTCCACTGCCTGAAAAATTTGTGAAGTCTCCCCTATCATTAAAAAAAAATAAACTACACTCAACCCTGTCATCCCCTCGGATTTTTGTTTCATATATATTAACTATTTATTTCCAAACTTGGCAGCTAGGTGGTACAATGGATAAAATTCTGGTCTAGGAGTCAGAAAGACCTTAGTTCAATCTGGTCTCAGATACTTCTTGGCTGTGTGACCCTGGGCAAGTCACTTCACCCTGCTTGCTTAAGTTTCCTCATCTGTTAAATGAGCTGAACGAGAAAATAGTAAACCACTCCAGTGTCTCTGCCGAGAAAAACCAAATGGGGTCATAAGCAGTCAGACACAACTGAACAACAACAATTTGTAAATCGCTTACCGTATAATAAATGGCACTTAATAAATGTTTGTGTCCTTGCTTCCTTTCATTGTTCCTTGTAGTCTCTTACTCTGATTGGCCAGTTCCCCCCAGAACCTCCATTTTATGGAAAATATCCAGGCCAGTCATTCCTCTCCATTGCTCCGTTCCTGACATTTTGGACTTTCTCTATGAGGTTCCTTTCTTCCTTATTCTCCCCCTTTTCAGCTTCCTTCTATGTATTCTTCCATTAAAATAGAAGTTCCTTGAGACCAGGGATTGACATTCTGTTTTTATTTGTATTTCCAGTGCCCAGCACCATTCAAGCCCATTATGAGTGCATGTTGCTATTTATCCTTCCTTTTAGAAAGAGGACCAATGACATCATGAGGCAATATCTTGACTTTCCAGTGAATTGGATTTAAGTGAGACAAAGTTGCATGAAACTGTCAACCTCACTCGTCTTCCAGAGCCATCAAAGACCAGTGGCAAGCGATAAAGTGCTCTTCTCGGTGGTGATGGCCGGGATGCAGTGGATGATCTCGGCACCTTTTGATGTCTGACCAAGTTCCAAAGGCACCAAAGTACTCCAAAGTGCCTTCTTAAGCCACCTTCATGGCCATTGGATCACACTGTTCTCATCTACCCATTTTTCTGGGGGACGTTTTCACAAGCTGGGAGTAGACATTCTCCTAACTCACCACTAGATCTGAGGCCTGTCAGTTAACCTCCACCTGCTTATGTGGACGTTAACTAGCCCATCTAGTTAAACCATCCACTAGCCCATCGACTAGGATGGTTTCGCCAAGGTAGTGGCACAGACTACAGCTTCTTGGAGCCACAGGGGAGACTTGAGTTTCAGGTAGACATCAAAGGTGGACAAGCAAGCCTGAAAAGGGCTTGGCAGCCCTCACTCCAGAGGTGCTGCCCCACTCAACCCTGAATCCCCCATGCACCCTTTGTAAGAGTACAATAAATACTTGTTGATTGATTTGCTAAAGCTTTCTTAAGTGACAAATCATATTTTTCTGAGTCCACCTCTATTCTCTCTGCAGCTTTTAACACTGGTGACCATCAGTCAGTCAGATGAGAAAACAAGAATTGATTAAGTATTTAACTCTGAAATAGGAACTATGCTAGGTTCTAGAGATACAAAAAGACCAAAAAATCGCCCCTGTCTTCAAGGAATTCCCTTCCTAATGAATGGGAAACAACTGGACACCCACATACGATATATACCAATTAGATGGAGGGCAGTCTCAGAGGAAAGATACTAACAGCAGATGGGAACATGAAAGGTCTCCTGCAGAAGGTACCTTTTAAGCTGAGTCAAATCAAGCCAACTAGAATGTGTAAAGTGCCTACTGTGTGTCAGGCACTGTACTAAACTCCAGGAGATAAAAAGAAAGGCATTCTTTCTGATTCTCAATTCTACTCTTAAATAGCTCACAGTCTAAAGGATCCTGAAAGAAGCTTCCAAAACTATTAAGGAGAGGCGATGGAAGTGGAGGATTCTAGGAATAGGACACAGCCAGTGGAAAGGCACAAAGGTGGGAGACAGAGTGGCATATCCAGGGAATGGGACAGAGGTCATCCTCTCTAGCTGAATACCCTTTCCTCCTTTGACTTCTGTGACACTGCTCTCCCATGAGTTTTTCACCTAGGTGATTTCTCTTTCTCAGCATCCTTTTCTGGATCATCAATCATGACTCCCACTCCTCAAACATGGATACCCCCATAAGTTCCATTCTGAATTCTCTCCTCATCTCTCTGCACATGTTTTCACTTGATGATTTCATCTGCTTGGGGTTGAATTATGCCCCCTCTACCAATCCCACTTCTTCTAGGAGACCTTTCTCAGTCCCTCCAGATGCTAGTGCCTTCCCCTCTCAGGTTATCTTCCATCTATGATGTATATATTTTATATGTACTTAGTTCCCATGTTGTCTTCTCCATTTGAAGGTGAACTCCTTGATGACAAGGCATAGTTTTTGTCTTTCTTTTTTTAGCCCCAATGCTTTGCACAGAACCTGGCACATAGTAGGTATTTAAATAAAAGCTTCTTGACTGACTCCCACACACTCGTTTCTCACTTGGATTTCAGTTACCATTTCTAAGTTTCCATATGAACATTCCATTTGGTCCCTCAAACTGAAGGAGTAGGTAATAATAGTTTGAGAACTGACTTGCAGCCTGGGATTTTGAGTTCAAAGGGGTGCACATTCCTCTCTCAGAGCCAAAAGTAGAATGGCAATCCCTCTGAACTACAAATCCCAGGTTGACAGTCAGCTCCCAAACTCTTATCACAAATAAATGAATGGATGAATGGATGCTGCCTAGATTCGATGAATGGATAAATGGAAGATGGCTAGGTTGAATGAATGCATAAGCAAATCATGATTAGATTGAATGAATGAATGATCATTAGGCTGAATGAATGCATGTACGCATGATGACTAGGAAGAACTAATTAATTAAGTAATTAATTGATGTCCAAGTTGAACATCTTCAAAAAAGAACCTGAGAGAGCAAGGAGAAATATGGAACCCAACGTCCAAGCTTGGGAGGTCTGCCTCAATCACCACCACCCCATCCCCTTCCCTGCTTGGGTCCCAATGCCAGGATGAAACTATCCAAGAGAGGCCAGATGGTGCCTCTGATTTCATTTAGACTTGATAGGTTAAAAGAGCCTAGAGGATTAAGCACTGTAATTTGTACTTGTGCCCATGTGTGGCAGTGTATGCACAGCATGGGAGCATGGGAATCAGGGGCTGTGCATGTGAATATACTTAATTAGGTATTTTTTCCCGGGTCTTGGTTTTCTCATGGATTGGACCTTGCTAGCAAAGGTCACACAGCAGAGTGAGCCTGCCATAGTGGAAAGGGCACTGAACTTGGAGTGTGGCCTTGAACAAGCTACATCCTCTCTCCAGGCCTTGGTCTCCTCATGTGTAAAAGAGGAGATCCCTTCCAGTTAGAATGCATACAGACACAAGTATATGTGGGTGGGATTGTGCCAGGCCTGGAGTTAAACTTGACAACTTATTAAATATTCACCAAACAAATCATCAAAGGCTACAAATCATGGTTTGATTTATTGTTTTGGTGATTATTTAAACGTAAGAAAGTGAGGAGAGGGGCAGCTAGGTGGCACAGCGAATAGAGCACCGGCCCTGGAGTCAGGAGTACCTGAGTTCAAATCTGGCCTCAGACACTTAACACAAAAAACTAGCCTGTGACCTTGGACAAGTCACTTAACCCCAACTGCCCTCCAAAAAGCAAAAAAAAAGGTGAGGAGAAAAAAATTACTAATAGAGATTAAATTTTTAAATTTGCTTCCCTTTTTTGGAGAGCCAGCTGTTAAACACACCCGTGTTATGCTCAGCTTGGCAGCCTCAGGTGTCCATTTCTGTATCCTGAAGTACCACTGGCCCTGCAGCTCATACCTGAGACAACACACACACACACACACACACACACACACACACACACACACCTCCCTAACTCTTCAGACAGCTCTAAGTTGTCTGACTACTAACCTAGAAATTTTGTGCTTGGGACAAATGGGTTAAAAGATGGCCCTCTGGTGGGGTACTGAGAGACAATAGTCTCTGGGCTCCTGGCATGAAGCTGCTGGAGAAGAGAGAGAAGAGGAAGGTTGTCATGACAATTCAGAATGGAACTTATGGGGGCATCCACGTTTGAGGAGTGGGAGTATGATTGATGATCCAGAAAAGGATACTGAGAACGAGAAATCACTTAGGAAAAAGACTCATGGGAGAGCAGTGTCATGGAAGTCAAAGGAGGAAAGGGTATCCAGCTAGAGGGGATGGCTTCTGTCCCATTGTCAATTCCCTATGGAGAGGGACTGAGCAAAGACAGGCAGGGGAAGACCTTATCTCATCTCATGAGTAAAACATGTCAATAGACTACCCTACAGATTCAGCACCTGGGACAATTCCCAGTTTGCACAATTTTCCTTAGGACTCTACCAACCACTAATCAAGCCCCATTTCTATATCTTCCCTGTAGGCATTTAATGGAATGGAAAAAGTCTTAGTTTGAGATACAGAGGAGCTAGATTCTAACCCAAGCTTTATCATCAGTTCATTATATGTCCTTGAGCAGGCCCTCTTCTCTCCTTAAGTCTCAGATTTCTCCTCTGTCTTTGACTAGACAATCTCTGAGATCCCTTCCAGTTCTGACATTCTATAATTTGTCCAAGGTCACAGAGTGAATTCATAGAAGAAATGAGACTAGACATCAGTGTTCCAGTCAAACTTCTCTGCACCCCTACCTGTATCTATATAAGTACAAATGGGCACACATACAATTAAGCCAGGCAGTCAATGAACATTTATCCAGCACTTACTATATACATGGCAGGCACTTATCAGAGCTAGAAGAAACTTTAAAAATCACCTAGTTTGCTTTACAGTTTGAGAAGTTGAGACCCAGAGAAAGGAAAGGACTTTGTCCAAGATTATTCAGCCAGTAAGTAGCAGAGGCAATATTTGAACCCAGATGCAAATCAGTTGATCCACAAGCATTTATAAATGGCCTACTATGTGCCAGGCACTGTGTTAAGCAATGAGGACACAAAGACAGATCTGATACAGTATTTGCCCTCAAGTGGTTTGCTTTCTATTGGGAAGTTTAGACCCTGCTGTACACAAAGACACACTAGTGAGTACACACTTGTGAATGCACACACACACACACACACACACACACACCCTTATGCTCAAATACACTCTGTCTCTTGCTGCATTAGCTCTGACTACAAATGCAATTTCTTCACCCTCTCCCCCCCTCTGCCCTTCACAAGTTAACCTGGATCAATCTTTATCGATTGCTCTACTGCAGAGGAAGAGGAAAGGAGGGACTGCTGGAGGCGTGCCTAGCTGGGGAGAGGGAGCCAGATCAGACTAAAGTAGGGATTCTTTACTTTTTTGCATGTCATGGAGCCCTCTGGAAAACTGGTAAAGCCTATGAACCCCCTCTTGGAATAATATTTGTTGCCTAATTGAAGAAAATGCTATAAATTTTGATCAGACATTAGTGAAGATAAAGGCATATTTTTCCCATCCAAGTGCAGGGACCCCCTAAAATCTCTCTATAGCTAACTCAGGGATATGTGAACCTCATTTTGAGACCCCGTGGATTACAAGCTGCCTGTCTGCTTGAGTTTGAGAAGAGCTGACATGCCAGGAATAAAATTCAGTTCTTTCCAGAAGTTGCTCAGTTCTCTGACCCTCCCCTTTTCCAAAGACTAAAAATCTTTCCTTCCCAAAACTAAACTTTACTCCCTCCCAAGGCTACTCCTCTTCTTTTTATTTCTTATCCTATAGTCACTAGGCCTTTCCCACACCTGGTTATCTTCCCTTCCTAGATAGGTTTCCTTCTCCTACAAAGTTGGATTTTCTTTCTTTCCAAATCTGGTCTCCTCTTAATCCTCAGACTTTGTGCTTGCTTTGTCCCAGGGCTATTCATTTCTCCTTTTACTATAATAAGACTCTCTCTTTCCACAAATGGAACAGCTTTTTTTCTTATGGTTGAGATTCCTCTCTCCCTGCCCAAACTTAAGTATGTGTAGTGCATGGTTTGGGTGTGCTGGTCCACCCAGGAACAAGCAATTAAACAGTGAAACCAATAGTTCAATAAGCATTTATTGAGTGCCTACTATATACTAAGCTAGCAATACAAATAAAAAACAAAACCAGTGCCTAACCTCAAGGATCTTACATTCTAACAGAGAAGACAGCATGTACATTACTAGGTCCATATAAAACACATACTGAGTGGCTGAAAGGCAATTTCAGAAGAGAAGACACCTTCCACATGTAGCTCCCTTCCAGTTCCCCACAGAAACCCAGGCAATGGAAATGGTCACCCCAGGGTGTGTCCACCTACTGGTCTATGCTCCACTCATGTATGTTCTCAAAATTAAACCTTCCTTCTCAAATTAGGATTCTCTTCCTTCCCGAGATTTGACCTCCCTCTTTTGCCCGGATGGGCCTCTTTCCTTCCCAAACTTCATCTCCCCTTAGCTCCCCAACCTCCCTCTTTCCAAAAGACAGATGTCCTTCTGCCCTAAGGAGGGGGCTTCCCAATCAATCAATCAATCAACAAGTATTTATTAAGTACCTACTATTATAGGTCCAATAAAAATACTTAGCATATATAGAAAACTTTAAGGTTTGTTAAGTGTTTTATGAATATTACCCAATTTGATCCTTACAACAACTCTGGAAATTAGACTCTATATTATCTCCATTTTACAGATGAGGAAACTGAGGCTGACAGCAGTTAAGCTGCTGTCAGCCTCAGTTGGGGATACAAAAGAAATGTTTAAAAAATCCCAGCTCCCAAAAAGTTTATATCCAAATGGGAGAGAAATAAGCAAAAGTATAATGTGAAGTGAGAAGATAAAAATATATGCCCAGTAATTAA
>CM053594.1:14118535-14136347 GCA_028646575.1 Pseudocheirus occidentalis
GAAAGGAAGGAAAGAAGGAAGGAAGGAAAGAAGGAAGGAAGGAAGGAAGGAAGGAAGGAAGGAAGGAAGGAAGGAAGGAAGGAAGGAAGGAAGGAAGGAAGGAAGGAAGGAAGGAAAGGAGGATTTACTGAGCACTGGTATATACCAAGCACTACAGTAAGTGCTGGAGATACAAACAGATTAAAAACAAGCCCTAAGACTGCACACTCTCAAGAAATGCTCAGCCTAATTGGAAGAGACAAACTATAAAAGCAAGTTTATCTAGAGTATAGATGGAAAGGCCCAAAGTCCAAAGAATACAGCCTTGGGACTGATGGACAGAAGTCCTTGGGTTGCATCAGGAGGTCAGGTGACAGAGCCCAGGTCTCTGGAAGACATTGAGACCAGAAAGTTGTGGAGGAACACAGAAGAAGTAACAGGACAAATGGCAAGGCCTGGTGTGTTCATCCATCTCGCCAAAAAAAATAAGATTTAGTGACTCCTGTCTCATCCAAGCGGTGTGAATAGTCACTTGAGGCAGAGAAGGTAACACCATCCTAGACCATACATCCTGTATGTGTCAGAGGCTGGACTTGAACACAGGTCTTTCTGATTCCTTGGCTCAGATATAGTGAACCCAAAGTCACCATTCTTTCCACTGTATCAGTTGATACAAAGAGCAATAGTACACAGTGCTTGCCCTCGATAAGCTTCTTGGGACACCTCAAACTGAGATATACTGTAGATATCTCAAACTCATCTAAACTCTAGTCTAAAACTAAACTCATCTTTCCCCAAAAAATTTTCCTATTACTATAGAGGGCAACAGCATCCTTCCAGTCCCTAAGACTCACAGCCTAAACATCAGACTGGACTCCTCACTCTCTCTCATTCCCCAGATCCAATATGGTGCAAAGATCTGTCAATTTCACTTCTTCAGCATCTCTCATAGATTTCACCTGTGCAGCATCTCTTGTAGATTTCACCTCTGCAGCATCTCATTCTGGTACAGACTCTCATCACCTCCCTCCTGGACTATTGCAATAGCTGCTGGGCAGGGGGATGGCTGCCTGCCTCAAGGCCCTCCCCCTCCAATCTATGCTACACTCAGCTTTCTACACTGATCTTCCTAAAGCTCAAATTTGACCACAATTTGATCACCTCAAATTTGATCACAATCCTGCTTAATAAACCCCAGTGGTTCCCAATCACTTCCAAATATAAAACCCTCCTTTTGGCATCCAAAGCCTTTCATCACTCATCCTTTCGTACCTTTCTGGTCTTCTTACATTTTACTCACCCTGCTCCTATTCCTCACACACAACACTCCATTTCAAATGATTAAATGAGATTATACTTATAAAGCACTTAGTACAGAGACTAGTTAGTTAATATATTCTTATTTCCCTTCCTCTCCACCCCCACCCACATCAAGTCTTTTCACTGGCTGTCCTGTTGGTTCCTAAATTGTTCTCCATCTTCACTTCCAACTTCCTTTAAGTGTCTAACCTTCTGAAAGAAGCCTTTTATGGGTCTTCCTTAATGCTAGTGCCTTTCCTCTGAAATTGCCTCCAGTTTATTTATTTTAGGCAAATAGGGTCAAGTGACTGGCCAAGAGTCACACTGCTAGAAAGCATCTGAGACTGGATTTGAACTCAGGTCCTCTTGACTCCAGGGCCAATGTGCTAGCTGCTGTACCACCCAGCTGCCCATCCCATATATATTAAATAGAAGCATCAGCAGGTATCTGTATCTCTGTATCTCTGATGTCCTTGTATTTTGTGTATTATTAATATGGCCATGTGTGTTGGCATTTTATACCAGTATGCATGTATAGAAGAGCCATCACACCCTCAGAATCAAGAATATCTGTGTACAAGGCCCATCTCTGGCACATACTGGCTGTAATCCCACTTGTGGATAGCACCTCTTGGTAGAACATTTGTTTCCTTGAATGGATCTGAAACCTGAGCCCCTGAGTCCTTGCCCTGTCCTAGACTAGAGGTATTTCCTAACGATGACCACATGATTATTTGTTTTCAGTTTTTACTCCATTCCCTCCCCTCGCAGTGTTGGGCTGTTGTAGACACTTGTCCACCATGAAGACTCACCTGTTAGCACTGGGTAACCACCTGATTGTGTCCCCTAATGCCAACCTTGGCCTGACCATGGGCATTAGAAAACAGAAGCCACAGGACGTCACAATCTGCCTGGATATTTATCCAGTCCTCCTGTTCACTTTTTCCTAACTTGGCTTTATCTTGGGTGGATCCCAGGGCCATAACCTGGGCTTTGTGAAAGCCCTCAGGGCTATAGAGGTTGCTGCACCTGGGCCCAGAGGAGACCTCAATGGGGCTGAAGGTTGTAGCCTTCTTCTCTGGTTGGGACCATCTAATTGGCTTGAGATGCAAGTCAATGTTTGCAGATTTGGGGTGAGAAGATTACAGAGTTCAGCTGGAAAAGACCTCGGATATCTTTGAGTCAGAGGAAAGTGCCTTGCCCAGGGTCACAAAGCTAGGATTAGAGGCTAGATTTGAACCTGGATTCTCCTGATTCCAGGTCCAATGATGTAGCTTCTCTTATTTGTGCATTGGTATGTTTGTAGGACGATATTTCTTTTTCCTTTGCTTTTGTTTCTTTGGGGGGGGGGTCAGTGAATACACGTTTGCCTACAGGTGCACCAGGTATATAGGTGCGTCTGAATGTTTGTATTCCTAATACATTAGCACACAGTAAGTACTTCATAAAGGTTTGTTGCTTACGATGATGAGTTCATTGTGGATATAGGTTTGGGAGTATCTCTACGTAACAGTACGTATTTATGTGTATGTGGATCTGTCTCTGAGTTTATATGCTTACCTGTCTGTGTGCTTATGGAGACTGAGTGTGTCCTCTGTATGGACATACATCTCTATCTGTGTGAGTGTGCGTGTGCATGTGCGTGTGCGTGTGTGAACGCCGGCCCCTATGTGTGCCCGACTGTCTCTGCCTGCAGGCTCTCTCTCCAGGCACAGCAGGCCCTTGGTTAAATGAGGACTTTCCCATTTCAACTTGCCTGGGGGCCATGCAGACTGTGCAGACACTAATAAGGCCCCCATCCTCACTCCTCGCTCTGTGGGGGAGAGCAAAGAGACCCTTGTGCAGATCGCTGTTGAGCTTGGCTGAGGATGCAATCACACAATCACCAGGCCTGGCTCATCAGGACCTTGGGGGACCCCTCCAAGCAAGGCCATGTTCAGCAAACTCCTGCTGGTCCCCCACAGCCTCGCAGTAGCTGAGAGACCAGGATGTTTATGTGGATAGCCACCAAGGCTGCCCCAATCTCAGATGGGAAGAAGGACTCTTTCCTGAGGGACCCCAGAACCTGAAGCCTTCAATTCCTGGAGACTGTGGATTTCCCCTGGCCCAGAAACACACTCATGCCTTGCCCATCCACACACTTCAGGAAGATGGGATACCAGGTCTGGAAGAGACCACAAAGTATAGAACTGAGAATATTAGAGCTGGAAAGGCTCTTAGAACAGGGACTATCAGGGGCTTAGAACAGGGGATTATCAGAGGTGAGAAAGGCCTTAGAGTATAGAATCTCAAAAATGAAAAGAGACTTAAAGATCATTTATTCCAGTGACCTTCTTTGGCTCAGAAGGAAATGAAGGCTTGAAGTGAAGGACTGTGGTGGAAAGAACTCTGGAAGTGGAGTGGGAAGGCCTGAACTTTATGGGAAGACCTGAACTTCATGGTGAGACCTGAATTTTAATCCAAGCTCTGTTACTAATCTGACCTTAGAAAATGCCCCAATTTTCTCTCAGCCTCAATTTACTTTTCCATAAAAATCAAAGTTAGATCTGATGCTCCCTTCAGTCCCTTGTATCTCTGAATCTTATGACTTGGGAAGTGACTTACAAAAGGTCTCCTGTCTTGACCCTGTCTTCCATGTCTTGGCCCCCCTCACTCTCCCACAACTCTGCCCTGGCTGTAACTCAGTTGGGCCAAGAAGCTTGAATGAAGATCCGGGGGACCTGGGTCCTAGTCTTGGTTTTGCCACTAACTGTAGATGACCTTTGCTGTGTCATTGGACCTTTACGGGCTTCAGTTTCCCCATTGTTAAATGAGAATGAGAGTACATGGTCACTATGGCTGCTTTCTTCTCTCTGGTTCTAAGGTCCTGTGCTGGGTCAATACTCCAAGACTCTAGCCCAAAACAGCTCTGGGAAGAAGGAAATGAAGGGCCCTGAAGGCTGTTCCTTAGTCAACCAGGACAGTTGAAGGGCCGGAGGGAAGGCAAGGGTTGGTTATATGGCTTCTCTATTGCCCTACATCTGACACATCGTTGCCTTGGAGGCCTGACTATGGCAGGGCCCTCCCCAGGGGATCAGTGAGCCGGAAGAGAAGGCTATTTACCTCATAACTGTGTCTTAATTAGATCAATTAGCCAGGAAAGCTGGCTCAGGCCTGCAGTGTGCTCAGGGGGAGAGAAAGCTGGCTGGGACTCAGAGGTTGCCTGTCAGGGCAGGCAGGGCCTAGAGGGCCAGGTCAGGCTGTGGAGGGGCAGGCACTGGCCCAGGACAGATTCCAGGTGCCCCCTGGTCACCTTCATCTCTAAGCCATATCAGTTTTCCACTCAGCTGCCACAAACACTGGCTTCCTCCTGCCCATTCATTACTGCCCAAAGAACTGCTAGCACCCTCTTTTTGGCCTAGGAAAGGGAAGTTCAGATTTCTGAGGGCTTTAAGAAATACATTCACAGTGTGTAGGAGACAGTTCAAATCCCACTTCAGACATTTATTGCCTGTGTGATATTGTAAAAGCCATTGAATTTCTCGGATCCTCACTTTACTTACCTGCAAAATGAGTATGGTATGGCACATATTTCCTAAGGCTACGTAAGGAATCCAATAAATGAAATAGCATGCATAAAGCCATTTGCAGACCTTAAAGTGTTACACAAAAGTGAGTTATAATAATAATTATTGTTTGAGCCATTACTATTTCCACAGAATTGTCTTCTCAACAACCCTGTGAGGCAGGTAGCATGATTCCCATTTTACAGATAAAAATACTGATCCTTCCTCAGTAAGAGGAAAGCATATACAAGCTAGAAGAACAAGTATTAGGGATTAGGATTCAGTTAACCAGCCTTTATTAAATGCCTGCTATGCGCCAGGCAATGTGCCAAGGGTTTGAGATGCTCACAGACCAATGTGTGGGACAACCTGTAAGCAACTATGGACAAACAAAATCTACAGGGTATTTCAGAAGGAAGGCACTGAGATTAAAGGGGATGGAGAAGGGATCTTTACAAAAGATGGGAATTTAATTGGGACTTGAAGAAAGCCAGGAGGAGGAGATGAAGAAGAAGAAAAGTAAGGCATGGGGAAGAGCCAGTGAAAATGGCCAGGGTGGAAAGATGGAATCTATTACACAAGGATTAACAAGAACACCCACTGAGTCACAGAGCAGGCAATGGGGGAGGAGGTATAAGAAGACTGGGAAGGTAGGAGGGAGTCGAATTATGGAGGCTTTGAAAGGCAAATAGAAGATTTTATATTTGATACTAGCAGCAATAGGGAATCATTGGAGTTGATTGAATGGAGGGAGTGGTGATATGATCAACTCTGCACTTTAGGAAAGATCAGTTTGACAACTGAATGGGAACAGATTGGAGTGGGGAGAGCCTTGAGGCAGGCGTGAGGAGGTGAGGGCCTGAACCAGAGTGAGAGCAGAATCAGGCGAGAGAAGGGGGCATAAAAGAGAGATTCGATAAGGTTGGAAATGGCAAGACCTGAACACAGATTGGTTTGGGGGAAGGGGAGGTGCTGGGAGGGTGAGAGACAGTGAGGAGTACAGGGTGACTCCTAGGCTGACTAGGAGGACTGTGGTACCCTTGACAGTCACAGGGAAGGTAGGAATGGGGGAAAGCTTAGGGAGAAAGACAATGAGTTCCTTTTTGGACATGTTATATTTAAAATGTCTACTGAATATCCAGTTTGAGATGTCTACAAGGCAGCTGGAGATGCAAGATTGGTGGTCAGCAGGCAGATTAAGGCAGGATAGGCAGATTTGAGAATAGGATAACTGAGTATACTGGAGTTGGTGGGATCACCATATGAAGTGGCATAGAGGGAAAAGAGAAGGAAGCCCAACACAGAGCCTTGGCATAGCACCCTAGCCCCAATCAGCAACTGAGACCTGGATGAAGATCCAACAATGGGAGAAAGATTCAAACAAATCACCTGAATCTAAGTGGAGTATTTGCTAGTGAGAGACCCTCCAGTCTAACCTTCTTGTTATCCAAATTATCCCCTGGTCCAGAGGGGGTAACAAATGAGTGTTAGGAATGGGACTCTGTCCTAGGTCTTTCGACTTTTGGCCTAATCTGCTTTCCATCACACTGAGCTGTTGTTTTTAAATGAAGCCAAAGGTTCTGACTCCCTGATAGCCCAGGTCTAAGGGCAATGATTGGTTTTATTATGTTACTGCTAATAATAATGATGATGATAATATCTAGCACCTACTAATATCTCCTATCTTACTCAGCCAAACTGAGGTGAGCAGAAAAAGATCTGGGGGTTGTAGTGAACTGCAAGCTTGACACAATAAACAGTATTCTACTGAGAAGATAAAACTAATGAGATGTGAGAGAAGCTTCCAGAAATGAAGAGGTGATGGTTTCTTTGTTAGAGAGTCTGTCAAACCACATCTGGAGAATTCTATTCTGTTATGAGAGCTACATTTAGGAAAGAAATTAATAAGATGGAAAACGTCCATAGGAAGGTAACCTGGATGTCAAAAAGTTTCAAGTTTAAGCCGTAGAAGAACCGTTTGAAATAACTGAGGAAGTTTAGCCTCAAGAAGACAAACGGGAGGGGGAGGCAAGTTAGAGGTCTTCCCATCACACAAAAGAAGGATGCAACTTATTCCGTTTGGCTCCAGAGGGTCATGACCCCCTTTGGGGTTTTCTCAGCAGAGATACTGGAGGGGGTTGCCATTTCTTTCTCCAGCTCATTTTACAGATGAGGAAACTGAGTCAAACAAGGTAAAGTGACTTCTCTAGGTCTTCCTGACTCCAGGCCCAGCATTCTGTCCACTGTACCACTTAGTTACCCATACCATCTAAATGCTAGGTATTGTTAAATAGATATCTATTGATTTAAATTGCAAAATAGACTGTGGTTACTGTTAGCCTGATCTATAAATAAATAAAAAACATCAGTTCACATTTCTATGGAATTTTATGGCTTTACACGCATTTTTCCTTCGGCATTGTCTACACCAATGAGGGGACAGTCCCATATCAATGGACTTTGGAACAGGGACTACACTATGAAGTAAGACAAATATTTTCTAGATGAAGAAACAGACACAGGGAAGGTTAAATGATTTGCTTATATCCACCCAATGATGAGCATCACAGATGTGATTTGCATCCAGACTCCAAGCCTTACATGCTTCTCACTTTACCCAGATCCAGGGTCACATAGCTAATAAGTGTCTGAAGCTGGATTTGAACTCAGGTCTTTCTGACTCTAGGTCTAGGTTTCCATCCAAAGCAGCTAGGCTATGCCTTAAGTATTTCTATTTCGTCTCTAAATCTTATGATCTCTACTTGGAGTTCCAATCCTACTTCATGTTCACCGTACATTTAACAATATGGCCGAATGGATCATTCATAGACTAAGAGCTGGAAGTGGAGATGAAGTCAGGTCAGCAAGCACTTATTGCACACCCATTGGGTGCGGGGCATTGGGGATGCAAAAAAAGATTTTCAAGGAGACTTATGGGCTCCTTAGAGGAGTCAAATGGGAATTTAACTCCTTCATTTAACAGATAAGGAAACTGAGGACCAGAGACATAAAGTGACTTACCCAGGGTCACACTAACCAGGAGAACTGGCTTTGATGCCCTTGCCTGTAGGGAGCTTGGAAGAAGAAATGGATAAATATGCAAATAACTAGGGTACCAGAGATATGGAGTGATGCACAAAGGAAAGGATCAGACAAGTAGCTTACAGGGCTTTCAAGAGGGGAGGAACACCGGGCACAATGGAAAGAACGCTGGAGTTTAAGTCAGAGGGACTGGGTTCAAATTCTGACTCTCCTACTTATATTTTATGAGCATACCTCTCTGTGCCTCAGTTTCCACATCTATAAAATGAGAGGACTAGACTAGATGGGCACTAAGGTCCCTTCTACCTCTGAAGCTTCTATGCTGAGTAAAGAAAGTAACTCTTAAAGCCTCAGAAAAGGCTGCTAGGTGGAGTAGTGGATAGAACACTGGCCCCAGAGTCAGAAGGACCTGAGTTCAAATCCAGCCCAGATACTTCCTAGCTGTGTGACTCTGGGCAAGTCACTTAACCCCATTTGCCTCAGTTTTCTCATCTGCAAAATGAACTAGAGAAGGAAATGGTAAACCACTCCAGTATCTTTGCCAAGAAAACCCCAAACGGGGCTAAGAATCAAATATCACTGAAATGACTCAATAATAAGGTCTGGAGTAAGGGAAGCCTGGTTTCAAATCCTGCCTCAGAAACTTAGCTATGTGACCTTGGGCAAGTCATTTAACCTCTGCTTGCCTCGGTTTTCTCATCTGTGGAATGGGGATAAATAAAAAGGGTTGTTGCGAGGATCCAATGAGATCAGTTGTAAAGCCCTTAGCGCAGGGATTGGCACATAGTAAACACCATCTAAGTGTCAGCTGTCATTTTATTATTGGTCTTATTATTCCAGCTTAACCTTGGGCCAGTGATCTGACTTCTCTGACCGGCTGTCTCCTATGATCCCATGTTCACTCCTGGGGGATGGGGCAGAGGGTCAGAATGTGAGGTCCCTGAGGTCAGGGGTGTTCTTTTTCTGTTGTCTTTTTTAAAGCCTTTGTATCGCCAGTGCTTGGCATGGGGCCTGGCACATAGAAGGCACTTAATTGAATCAAGAAATGAAGAATGGCCCAGGGGAGAGAGTATCATACTTGGCATTGGAGAATCTAGGTTGGAATCCTGGCTCTGACACCAATTGCCTGTGTGACCTTGAGGAAGACTTTTCACCCCTCTGCAGCTTGGTTTCCCCACCTGTGAACTGAAAGTATTGGGCTAGGTGACCTCAGAAGTCCCTTTCAGATCTAATCTGTGAATCAATGCCTTGGCTGCTAAGCCAGGGCCTGAAGGAAGGGAGAGATATTAAAAGCTGGAGATGGAGAGGGTGCAAGGGAGTTGTGCCTCCCAGAAATAGGGAAGAAAGATGCTCAAAGGCATCCATGCCTCTGCAGGAGAGGCCCAAGATGACTACCAGCTCTCCACCTGCCTGCTGGGGGCCTGGGGGCCCCCAGGAAATGCCAGAGCACAGGGAAAGCTCAAGCAGCCTGCTGCTCACTTCAGTGCTGACAGCCCAGGGCTCATTAGGGCTCCCAAGTCTCCGTGGTAGCCAGGGAAGTGACAGCCCAGAGCCAGGAGCGCAGATGCTGAACCTGTCTCTGTGTGAGTAAACAGAACATCAAGTACTTCCATCCCCCCACACCTGCCTTCCAGGGAGACCCTAAGAGAAGGGAGTGGACTAGGAACTGAAAAAATAATGGTTTGTTTCCTGAGATGAAATGCAAAGGGCCCAATAGGGAGAGGGAGGAAATCTGTGATGAATTTGGGCTCACAGCAGGGTGCTATGGACCAAGTCCTGGGCACAGAAATGAATAAAAGGAAAAGAAAGGAAGGATGAAAGATCCGCAAAATTCCTGGCATAGTTTAGTACAAAAATCTCACGGGTGAATGGCCTACCTTAGGAGAAAGTATGTCCCTAATTAATTAATCAATGAGCATTTATTAAACACCTGTTGTGTGTTAGGCATAAAAACCTAAGTGACAATCCCTGACAGTGAAATGTCAGCCTTCTACAGGGGAACGTGTCATGTACAGATAAAAATATAAGAATGATTTGTTTGGGGCAGAACCTGTGCATTCATCAGTATAAGGGGGTGACTTTGGTGAGAAATTTCCTTCTACCAATATAACCTGACTTCTCTTTTGTGATTCTGGATCTTCCAGGGGTGTGTAGGACACTGGCATGCCTAGTAAGGGCAGTCTTCCAGTCAGGTTGCATCAAAGGCAGGATTTGAACCCAGGACCCCTGACTCTGGGAGGCCTTCTCTACCTCATAGCCAATACATTGTACATATGTGAGTGCGTATAAACATATACACATACATACATATATATATACAGTACACAAAATACACCCCCCAAAATTTGAGGGAGGGGGCACAAGCGGCTTGGGGAGATTCTCAGATCGGAGAGAGAAGACATCAGTCAAAGTCTCCAGAAGAAGCTGAATGACCTCTAGCTGGGGATGGTCGAGAGATTGCTATTCAGAGGTTCTTTCCAGCCTCAAATAAATGATGACTGCATCATAATGATACATAGCATTTGTAAAGTGCTGTAAGACTGGTTAAGTGGTTTACAAATCTTATCTTCACAACAACTCTGGGAAGTTGATACTATTATTATTCCCACTTTACAGCTGAGGAAACTGAGGCAGACAGAGGTTAAGTGACCTACCTAGGGTCACACAGCTAATACGTGTATAAGACTAGATTTGAATCCGGGTCTCCCCTGACCTCAGACCCAGTGCTCTCTCCACTGTACCATCTAATTGTCTCCAATGAATGAAAAGGGTTCTATTAAACACGGCCAACATACGGAAATACAAACAAGCAAAACAGGGCTTGCCCTCCAGAAGCTTGGATTCTAACTGAGCGAGGCAACACGGATCAGCAAATTGTGTCCCGTGAAGACGATTTGGGGCAGGGAAGTCACAGTCAACGGTGCCTTGAGCAATAAGGTAATTAGTTGTCATATCCTTTCCAAAAATAATGCTGGGCCTGGAGTCAGGAAGATCTGAGTTCAAATCACACCTCAGACGCTTAATAGCTGTGTGACTCTGAGCAAGGCACTTCACCCTGTTTGCCTCAGTTTCCCCATGTGTAAAATGAGCTGGAGAAGGAAATAGCAAACCACTCCAGTATCTGCACCAAGAAAACCCCAAATGGGGTCATGAAGAGTTGGAAATGGCTTAACAGCAATTAATGATTGGGAAAGTGGACTTATTCCACCAGCACCCCCAACACATAGACACACATACACATATACACGTATTCCAAAGTAGGTTTGCGGGTTACTTGCTATTTTGGATAAAGCAAACACCTACTCCCTTCTGTTGTTGCAAGTTATGAAGGAAGATGTGGTGTGTGCGTGTGTGTTTGCAGTCACACATACATGCAAACACTCATGTATGAATGCACGAGTGTGTTTATAGTTAATAGTCCACATTTCTGAAGTTTCATTCAGAAATGGATGCATGCTCTGGTCTCTTAGAAAGTTCATTAGAACAAAGAAATTGATCAACCAGAAAGCATTTATTAAACACCAACTATTATACCAAGCACTGAGTGGGAAGACAAAGACAAAAATGAAGCATTCAATGCCCTCAGCCTGGAGAAAAATAACTTAGCAGTGGGTGAAACATGTGCTTCCAGCCAAGATGGTTGTGTGAATGGAGGCAGACAGCTGCCCTCCCCCTCATTTATTCCGTCGAAACTCTGAAATGTGCACCAAGCTGAAAAATAAACTGAGAAACTAAAAGGACAGCTGGGCAGTACAGTGGTTAGAGCACCGGACCTGGAGTCAAGAAGACCCAAATTCAAATCTGACCTCAGATATGTATTACCTGTGTGACGCTGGATAACTCATTTCCCTCTGTTTACTCCATTTTCCTTAACTATAAAATGGGAATGAAAATAACACCTCCTTCCCAGAGTTGTTTTGAAGATCAAATGAAATATCTGTAAAGCTCTTTGAAACCTTAAAGTGCTCTTAAGGAGTATGCTAGTTACTATTATTGAGAAAGAGAGGAAGGAAGGAAGGAAGGAAGGAAGGAAGGAAGGAAGGAAGGAAGGAAGGAAGGAAGGAAGGAAGGAAGGAAGGAAGGAGGAAGGAAGAAAAGGAGAGAGGAAGGGAAGGAGGGAAAGGGAGGGAGGGAGGGAGGATGAAAGAAGTCCTGCCCTCAAAGAGCTTACCTTCTAATAAAGAAAGACAGTATTTATCTTGGAGCTAGAGAGGGGAAGGTGGGGGATTAGAATGGAGCCAAGGTAATCCTCCTGGCAACATGGTTTGGAGATGCCCAGTTAGTTGCAAAGTAATGTAAAAGCTCATCCCTCAGAGTCTAAAGTGACAGAAGTAGGAGTCTGAATGAATCCAACCTATTTTTTCTACATTTGGGAAAGATGCAACCCTGAGTTATAAAGAATAGCCCAATGCTCCCATTCACTGATGTGAGTGGTAGAGCTGGCCTGGGACCCTTGGTTCTAGAATGCCACCTCCTTCTCTTTTTCCACCCAGAGCTCCTAGCTCTGATGCCTGGGGCCAGGCACACCAAGTCTGTACCCTCTTCCTGTGATGGCTCTCACATTCATGGAGGTTTCTATTGTGTCTTCTCCCCACACCACTCCTCATCCCCAGACCTTCTCTTTTCCTGTTCAAATGGTGCATGACATGGACCTCCTCCTCTGTAACACACCCCAAGGCACTTCACCATTCTGGTTGCCATCCACTATACACTCTTCAGTTTATCAATGTCATTAGTCAGTCTGAATACCCGTAAGTGAACCCAGTACTCCAGGCATAGTCTGTGAGGAGGACAGGGAGCTTTCATCTCATCGACTCTGGCCACTGGACCTCCATTAACACAGCCCAAAATGTCACTGGTTTCTAGTAGGAACCCATTCATACCCAACATTATTAGAAATAATGGCTTACTTTCATATATGGCTTACAAAGTGTGTTACTCTCTATCTCTTATTCCCACAAGGTGCTTTGTGAACATGAGCTCATTTGATGCTCTCAACAACCTCATGAGGTAGGGATTACATGTATCTTAACCCTGTTTTACAGATGAATAAATGGAGACATTCAGTGACCTCCTTGTGTTCACACATGCAGGATGTGAGCCACAGTTGCTCTTGATTCTAAGAAGCCTCCTTTCCTTTATACTTCACTGCCTCTGATGTCTTAGGGCATTTTGAGGACAGAGCTATGCTCTATAAGGGGCAAAAATTAGCTAGTGTGTGCCATCCATATTCTGGGGCTGGGCAGACCATATTCATTCATTCATTCCTTCATGAAAAAAAATGTTCAAGGGCTTATTGGGTATAGAGAGCCATGTTGGGATCTGGGAGAGATATAAGATTCAGGAAAGCAACGGCCCTTGCCCTCCTAGGGCTCATAATCTGTTAGAGAAATGAAACATACAGATGGTTAATGCACAAGAAAGATACAGAAACAAGTGCTCGGTGATCCCCAAGGAAAAGTCCTTTCAAGGAAATTAGAGGTTAGAATGAGGCCTGGGGTGGACACAAGGGGGGCAGGTAGAGATACTCTTTAGGGTTTGAGGGGAGGGTCAAGGTGGAGCATCCCCAGACTACCTCTTGCCAGATGGCAGATAGGGAGCCCCTGATCCATCAGCGCAATGGACCTTAGAGGTAGATGTCACTTGTAAATGGTTTTGGAGGATCATGTGTCTCCATTTCCCCCCCTAATATATGTGATTAATAACCTTAATTACACATAAAATTGCTGCAATTGAAAAATGGGGCACATGTGGCTCCATCCCGTGACTGGGTCTCCTCCAGACATTTCAGGGTAGGAGACCAACCATCTTGTCCCAGCCAAAGCTCTCCATTTAGGACAGAGGCCATTTGTGCAGGGTTGGCTATACAGAAAACACAATGATTTGTTCGGAATATCCCTGGAGATCAACACTAGCATGTCAAACCTTAGAGGGACCTTAGAACAATGTCAAAGCCAAGAGGGATCTCACTCAGCTAAGGGGCACAGTGGAGAGAGCTCTGAGCTGGGAGTCAGGAAGACCTGAATTCAAATCTGGTCTCAGACACTTACTAACACAGACTAACTCACTAACTAACCCAGACCCTGGGTAACCACTGTCTACCTTGGCTTGTTCAAATATAAAATGGGGTTGATAATAGCTCCTACTTAGCAGGGTTGTTGCAAGGATGAAATGAGATATTTGTAAAGTACTTACTGGTGGGTCCCTAATAAATGCATATTCCCTTACTACCTAGAATTTTGGAACTAGGTGGTACCTTAGAACATAAAATTTTAAACTGGGAGGAACCTTAGAACAGAGAGTGTCTGAGCTGGGAGGGGCCTTAGAACAGGGGATGTCAGAACTGGGAGAGATCTTAGAACAGGGGATGGCAGAGCTGGTAGGGGCCTTAGAATAAGAGATGTCAGGGCTGGGAGGAATCTAATCCAACCTTTTCATTGGAAAAAATGAAGACACTATATCCTATTTATAGTAGTAAAACAATTCCAACCACCCCTGCCCTGATCTCCTCCATTGGAAGTCTTTGCATGGAAGGAAGTTTCTCAGAAGGTCTTCCTTTAATCCATCTTGCTGCCAGCCCCTCTCCTTCAGTCCTCAGTGAGGACAGAACATCTGGTCATCGTGGCTCAGACAGATGGAGAAGGCTTGGCACCAGCAGCACTAGGTCTGAAATGCTGGGTGTTCTGGCTGGGCCCTCTCCCATCAACACCCCACACCAGTTCATCATTTCCTCCCTATCCCACCACCAGCCAGCCCTAAGCACGTGGCAAGGGGGTGCACAGTTGTGAAAAGCAGACGGCCAGACTGTTACTATTGGGGTGACACTGCCATCAGCGTGAGTTCTCTGGATCATAAAAGGTAATATAATTAAGTCCCAGGATGGAATGGGACCATTAAAGCCTTTAGATTATCCAAAGGAAGTGATTGTGTTAATGAAAGGTTCTCTAATACCGAATTCGGTTTCCATCTATCTCCATTATGGGGGGCAGTTTACCTGGTAATATCAACACAGAGCTAATCACCTACCAGGGGGTGGTGGGGAGAGGAAAGCTTTGATGTTATTTCCCTGGTGACAAAGGGCTAATTTACAGGCTCTTCCAGTGGCCTCTAACATCAGGCTGTAAACCCACCACCAGCACTCCCAATCTCAGCCTAGGATCTCCTTGCTCATTCTGTTGCCCAACAACTGGCTGGGAGCTATGGGAGCCAGCTGATCAGTGAGTGTCCCTCTTAGATGCCAGGGGGAAAGGAGGAAAGGAACTGAGAGACTGAGAGATTAGAGCTTTTATTGGGAGAGGGCATAGCGCAGTTTGTATAAGCAAAAAGAATGTTCACCAAGGTGAGCATAAAGGAGGATGAGTCTGGATAGTTCCTTATCAATCACAAAATCATGGCTTGTCAAATATAGGCAAAACCTTAGAACAAAATTCATCAGAACTCACAGGTTGTGCTTATTCTTCGTTCTTGAAGAAGACCATGACAGCCGGGAGATGGTGACATGACTTGCAGATGACTTGGATTTGAGTGAGGGAAGTCTGTGCAAGATCACCAGTCTCACTTTCTCCTCCAGAGCCATCTGGGTCCAGTGACCATATATTCTTCAGGATGACTGGAGTTGGCCCAGGTCAGAACTAGGAGGGACCTTAGAACAGAAAAAATTAGAGCTGGGAGGGGCCTTAGAACAGGGGATGTCAGAGTTGGGAAAGATTTTAAAACGGGGGATGACTTTGGCCACAAGATGGACTCCAAAGTTCTAAAAATATTTTCAGCCCCAGAGAACTGAAACAGAAAGGCTTTGCTACCTGTTGTGCCAATATCACCATCACCAATCCTGTCCCTAAATCTCAGTTCATAATTAAATATTCTCTCCACTCTACTATCCAGGTTTGGACTGAGAATTACCTGGGTTATAGTCCTGACTCTGCTAGTAATCTATGACACTTTGGGGAAATCACTTTCCCTTTCTGGGAAACAATTTCCCATCTGAAAATGTAAAGACAGTAAGCTATATGGCCTTTAAGATCCTTTGTAACTCTGACCTTCTTTGTTCTAAGACCCCTCCCAGCCCTGACTTTCCCTGTTCTAAGGCACCTCCCAAGGTGCTATCTGTGTTCTAACAACCTTTCCATGAGGTAGACACCAATATTTTCAACTCAGTCCTCTACAAGGAAGACTTTGGGCACCTAAACCTCCAGCATCCAGAAACTTCAGTTAACCCACAACCTGCTGTTCTCACAACCACCACCAAACCCTCCCACATTCCAGAATTTTAGTTAAATGAAGTTTAGCCTTCTATGCTCTCCTTCTCTTTCATGCCATTTACCTGCGCCCGGGCAGTTGCTGCCACCTCCTTTGAGAACCAATGGGTTAACATGTCCCTTCTGTTTGCCAGCAGGAAAGTTCATTACTTTGACTAATTGCTTTGAAGTTAGTGATTCAGCAGCTAATGGAAAATGTATCTCCGGGTAATAGATTAATTGGCCGCTAGTGAACAGCCCTCAGCTGGAAGGGGCACGGGCTTCGGGGGATCCCCGGTGCTCCTGCCAAGCCAGTCTGAACCAGATAAGGATAGTCTAGAACTTTTGAGCTGACAAAGGACTTTGGTAACCAGCTGACCCAACCCCCTCATTTCACAGAAGAAAGTGAGAGCCAGAGAGAAGCATTTGATCATGGTCATGTGTGTATGAGAAGAATAAGAATCAAAGACTTTCTAAGCTGTCAGGGATTTTAGAGACTGGTCTTCATTATATATAGTTATAGGGGAAGAATGAGATTTTGAGAAGGCAGTGACTTGTCCAAAGTCACATAATAAATTAGTAGCAGAGTCAGAGCTGGAATCAAAGGATTTCCAGGTTGAGAGGTGTCTTAGAAACCAGGTCTCATCCTTCAGTGGGAGAAATGGAAGGCCAGAAAGGTTAAGCAATTTGCTTAGAACTACACAGCTAGTAAGTGGCATAACCAGGATTGAGAAGCCAGCTTGTTCTGGACTCTGGGCTAGCAGGGAAGCAGGGTAGAAAGAGCCTCCTATTTTCCCTGTCCCTCTCTTCCATCTCTGCCTCCTGCTATCCTGCTCACCTTTTAAGGTTTATCCTGGATCTCCCTCCGCCCTAAAGGATTGGCCCTTCCTTCAGCCTTGTTGAGGATGCTGTGAGTAGGCAGGTCAGTACAGTAGAATGAGCCCTGGCTCCATACTGGGCTCAAATCCTACCTGTGATGCCAACTTGATTTGTGACCTTGGCAAGTCACTCAACCACCATGGGCCTTTGTTTCTTCATCTGCAAAATGAAAACTTGGATTCTAGGTCTCCTGCAACTCCAAATCTGCGATCCTTTCCAGTATGCCACCTCATTCTCTCAAGATGGAACAAGAGCTCAGTGTATTTCAATCTCCCCTCTTCTATCTCCTGCCTATGGAAATTCCCCAGATTATAGAAAAAGGGAGGATGCCTGTACAGATAATTTGTCAGGTCCTTCCATGAGCTTCTTGGAAACCATGAGGACACTTAGCATTTCTTCCCATGTTACACATGTTGGAGAAAGGAGCAGGGAATTGGGGATGAAGAATGAGGAGAGTTGGGGCACAAAGTGTCTGCAGGAACCAGATGTATAGCCTAAATGGAGAGGGATAGGCGGGGCACACAGGGAAGGGCATGGATTGAACAAATGGTTTCTGCTACAGCTCTTGCTATACAATGCCTAAGGCTACTGCCTTACTTGCCTTGAGGGTCTGCATGCTCCTGGCTAGAGATGAAGGAAGGAACAAGGCTTCACTGAGCATTGACTGGTAAAGAACGGGCCAGCCTCTGGTCAAAGTGGGAAGGAGAAAGAGGTCGTCTTTTGAGACAGCCTGGGGATGGAAAGGCATGTGCTGGGTTTGGAGTCACAAGACTTGGGTTTAAACACATTCTATTCTTCTCCTTAGAGCCTGTGGGGACCCTCTGAGCCTCA
>CM053594.1:14136847-14166552 GCA_028646575.1 Pseudocheirus occidentalis
CTCTCTCAGCATCTGGAAGCTGACTAAGAAAAGAGATGGAGTTTTCCTGAGACCAGAATCTGGTGAAGGTCATCCAGAAGGCCAATATTTCTTCTAGGTCTTAGGGCCAGCTGAACTGCTGGACAACTGAAGAAGCATGACCAGGATAAGACTTTGTTTATTCATGGCCTGGCTGATCCTTGAGTTCCAGGCAAGAGAAGTGGTGAAGGGTTTGAGATGTGCTGGACCCTGTGAACTTGAGTGTGTGCCAGGGATTACCCTGAGAACTAGACAAGGACCTGGGAGCTGTCTACCTCTGAGGACTGGACGAGAACCTGGAAGCTGTCTGCCTCTGAATCCAGGTGACTGTTTGGCAGATTCAGGAGGGAGCTGGAACCATGGAAGGGAATGCAAGGAATCATAGAGACCACCCAGAGTCAAGATGAAGAAAAGGCCTCCCCTTGGATGAAACTGAGGTTTGCTGGATACCAAGGGGTGGAGAGTTTGTGTGGTTTTTTAATGATTATATTAGTGACTAACGACATTTAGTAATTGGGAATCTAGTTTAGTGACTGACTGCTAGATGAGTGACTGATTAAGTTAATGGTTGACCCATGAATGGAAGTTGGATAGATTGTAAATTGGTTGATTGAATCTTTAAGTGAGAAGGGTTTCCCCCTTAGGGAAACCAGGTGATTATTCTTTCGTTCCTTGTTCTAAATATTGTGGCCGCTGTAGTGAACACTGTGTGGCCATTCTAATGTTAAGCTGTTTTGAACATTATATTGGGCCTTTCTGTGATAAGATGTAATGTTGTGAATATTATATTGTGAATGTTTGCCTTGATTTGTAATGGAATAAACAGTGTTCACTATTACTGTGTAATCTAAATCTTAAAAGCTGTTCACGGTAGCATTCTTTTGTGAATCTGCTGGTGCATGGCATTATACAAGAACCTCCTAGATTTAAGCTATGTTTTGATGTACCACATAATCTACAAGTATTCATTAATTACAGAGAAGAGAAGCCTTTGGGGAGGCACATTGGATGCCCTCAAATATTTGACTGTCTTTTCTGGAGAAGAGGGATGATTGTTGTTCTGTGTGGTCCCAAAGGACAGAGCCTGAAGCTGTGTGGGGAGCTACAAATAGGCCACTTTAGGGGATAGGGCAGGAGTGATATGACAATGAAACCCATCCTCCAGTGGGATGGTCTGGAGTGGTGATCCCCATCCTTGGAGAAGTCCAAACAGAAGCTGGATGTCTACATGTATATTACATTGAGGATCCATTTCATTGAGGCAGCTGAGTAGCAAATTGGATAAAAGTAGGGAAGACTTGAGCTCAAATCCAATCTGAGATGCCTACTAACTCTGTGAACTTGGTCATGTCACTTCACTTTTGTCTACCTCAGTTTCTTCAACTTAAAATGAGGAAAAGAACAGCACCTACCTCCCAGGGTTGTTGTAAGGGTCAGGTGAGAAAATATGCCAGGCTCTTTGCAAATCTTCAAATGCTGTATAAATGCTAGTCATTATGATTGTTGTTGCTGGAATTGTTGTTATTGATAAGAGATTTGATTAGAGGCTGCTGAAGTCCCTTCCCCCAATTCTCCCAAATTCTGAGATTCTTCATCTCTCCCTCCACACATCAGTTCAAGTGTTATCTCCAGCACTGCACCCACCTTTATGACTTCCTTGATGTCTCCAGTTGCTGGTGCTCTCATCTTTCTTACCTCCCCCAGGAGAATTGAAGAGGGGAGGAATTCTTTACTTCACTGTCATCAAGCCTGGGGCCTGACATACTGTAGACACTGAGGAAATGTTGACTTAATTACAGTAAGTGTAGCTATGTATTTCATTTATGTTATCTATTAATATAATATATATAGTATAGTAGCTCCTATGTAAATATAATATGGAAAGTATAGGATAGATACATATATGTACATATGTATATATGTGTGTATATGTTCATTATTGACTTTTCTTTATACAAATTGTGTCCCCAGTATATTGTAAACTCCTTAGGCTAAAGGAGTTTTTTTTGTGTGTGTTCCTATATATGTATGTGTCTAGTATAGTGTCTGGCACATAGTAGGTCCTTAAGAAATGCTTCTGGAGTCCAGACAGAGGGATCTCTCTCCTGGTTGGTGGCAATGAGGCTCTGAAATATAACAAGTGCAGAGGAAAGGACTGAGACCCAGGAAGGGTCTGTGCTTGGTCATAGGGATGCAGCAAGTTATAAGCAGAACTATGACTAGAACCAAAAATCTGGAGCCAGAAGAGACGGTGGAAGCTAGTTAGCCTACCTGTGTTACCTTACAGATAAGAAAACTGTGGTACGGGGGGAAGAGGGGGGTTCAGTGATTTGGGCACGGTCTCCAGATAGTTGCATCAAAGATGGTTTTGTACATGTGTCCTCAGATGCTGGAGGCAAGGCTCTTTCCACAGGACCACACTGCCACATGTGTCTACTAGCAGGCACTGAAAGTGGGATAGCATCAGTCTTTCCAGGGCTATGAACTGCTTCATCCAGAACACTCACTACTTCTGCTTGGCATCACCAGTTTGAATCTAGAATGATTCTTTAAGGTCAAGCCCTTCATTTTCTAAACAAGAAAGCCCAGGTACAAGGAAAGAAGCCTCACAACTGGGCATTCACATAGTCCAGATTCAGTCTCAGGAACATATGACTTGTAAGGCACTTTCCATTCTTTCACAAGATCATAGATTCAAAGCTGGAAAGGAACTCTGAGGTCATATTCAATACTCTATTTTCACAGATGCAGAAATGAAAACATAGAGACATCAAGTGACTTGCCCAGGGTCACACAACTGGTAAGCATCTAATCTGGGAAGTGAACCCAAGTTTTCCTAACTCCAAGTTCTATTCATTATCCCACACTGCCTTGATGGGTCCAAAGTCAAGATTTTGTCATTATATCTCTGCTCCAGCAGGAGAAGGAGGCATAGAGAGGAATCCACAGCAGTCATTTCATCCATGAGCTGAAAACTGATGTGTTGTCAGTCTACTTTAGTGAGCAAAGCCCCGACTGGCCTCATCCTGAATCCAGATGCTTATGAAGAAGAAAGCCGCCCCACCACACACACATTTCCACTGGCCTCTCCCAGCCCTGACATTCCCCTGTTCTAAGGCCCCTCCCAGCCCAGGCATTCCCTGTTCTAAGACTCCTCCCAGCTCTGACATCTCCTGTTCTCAGGCCCCTCCCAGCCCTGACATCCCTGTTCTAAGCCCCCTTTTAGCTCTGATGTTCCCTGTTCTAAGGTGCCTCCCACTCTTACCATTCCCCTCCCAGTTCTACATTCTGTTCTAAGGCCTTCTCAGTTCTGAAACTCTCAGCTAAATTCTCTAAGATTTGTGGTAGCTCTTCTAATGATAATAACAACATGCACTTACATAACAGATTAACATTTGCAAAGCGCTATCATGTGTGTGTTGGTGTGTGTGTGTATATATATATATACACACACACAAATACACACACATAGTTACACATACACATATTATATACATATATACACTCATATATACACACATAGTTATACATAGCTACTATACACACACACTCATATAAATTCTCATTTGATCTTCACACTAGCTTCATGAAATATCTACCATTACTATTCCTACTTTATTGATGAAAAAACCAAGTGTCAGAGAACTTAAGGGACTTGCCCAGGGTCACACAGCTGGTATATATCTGAGGTGAATTTCCAGTCCAAGTCTCCCTGACTTTAGGTCCTGTGTTCTATCTGCAATGCTACACAGACTCACTTAAGGGACTTGCCCAGGGTCACACAGCTGGTATATATCTGAGGTGAATTTCAAGTCCAAGTCTCCCTGACTTTAGGTCCTATGTTCTATCTGCAATGCTACACAGACTCACTTGGAATCACAGAGATCAGAGCTAAGTGGGAATTTATATATTCCCCATCTAACACCCTCACTTTACAGATTAGGAAACCAAGGCACAGAAATATGATTTGCATAAGGTCAACGAGGTAGTGAGGAACAGAACTAGGGCTCAAACCCAGGTCCTCTGACTCCAAATTCAATCAATTAAAATTCTACAAGCATCCTTGTACCAGTCACTATACTGGGATATGGGAATCCCAAGACAAAAACTCAATAATCCCGATGGTCACAGAGCTCACCTTCCATCAGTATCTCATACTGTCTCTGCTCCATCAGTGTGCTCACTCAGTGACTCTAAGTCCCCAAAGTCCTAGATGACCAGGGCCAAAGACAAGCAAAGATGAGGAGAGGCTGTGGAGAACTGAAACAGAAAAACCTACAATGCTCTCCAATGCCAGGATGATGCTCTGACCCTGGTACATCATGTAGACCATGCCCTGCTCCTTACCAGCTGTGGGTCCTGGGAGAAGTCTCTTTTCTTCTCTGACATTGGTTTCCTCCTCTGAAAAAATGAGAGTCTTTGAAGGATCTCAAAGTACTCTTCAGCTCTTACTCTGTCCTTCACATTCAGGACAGTCTGGGATGGCCTGGGGAAGATCCTCTTCCATGGAGATTTCTGGTTCTAAGGAGGGCACTTATTGTGGGATTGTGCAAGGCACAGAGCCTCAATTTCATCTGTAAAATCAGAGAGATGTGAAGAAGTTGGGAATTCTGCTATAGAATAACTATACATACATACTGCTTTCACTAGGTTGGCTGAACTGGTTTTGTTCCTCTTTTTTCTTCTTCAATTTAAAATTTTTTTCTCAGAGGAAAAAGGAGGGAAACATCAGGAAACATAGATCATATAGAAATCAAAAGACAGCAAATTTTAAAAAGGAAAATAGCAAGAAGGCCATTCTCACTAATCTCCAAGGTTCCTTTCAGAGTAAGTTCCTATGTCATGCCCCACAACTCAGGGAACTCTCCAAGGTACCCTTCTATATGGGCTCTGCACATCCTCCCACTCTCACCCCACCTCACCACATCATCAAAGGACAACACAGTGGGTACGGAGCAAGTCACTGAACTCCTCTGGGCCCCAGTGTTCCTAATGTTAAAGAGTGGAGACTGGACTAAATCTCTGATGAAAAAGGGTCCCCTTCAAAAGGAGTCAAAGGATGTTGAGTCATCCCTCTGTCCCTGTTCCTATCCTACTCCTCAAACCATAGAAAAGTTCAAGCAATATCAGAACAACAATAATGATTCCAACAACAAAAACAATAATAATAAAATAATGATGACAACAAGAAAACCATAAAAATAATAATAGAAATAACAGTAATAAAAGCCATAATAATATTAATAAAAATAACTTTTTTAATATTTTAAGACTTCCACCACAATCCTATGAGCTTGCTAATGCAAAACATCATCTGCCTTGTTTTATAAAGAAGGAGATGGGCTAAGAGGGGGAAGTATCTTGTTCCATGTCACATATTTAGTAGATACAGGGCTAGGACCCAATCCTGAGTCCTCTGACACCAAGTTTTCTGCAGTCATATCTCAAACTCCCTCCCATTGCTGGATGAACATAGGAATAAGTCAACTCTCTGAGCCTCTGTGGGAGTGGCTGTAAATGCACCAACCCCAGAAACATAAATCTGGGAAACAGCAAAGGTTTTCTATTGCTGTTGATAATGATTGAGAGCTGAAAGCAACTTAGAAGGTCCTTGAGTCCAATCCATTCATTTTACAAGGGAGGAAACTGAGACCTGGAGAGGTTAGGTGACTTGTCCAATGCCCCACAGTAAACGTAAAAGATGAAATTTGAGCCCAGCTCCCCTGACCAACCTCCTACCATAGTCATGGACTGCCTACCACTTCCCTCCATTAACTCACAATTTTCATTGATAGCTCTAATTTCTAGAGCATTTTGAGATTTCCAAAGCCTCACAGTAGCCCTGTGAGGTTGGCTGTACAACTCTTACACCCATTTTATAAATCAGGAAATCTGACTGAAGGGACTAACCCCAAGCCACAGAGCTAGGAAATGTACGAGCCTTGGTTTAGACCCAGATCTTCTGATCTGTCCAGTATTCTTTCCACTATGGCACACTGGCATTCCATCCAGGCTGACACCTTCACTCTCCCCTCAGACATTCTGGACACACAGCCCTCGGAGCCTTTGTGTCAGAGTCTGAGAACAGCTGTGTCCCTGCTGCTCACAGCTGGTAGTCATGCCCTGGACTTCTTTAAGAAGTGTTGTGATATTTCCTATTGAGAAGGGTTTAGTGGATGGAAGAAAACAGCCCCGAGGAGTGGGAGGATTGAGTCTATATATGGGAGACAGAAAGGAAGAGAGTTAAGATTGTCAGCATGTGTAAACCCTAGAGTCTGCAGCCCCAGGGTTCAGTAATTAAAAATACAAATTTCTGTCATGGGAGGTGATGCTTTGTTCTGGGTCCTAATCTCCCCATCCCTCCCCTTCAAACATATACAATGATGCCTGCATTGGCAGGCTGTGAGGGGAAGGATGAGAAGCTGAGCTGGGGTTCCTTCGGTCTTGCGCACTTTATCTGAATAGTCAATACTAAGTGCCTTGTAGTAGGGTAAGATAGAGTGCTGGGGAGATGATGGGGATGAGAACAGGGTGATAGGACAGAGGAACCTAGAACCCATAGTGTCAGGGATAGCACTACAGAGAGAGGGATAACAGCAGAGAGAGGCCCTCACAATACTTCTGGCTGTCCACCATTCCTGGAATACACTTCTTATTTATTCTGCCTCTTAGAATCCCTACCTCCTATACCTTGAGATGAAATTCAAGCATCACCTTCTTCTTGAAGAATTTCCTGACCACTCCCCCAAAAGATATCTTGCAGCTGTAAGAGTCCCAACACCAGTGACTATAATTAACACAGCAAGCCCAGAGGAGTTATAACATACTTATACGTGTACGTGTGGCCTCCCTCACCTAGACTGTAAACTTTTTGAGGGCAGGAAATATTTAATTTTTTGTGCAAGGCATGTTGCAATTGTGGTTTTATTTTGTTTTTTATTTATTTATTTTATTCTAAAGAAATAAGATAAGCATTTCTATAACAGTGGAATAGGAAAAAAAGATTGTATATGAAACTGCAAATCTATTATGTACAATGTGCTATTCCTTTTATCTATAATAAATAATCTATCGTAAAGTTATCATGTAATTTCTTCTTTTTCCTTTTGATTCTTCCTTCCCCTCACCCTAGAAATGGCTACCATTAGACACATTTTATATATACATATATATATACACATATGCACATATATATGTGTGTGTATTATATATTATATACATGTAAATCCATTCCATACACACATTCAATACTTCTTTCTCTTCCTTCATATATCCATTTTAGTATCCCTAGCACCCAACCCAGTGCCTAGTGTATAACAGCTACGCCATCATCATCATCAGTTCAAAAATCATTTATTGAACACCTATTATACACCAGGCACTGTGCTAAGCATTGAGGTTACTAATAAAAAGAAAGACAGTCCCTGCCCTCAAGTAGCTTAAAATTGAATGGGGTGGGGGAGGCGGGACAGAACCCAGAAGGAGACAGGAAGACAGGGGCAGGGACAGGGGAGATACCAGGGGTAACCCAGCACCTTGTCCATGGAGTTAAACAAGGCAGAGCAGTAGATGCAAAGCAGAGTTGGTCATAATGGTGAGGGTCATCATCACAGACATCAGTTATATTGGCCATTAAGGTTTGCAAAGTGCTTTACAATGTTATTAATCCTCCCAGTATCCTGTGAGGTAGAGACTATTATGATGGCCATTTTATATATGAAGAAATTGAGAGAGAGAGGTGCAGTAACTTGTCTAGGGTAATACAGCTAATAAGTGTCTGAGATTGAATTTGAACTTAGCTCTTCCTGATTCAAGGTCTCACAATCTAATTGCCTCTAATATATACCTAATAAACTGACTGATTAGCAAAATCCCACCTTGCTTTTAAAGTGCAGCCCAAGCCCAATCTTCTCTATCCTTCCTCTCCCAGCCACACCACTACCACCACCACCACCCAGGTCACAATGACCACCCCTTCCTTTGAGCTCCTACAGCCAGAATGAGCACTTTTCAGTTGCCCATTGTCATAAATGTCCTTAGGATTGCTATTGCTCTTGCGAGCTCATGTCTGATCTCATCTATTAAACAGTAAGCTCTGGGAGAGCTTATTCTCCCACATAGTGCCTAACACCATTTCCAGTCATCCTGATGAATATCTGGCTACTGGACCCAGATGGCTCTGGAGGAGAAAGTGAGACTGGTGACCTTGCACAGCCCTCCCTCACTCAAATCCAAGTCAACTGCAAGTCATGTCATCATCACCCCACTGTCATGGTCTTCTTTGAGAACAAAGGACAAACACACCAACAAGTGCCTAACACATAGTAGGCTGATCAACAGCAACAAATATTTGTTAAGTATCTGGTGTGTTAGATCTCTTGTTCTAAGTGCTGGGGAAGATATAAAAATTAGCCAAAATATGATCCCATATATTGTGGAATGTACAGCCTAATGAGACTCATAAACATAGTATGCTGGTGTTCTATGGGCAGCCTAGAGTCAGGAAGATCTGAGTTCAAATCACACCTCATACACTTGATAGCTGTGTGACTTTGGGCAATTCACTTCAGCCTGTTTGCCTCAGTTTTCTCATCTGTAAAATGAACTGGAGAAGTAAATGGCAGACCACTCCCATATCTTTGCCAAGAAAACCCTAAATGGTATCATGAAGAGTCAGACATGCCTGAAGCAATTCAATGACAACACCAAAAGTATGTTATAGTTCATGTACAAATATTTCCATTTTACAGGTAGAAAAACTGAGTCTAAAAGAAATCATAGAAACATCTATTTAGAGATAGAAAGGGCCTCAGAGGTCATGCAGTCCAACTGACATACATTCTATGGGTGAAGAAATTAAGACCTGAAAAGGCTGAGAAATTTCCTCAAGCTCTCCCAACAATAACGATAACAGCTAACAGATGCTGTGCTGAGCACTTTATAGGTATTATGTCATTTGATACCCCTAACAACCACAAGAGGAAGGAATTTAATTATTATTCCCATTTTATAGTTGAGGAAACTAAGGCAGACAGGTTAGGTGACTTGCCCAGGCACACGTAGCTAGGAGATGTCTGAGTCCAGATTTGAACTCCTGACTCCAGGCTCAGTACTCAGTCCATTGTGCCACCTAGCCGCCAATCAATAACACCAGAGCCTAGACCTGAGCTCTCATCTGTTGACTTCAGGCTCCATGCCATTTCAGTTAGCCCCTTCTTCCTTCATGTCTTGTTGGCAGAACTCCAACTCAGAGCCCTGGTCTGCTGCTCATCCTAAGGAAGTAACCAGGCAGATTACCACGGGGCCAAGCAAGGATGTAGAAACTAAGCCATTTGTAAATTCCACTGCAATTCTCCCCATCATCACCACTGGAATCAGCCCTTCCTTGAGACATCTTAAACTCAGGAACTATATTCTTCATGTCACCCACACCCCAGGGCAGAAGCCTTTTCCCACTAAGGGCAGGACTCACATGAACTGGGTTCAGTCACTGGAAAACCTGACCCCCAATAAAGGAGATTAGATTTTTCACACATTCTCTGGTTTATAATGTCTACACCCTGGAGTCCCAAGAAGAATCCTTTAAATAGATCTTAAATAGGATTTACTAATCTAAAATCTCCCCAAAAGGATCAACAAGGTCATTTTGTGAAGAAATATGCAGTAGACAGATATGAGACATAGAATAGCTATTTTCTCTCCAACACACAAAAAATGCTTAAAACACAAAACACTCATGTACACATTGACAAATACTTAAAACATAAAAACATTAATCCATAGCAAAGGACTCCCAGTAGCCCATAAACAGATACAGAAAAACACTCGGAGGACTCATAGAAAGTCCATTAGCCCCATGATACTCTCCTGGAAGGTGAAGGGGACTTTGGAGAATGTCGAACAGATGTCAATTTCACCTAAATCTGAACCGGACAGGCAGAAACTCACCCAAGGAGCACAGTGTCTGGCTAGCCAGGCATGTCATCATCTTCCCCTCTAGGAAGGGTGTAACTACAGGAATCACCTGCCGTTGGCCAATGCCCAGACCTCTGAATGACTCCAGATCAGTTCAGCTCAAGAAGTAACCACCAAGACTGGAAGACGGCTGACCAGTTACCTGGGATCAGAGAAAGAAATATGAAATAGAAGAGTCATCTTGGATTTGATATCCAGTCTCAGGCTTGCCTAGCAGGTAATCAGTCAGTGAACATTTATTAAGTGCCTACTGTGTGCTGGACACGGTACAAAAAGAGAAAAAAGATCTTTATTCTCAAGTCACTAACGGGAAGGTGATAAGCAAACAAATATAGACAAACAAGTTATAGTCAGGATGAATAGGGAGTGTAGGAGAGGGGTGACATTAAAATCGGAAAGAGTTGGGAAAGACTTCCTGTGGCAGGAATTTTAGTTGGAGCTTAAAGGAAGCCAGGGAAGTCAGCACTTGGAACAGAGGGAGAGCATTGCTTACACAAGGGACAGCTGGAGAAAGTATCCAGAGCTGAAAGATGCAGGGTCTTCTCTTTCTGTCCCTGGAAAGATGAAGGAGAGCTCCCTAAGCCTCCCTAAGCTCAGAGCAAGAAAAAGAAGATGGTAACTTTTTGTTTTAAATCTATTGAGTGTTCAGCTCATCCTGGCTCAGATGTACTTTGGGGTACACACACACACACACACACACACACACACACACAATAAGGGTACAAAGGGATAAACTATTCTTCGGTGATTCATGCCCTTCAACAAGAAACATATCAGGTGAAAACACATCTATTGAGTCAACTACCAAAGGGCATTAAGCTAAGTGTGAATAACCTAGTTAATCAAGTTAGGAAGAAGTAGAATGTTTCCAGCCATTGGATGAAATGAGATCACAGCACACAGAAGTGTGTTGGGATTGGCTGAGGAGACAATCATGCTCTATGGTATACATCTAAACTAATAATTATAGTAGTGATAGCTAGCATTATGTAGTGATTTGAGATTTTTACAGCACTCTGGGAGCAGTAGGTGATGCAGTAGATAGAGCACTCGCCCTGGAATCAGGAAGACCTGAGTTCAAATCTCGCCTCACATACTTGCTACCTGTGTAACCCTGGGTAAGTCACTTAACCTCTAATTGACTCAAAAAAATCTGCAAAGCACTATATAATAGTGTCTCATGTTATGCTCACAACACCCCTGAGAGTTATGTGTCATTATTATTATCCTTGCTTTAGAGCTAAAGAAACTGAGGCATGTAGAGGTTAAGTGACTTACCCAGGACCACAAAGCTGTTTAGTTTCTGGTGCAGTACTTGAACCAGGTCTTACTGATGTCCCATTCAGCACTCTATTCACTGTGCCCCCAGCTACCTGGAGCAACTCTTCTAAAATTCCAGAGTTCTGGTGGTGAGCCAGGAGAGAGTAGTAGCAGCCAAGCCACTAGCAGGAATCACTGAGGGGAAGCCTCTGTTTCTTCCCTACCACTCTATTCTGTGGTCAGAAGGTCCAGAAGATTCAGACTTGTCATGAGCATCTTAGCACATTCTCTAGAAAAGCAGTGACTGGCAAAATAGTGTCTGCATCTAAAGCCATAGACAAACGAGACATTGAGGAAAGACAGCTTCGGGGCTCTACAAGAAGCCAAGAAGAAAGCTATAATATACCTACAGGAAACTTCATGGAAAACCCAAGAGGGGGGTAAAAAGACTTCTAGGAATTATGAGTAACTGCCACCTAATGCACTCTAGGTCTGAGCTCATTTCCCCCCAGACTTTATATGTATTTGGGGGAGATTATGCCTATTATTTGGAAGGACAGGGGTGTTGGGTTGTTGTTTTTTTTTACCAACTCTTCTTACCAGACCACTTTAGTAATGCCACTAAAAGTTAATTAAGTTTTGTGGGCTAATTCATATCAACCGATAATCAATGGATGAAACATGCCAGTGGGGGCTCATGAGTCATAGCATCAAACCAGCCACTACCTGCCCCCACTCCCCTGGATCCCTCTGGGTTACTCTTAGAACCTGGAGATAGACAAATAACATCCATTCTCTGAGAACCCAGGTGGCCAGTGAGAGTGGATATTGGGATCATAGCTTCAGAGCTTACACTAAAAATAAAGACAAAATAAATAAAAGGTATCTGGTAGGGACAAGGCATCTGGAAAAGATCTTTACAATAGTGAAGTAAATGGGATTAGCACCCTGTTATCAGAGAGCCAAGTCAAGAAAGGATGGGGCATGGGCTCAGGACATTTTGATGAGGGAGGGGAAGAGGATAAGGGTAAAGGAGGCAGAAGAGACTCCCTTCCCCCAGCTCCCAGGCAGCTGGAATGAAGTTCCCTGTGCTGACAAACACACGGTTCGCCTGGTGCCCTGACATACTGGATTTCTTAAAATACCAGCAGCTTCTCTGGCAGCAGCTCAAGAGACCGTTTCTCACACAATCAGACAGTTGCTAAGGTAGAGGACATCTCATTATTCACACTGTGGTTTAGTCGTTTAGGGGATGGATGTGGGAAGAACCAGCCCAAAACCACAAGAATTTCTTTTTACCTATTCCCCCCACATCCAAGTGCTGACAACAGCATCCAAGGCCCATGGTGCTCCCCCTCACTCCCCTCCATCCTGCCCTCACCCCAATTGATTAACCAGGAAGTTTAGCCAATGTCAAATTGGGCTGAGGCGGATCACTCAATTGTGGCAGCCTTAGGTAATAGAATCAGCCTGTGACTAAAAGGCAGGAGATCCAGGTTCCAGTTTTGGCTCTAAATGACCTTGGGCAAATCATTCTTATTCTTCAGACCCCAGAGAAGCCCTGGAGAGCAGAATGTTTCTTCCCAGGTGAACTTTCTTCATCTTTAAAATTAAAGTAATAAGATTACTTTTTTTCGAGGCAATCAGGGTCACACAGCTAGTAAAGTCAATGGTCTGAGGTCAGATTTTGAACTCAGCTCCTCCTGACTCCAGGGCTTCCTCTCTTTCTACTGTGCCACCTAGCTTCCCTTAAGGAAAATGATTCTTCAGGATCCCTTCTCCCTCCAATATCCTAGGTCCTAAGATTCCTTTTCCAGCTCTCAAACTCTGTTCTAAAAATCATCTCAGCTCTGACTTTCTCTATCCTATGCAAAAAGCCTCTTTGAGATCTGGTGATCTGTGTGCCCTAATTTATGAAGCCCTTACTGTGTAAAAGTGTTCTTAGAACTCTATACAAGGCACTGTGGAAGCCCCAAAAGGAACACATCCTCCCCAACTCTGCCCTCTCCCTCCTTCCCACCAACAAATCTTGTGATTTCTACTATTGCTCACATCCATCCCATCTCTCCACTCACATGACAGGCACATTGGCCTTGGCATCTTTCATCTAAATTGTTACAAAAACCTTTTAATTGGTCTCTCTGACTCCAATCTCCATCCTCCATCCTCCACTCAGCTGCAGAGGGGCATTCCTCAAACACAGATGTGACCTTGGCCCCTTCCCTTCCTGAACAAGTTCTAGAGGTTCCCATAATCTCCAAGACTAAATCCAGTCTCCATTTGGTTCTAAAAGTCCTTCAGGACATCGTTCCAGACTAAAAGGGCCATTATTCTTTGTACACTCTACTCCAAACAAACCAGCCCATTATGTTGTTCCCCAGACATAACACGCCTTCCCTTTCCTTCTCCCTCCCTCTCTTCTTGCCTCTACCCTTTGGAGATCACATCAAGAACCATCCCCTTCAAAAGGCCTGTCCTGATTCTCCTCCCACAATCATGTTCTGTTTATTTCTCAGTTATTCTCCACTTGCTTATTTGTTCATACATTCTGTCCCTCTCCATTTGGTTCTAAAAGTCCTTCAAGACATCGTTCCAGATGGGCCATTAGTCTTTGTACACTCTACTCCAAACAAACCAGCCCTTTATGTTGTTCCCCAGACATAACATGCCTTCCCTTTCCTTCTTCTCCTTCCACAATGATGGGTTGCTCTAGTAGACTGTAAACCCTTTTGGGACTTTGAAATTTTTTTATCTGTCTGTCCAGTGCCTAGAAAAGCGTCAGACACTTAATAGGTCTAGAAACATGTTAAGGCCCCACTATGTGCCAGGCACTGTGCTAAGCACAGGGGTACAAAAAGAGGCAAAAGACAGTCCCTACTCTCAAGGAGCTAAATGACTTCCAGTGTATATTATAAAAGGTAAGTGGGGGTAAAGAGAACAGTAGACCCCCAAGCCTCCATGCCAGATCTACTTTCTTTAGTATGAATCTTTTAGCTGACCATAAGCAGAGCCTGAGTGATTCACAAAAAGGTGCCGGAGGGAGGAAGGAAGGAAGGAAGGAAGGAAGGAAGGGAAGGAGGGAGGGAAAAAAGAAAAGGAGAGCAGGAGGGAAGGAAGAAGAAAGAAAGGAGGAAGGGAAAAATAAAGGGAAGAAAGAAAGGAAGGAAGAAGGGAAAGAATAAAGGGAAGAAATTAAGGAAGAAGGAAGGAGTAAATGAATGAATGAACAAAGGGAGGGATGGAAGAAAGGAGGGAGGAAGCATGCAAACAAGCAATATTTATTAAGGACCTACTATGTGCCAGGTATAGTCCTAATCACTTTACAAATATTCTCTCATTTCCTCTTCACAACAACCCTGCAAGCTAGGTGCTGTTGTTATCCCCATTTTACCACTGAGGAAACTGAGGTAGTTAAATGAGTCACCCAAGGTCACATATCTATAAGTGTCTGAGGTCAGATTTGAACTCCTGACTCCAGGTTCAGAGCTCTAACCACTGCACCACCTAGTCTTGCTATTTGGATGGGACGAAAATTGCCTAAAAGATGAATAAAAATAGAAGCCAACATGAGACATTAGCAGTCTTTGCACATAGCACAGAATCCATTTCAGAGCTGGAAGGGACCTCAGTAGTCATGGTATCCACGCCATATACAAAATGATCTCCTACTACGACATCCTTGAGAAGTGCTGCCCCCAAGGAGGGGGATCCCACCATCCCTCAGGGAAGCCAGTTCCCTGTGGGAGAGCTCTCACTGCTGGGAAGTTCTTCCTGACATTGAATGTGATTTCTCCTCTTTGTGACTTGAATTCTCTGCTCCTGGTCCTGATCTCTGGGCCAAGACCAAGGCTAATGGCTTTCACATGACACACTTTTCATCTCCTTGAAGACAGCTCTCTCGCTATCTGCATTGACAGACTCTAATCTATATGAAGTCAGGGACAAGTTTAAAAATCTCTGTCCCCTGCCCCCAGAATCTTGCATAGTGCCCTCTAGAGGGTAGAGGCTCAGTGCATGGGGGGATGAAGATGAGCAGTGTGAGCCAAGTCCTGAAGAGCTTTTTGGAGCCACAGACCTCAAGAACCTAACCAATGGACAATGAGCAAGATCCAAATTAATCCACTTGGCATATGAATGTGGACTCTATGTAAAAGACAATAGGTGCCGCCCCCCAAGATTCTTGAGTGACATGATGACACAGGCTTGAATAGGAAAGAGAATGGATAAAAGAAGATGGATTAGGAGGTTGTTGAAATAATTGAGTCAAAGGCTGAGGGTCTCCAAGGGAGTCAGAGGAGGGAAGAGAAGGAAAACAGAGACACCACAAAGAAAGAAGTAATGGGACATCTGTGAGGCCAAGATCCCCTTGGGGTCTAGCCGCCGCTTAGCTTTGGGGCCAGGCCAAAATGGCCCAGTTCACCCAGCCCTATTCCTTACGAGCTCCAGCTGCAATAGCCGTCGCCAAACTGACCACAATAATGCCCGCCAAAATCCATCATCCTGACACTGTGTCCATTATGGCCCCTCAATGTTAGAGGAAGTGCCAAAGGGAATGATGGTCACATGACTAATTCGGGGCTAAGTGCGGATTAATGACCAGGCCCCTCTTTTCTAGCCATTCCTAGGTTAATGGCCTCATAAAAAGCAAGCACTATTCTTTTCATTTCATTTTAATTTTATAATCATTGTGCTTAACAGCCTCAGGGAAAGCCAAGAGCTCCCTCCTTCCTCCCAGAGTGCTGTCTGACCATGAGCTTCAGGGCCTGACCCCTCTTGAAAGAGAGAAAGACCTTTCAAGCACAGAGGAACGTTAAAGGCCTTCTAATCCTCCTCTCTGTTTGCACTGGTGAACCTTCACTTAATTGGGGTGGGTTGGGCAGAAAGTAGGCGGGTGAAGATGAAGCCTCTTCTGGCTACAACTATGATAAAAAATTAGGAGACAGAGAAGTTCTCTTAGGTGTTCACATCCTACTGAAGCAGACAGAATACTGTCTTAATCCCAAAAGATGATTAAAAGTTGTCCTGGGCCTTACCCTCTTTGTGACCTTGGGCAAGTCACTTGCTCTAGGCTGATTTTTTTAAGTGTATATAAAATGTAACATGATAGCAATCAAATTGCAGTGCTTGTCTTTTCCCCTTGGTAGGTTTTTCCTCCAGAATTATTCTACAGAGGTGCCCAGAGAAAGGTCAGCCTTCCTCTTAGGTAGAATAAGGACCCCCAGTGATATCATCACCTCCAAAAAACATGAACATGGACCCCCATTCCTTAGAACCCCTTCACATGCTCAGCAGATAACACTCTTAGGAGCCCTGGTTTCCTCCAAAGCTCAGCTCCATGTGCCACAGCTTATGCCATGCCTTTTCTATCATAACAGTGGCATATGTTACAGTGGGGCTTCATCTCTGGCATGGGCTGGATTAGATGGTCAATAAGGTCTCTTCTAGCTCTGAGATTTGGTGATTCTGTGATCCTGTGATCATATCTGGCTCCCCACAATCATTTCACATTTGTCTTATACATAAGTATTCCTATGCATACTGTTTCCTTGCAATAGAATGGAAGCTACTTAAGGACAAGGATGGTTTCATTTCTGTCTTTGCATCCCTAGATCTAGTCCTATGTTTGGCACACAGTAGACATTAATAGCATGAATAAATGTTTGTTAATGGAATGATCGATTTCATAGGGAATACAACCTTTCAGCTCAGTATCAAATAGCCAAGGAAGACATGTAAATTCAGCCCATGAAGGCATAGCAAAGATATTGGGTCTTGACTCTGTCCCTTTCCAGCAATACTTTGCACACCTCCCCTCTTCTGTAAAAGGAGGCCATCATGCCCTATTCCAGGAGCATAGGTCCAGAGTTACTGGACCCAAGGGAACACAGAGGAAAGCTGGTCCCACCCTCTCACTGAGCAGAGAAAGAAGCTAAAGATCACAGAGGCTGTGCCTTGCTTCAAGTCATGAGTGTAGTTAGTGACAAGGCAGAGGCTGGAACTCAAGTTATCTGTTCTGCCTCTTTCTCACAACACTGCCTTCCCTCCTAAGGTCCAGTTTGTTCTATCCTGTGCCATTCCCTCAGAAAAGGAACCCATCCATAAACATGAAGGGCCTACTATGTGCCAGGCACCCTGCTAAGAGAAGTTTTACTGAGAAACCTGAGAACAGGCTTCTGTAGGAAGATGACAGAATCATAGGACCATCCATCTGGAGTTGGACAGGAGTTCAGACCAGTTATCTGGTCCAGAGCTTCTTAGACTGTGAGTTGTGACTCCATATGGCAGCAGTAAAAGGCTTCTGAACACACAACAACCACAAATTAATGAAAAATCAAATAAAAACCCAAGGTTCTTGCCTGTGTTGCATCATGCAACATCACTACAACTTTGGTACTGAACACAAATCATGTGTACTTTGTACCGCACATGCACTCAGGCTACACTGCTAAGATGTAAAAAGGGGTCATGAGTGGAAAAAATTTAAGAAGCCCTGTTCAACACTCACATTAGCAGATGTAGACACTGAGGCTCACAGTGGTCAAATAGTAATAGCTAACATTCGTAGAGTGCCTACTAAGTGCCAGGCACTATGACAAACACTTGACAAATTTTATGTCATTTTAATCTCGCAACAACACTGTGAGATAGCTGATATTATCCCCATTTCACAGATGGAAACAACTGAGGCAAACTTGCCCAGGGTCACATATCTAGTGAGTGTCTGAGGCCAGATTTGAACTTAGGTCTTCCTGATAGTGGCAAAGATGGTTTCTAAACATGGTTCTTCTCATTCTAAATCCAACACCATTCCATGCTACTTCTTTTTAAAAGAGTGAATATGGTTTGGAGGCCAGGAGACCTAAGAACTTAAAAAAAATAAAGGGAAGTGAAGGGATGAAGAGAAAACATTTACCTATCTGTAGGCTTTGTGCTTAGTCCGTATGTGGCAAACATAGGATGAACTGAAGGTCTTGAAACAGGGAGACCAAAAACCAACTTCCACCAACATGGATGGATGGATGGATGGATGGATGGATGGATGGATGGATGGATGGATGGATTGAGGGATGGATGGATGGATGGATGGAGGGATGGATGGATGGATGGATGGATGGATGGATGGATGGATGGATGAGACGTTATTAAGGTCTTAAACATATTGTGCTAAGCACTGAAAATACAAATACAAAATGAAAGGCTGTTCTTGCCCACAGGAAGCTGATATTCTCATTGGAGATTTCAGCACATATTGGTGGATGGTGGCCAGGGAAGGGAGATTTGGTCAGGGAAATTACAGAGATGGTAAAATGATGCATAGGGAGGTCACCTGAAGCACCTTTTCCAGAAGCAACAGTACAACTGATTTGATGACTATTTTAGAGCAAGGAGTGGAAAGGATGCCAGCAGTGAAGGTGTATGGAATTGTATAGTAGGCAGATGTCAAGATAGCCTCAGTGGATAGTCAGATGGGTGATAAAAACAAAGCTTTAACACTACTGAGTTCATGAATTTCCTGGGGGCCAAACCTGGACACCAGCTTGCCTGTGGCCTTAAAATCTTCTTAGATCAGAGAATTGAGTGCAGAAGAAAGCCTTAGACATCATCTAACCTGAATCCTGAACCTTACAGACCAGGCTGAAGGAGAATAAGTGACTTATCTTAGGTCTTACAGGGAATAAGTAGCAAATCCAAGTCCTTTGCCTTCATATTCAGGGCTCATTTAGCTGGGCAATCCTGCCCTGTTGTAAAAGAGTTAGAGCAGTCCTGGCCAGTGCTAGTGACCTCCCTCTGACACTACATCTCCCATGAAACCTGTCTAAATTTTTTCTGTACATAGCTATTTGCATGCTGTTTCTCCATCAGATTGTAGGCTCCTTGAGGGCAGAGATCAAGTTTTGGTTGTTTTTGTTTGCTTTTTTCCTCTCCTTTTATCCCCACTGCTTATCACAGTGCCTGGTACATGGTAAAGCACTTAATTAAAAATGCATGTCAACTGATTCACCTTTCCTCTGGAATTTTGACTTGAGTCCTTTGAGATGAGTATCTCCTCTGAAGCCAAGCAGAATCTCAGAGCTCCAAGGGATATCCAAAGGACAATTCATATCTGAGTCACAATATCCACCAACATGTCAGACAAGTGGCCATCCAATGTTTAATTAAAGACTTCCAGTGAGGGAGATCTCAACACCGCTCAGGGCAGCCCACTCCTACTTTAGGAGGAGGGTGTTAAGGTTCTTCCCCCAGATATCAAGTCTAACTTATGTTCTTGGTCATTTCTTTCCATTGTTCCTGGTTCCATCCTCTAGGGTCAAGCAGAACACACCAAATCCTTTCCATTGGAGAGTCCTTCCAAATCTTGGATACAGCTTTCTATTCCTCCTGTGTCTTTTCTTCAGGCTGAACATTCCCAATCACTTCAGGATTGATCCTCAGAGGACATATTCTCTGATACCTTTCACCATCCTTTTAACCCTCCTCTGGACACACTCAGTGTCTTTCTTTAAATGAGGCACTCAGCCCGGACCTCAACAGCAGGACATTCACTTGGTCAGTCCTGGATACCATGCCTCTCTCACTGCAGTTTAAGCTGCCATTAGCATTCTTGGCTGATGACTCACTGCTTCCCACCCTAATAAGCTTGGGAAAAGGAGATGATAGCCCAAGGTCTAGACAGGAAAACAAGTATCCAAGGTAGGACTTGAATCCAACTCCTCTGCCTCCAGAGTCTTGAATACAACATTGGACTTGGAGCCAGGAAGACCTGGGTTCAAATTTGGTCTCAGGTCCTTCCTGGGTGTATGTCCCTGGGTAAGTCACTTAACCTCATCTGCCTCAGCTTCCTCAACTACAAAATGGGGATAATAATAATATCACCTACTTCCCAAGGTCTTTGTGAAATGCAAATGAGATAAAATTTGTAAAGCCCTTTGCACAGTGTCTGGCACATTGTAGGCACTTAAGAGATGTTTCCTTCCTTCCCCTTCCTTCACCCCTCTCTACTGTATAATGCTGTGTGGGTTCATTAGAGCCCAAGACCTAAGGATGAAGACACCCAGGTTCGGATCCTTCCTTGGACTCTAACTAGCTATGGGACCTTGAGCAAATCACTTCTGAGCCTCATTCTCTTTATCCTTAAAATACAGGTGTGTTGCTATGGAGATCAAGTGAGATGTGAACATAAAGAGGCTGTCATGAAGCTTTGACATATCTATGATCTCATCAATATAAGTATGTTCACCCTTCATTTAGCTAGATCTCACCCCATCTCCACATTTCATCCATTATGACTCATGACTTTGTAAATATCCAGGTAAATATTTCACACAGGAGCTATCCAGCATATGAAGGACCTCTCTCTGTGTCTCTTGGCATGATATGGAACCCAGCGCAACATGGGAGTTGGACATCTGTTTTTCCTCCCTGCTCCTGCCTCCATTTCTGATCACACCATATGTCTTTCATGATAGCTTCTAAGGTCACCAAACATGGATTTAAAGCGAGAAAATAGACCTCCTTATATTGGAAGAAATGAGGCCCATGAAGATAAAGTGTGACTTAGCTAGAGTCACAGAGCTGGGATTCGAACCCAGGCTCCTGATTCCAGATCCAGAACTCAACACCAACTCTTGAAGTGAGCCATTTTTCAAGTAATACATTGGCACCCAGAGTTCTAGCTGGCATATTGTTGTTCAGCTGTCCCAGTTGTATCCAACTCTTCATGACTCCATTTGGGATTTTCTCAGCAGAGATAATGGAGAGGTTGGCCATTTCCTTCTCCAGCTCTTTGACAGATGAGAAAACTGAAACCAGTAGGGCTCAGTGACTTGTCCAGGTTCACACAGCTAGTAAATGTCTGAGACTGGATTTGAACTTATAAAGATGAGTCTTCCTGACCCCAGGCTTGATGCTCTATCCACTGTGCCACCTAGCTGCCCGCCACAAATATTATCCTTATTTCACAGATGAGGAAAATAAAGCTGAGAGGGTGGAAGCAACTTGTTAAAAGTCTCAAAGAGGCAGAATTTGAACCCATGCCCTGTGACAGAAAGTCCAGAGCTCTCCAACACTGCTTGTAAGTGATTCCTCATTGGCAACATGTAATAGGCACGTTTAGAGGTATCACAAATATAGCCATTTTACGGTAGAAATTAAGTCTTAAAATGTGAATTGACTTGCTTAATCCCTCATTCATAAGATACTTAGTAAATTCTTTCTAGGTGCCATGTGAGAAACTAAGGTATAGTGTAGAGGGAGACCATCTTGGAAAGGAGACTCTCTGTTCAAGCCCCTCCTCTGATACATGCTGGATGTATGAACCTGGACAAACCCCTTAACCTCTCAGCTCCCCTTCCCCCCACCCCAGACAGCTCACCAAGATCTCAGTTGCAGCACAGATGCTAATCTCTACCACTAGAGAATGTTCTTATCTGGGAGTCTCCATTGGATGAAATCATAGACCCAGTCCCCAACCCTACCCCTTAACTCCATCCCTTTCCTTGGTGTGAGGCATTGCATTAAATTCCATTTCACCAGGAAAGGGGTAGAATTCAAACCCAGTTTCCATTCTATCACCATGCCCCAGGTTATCAGCCATAGAGACTTGGGAGCCTTTCCCACAGCACATGGGGAGGTGGGACCCCATTGGCAGGGTCTACCTGGAAGATGGGTCTCCCTCCTCTAGCTAACCCAGGTAGGAGAGATGGGTATACTGAGAGGTCACTGGCCCCCTCACCCCATATACTAGCAAAGAGGCAGAAGAACCAAGTCTTCTAGCGGCATCAACAGCCACCAAGTGGGCCCTGGTCTAGGCAGATGAAGCAGGCAGCTTATTGGCGCTGACATAATTTAGATGAATGGCGTGGGCCATCCATCAGGCCTGCCGGAGTGTGCGAGAGCCCCGGGAAGAGCCAGTAGGGGATCCCATTACTTTACATGTGTTAACAGCCAAACTCCTTTGTATAAACAACAAGCCTACTCTCCTGAAAAGGCCGATTTCCCCTCATTGTCTGGGAAAGGACTAGCAGGTCTCAACATGATAAATGGACCCAGAGCTGGGATTGGCAGCCAAGGAAGCTTCCAACCCAGGCAGTGGGGATGTGGCCCACAGAGGGATGCTCTTGCAGGCTAATGGCGACACCGTGTGGTAGAGTACAGAACTACAGGCTCTGCTTTCCCTTCATTTTGCTCCTGGGAGCCCCAAGGCTGGGCCTGGAATCCAAGGACCACGGATGGCATTCTCTCCAGCCAGCTCATACCTCGGGATGGGCAGCCGGGCCGGAGGTCGTTGCTGACTGAATCCATCTTTCTGACATGTCTAAAGCTGTGCTTGATGGCAGATCTTGGAGCACTGGGCTCAGGAGGATGGAAATGCCCAGATTTCCTGGTTTTCTCAGGCACTCTGTAGATTTATGGGTGCCCAAAGGAGCTGGGTTCCCTCCCAAGTCCACTCAAAGCACATGCATTCCCTATTACCCATCTCCACGCTACCTATAACCACCTCCCAGCAACCTGGAGGCTTACCTGATTTATCTGAGTATCAGCACAACCTCTGAGAACAAGAAAGAAGGAAGAAATCTTATTATATTCACACCAATGGACATACACAAAATCATACTCTCAAGGTCAGAAAGCACCTCAGAGGTCATCCAACCCAACCTGAATCGAAACAAGAATCTTAGAATCATTTGGAAGGGACCTTGGATGGTTAACAAGCCCCGTCCACTCATTGTACAGATGGGGAAACCAATAAAAGTGAAGTCATTTAAGATCATAAGATCCTAGATAGAGCTGGAAAAAATATTAGAGGCCATTGATTCCAACCCCTTAGATACTGGGTAAACTGAGGTTCACATAGTGAAGTGACTTGTCCAGGATCCCACAGTAAGAAAGGGTCTGAAATGGGACTTAAACCCAGATCTTCTGAATTCAGTTCTCTCTCCAGGACATTACTCTATGTCTCTCAGTTTCTTCTATAATGTCCCCAACAACTGGTCCTCCAGGGTTTTCTTGACAGGGGGAGCCCACTGACACCTGGAAGCATCCTCTTCTGCTGCTGGATATCCTAACTGCTGTAAATATACAGAGAAAAAGTTAAAAAACAAACACAAAGACAGATCCAGAGGCACACACGAACACTCAGGCAGAGAAACATTACATTAATGGGATGCCATATTTCAGGAGGGACAATAGAATGTATGCTCCTTGAGGGCAGGGAATGTTGTCATTTGCCTTTGTACACTCAGTGCCTAACATACTACTTTGTACATAGTAGACACTAAATCAACACAGGTGACACTCCAATCCAAAAGTAAGCTGTGATGCATCCAGAGAAAAGTGACTAAAAACAGGCATTCTAGTGCTAGCTAAAGGAAAGGAATAGGGGGCATTCAGCTGAGAGAAGACTTTGGAAGGAGAATCAAATATAAAGGCTGTGCTCAGGAACGTGAAGGGCAAAAGCCCTGGTCAAGGGACTAGACTTGGTCTGATTGACCCCAAAGGACAGAACTGGAACCAATGTGGGGAAGTCATCAAAAGGCAATGTGGCATGGGGGGAAGACCTTGGACCCCATGAACTTGGGCTTGAATCCCAGTCCAGTTGTCATATATTTATGGTGTAACATGACCTTGGGCCTCATCAGACAGAGAGAATAGAATAGAATAGAATAGAATAGAATAGAATAGAATAGAATAGAATAGAATAGAATAGAATAGAATAGAATAGAATAGAATAGAATAGAATAGAATAGAATAGAAGGATGGACAGACGGATAGATGGATGCATGGATGCATGGATGCATGCGTGGATGGATACATGGATGGATACATGGATGGATGCATGGATACATGGATGGATGATTATCAAGAGCAGTGAGGGACCTCAAAGGCCACCTGAGCCAACCTCCTCATTTCACAGAGAAAACCCCAAAGGCAGGACTTAAACCCAGATTCTGTGACTCCAGAGACACTGGTCTTTCCTCTGTCCCAAGTAGCCTCAGTTTCCACCTCTATAAAAAGATAGGGTTAGACTAGCTGGTCTCTAAGGTATCTCTAGGCCTGACATTCTGTGATTTTATGTGACACCATTTTGTCTCAACATACATAAAAAACTTGCTAAATATTTAAACTAACACACAATGCAATGAACTTCCCCAGGAGGTAGTGATCTTTCCATCACTGGAGGTGCTCAAGGAGAGGCTAGACAGCCTCCCACTAAAGGTGCTATAAAGGAGATACAAAGCGCCATTTGATAGATGACTTTTAGGGCTCTTCCACCTCTGAGATCCTCTGCAGACCATAGGGTAAAAAGCCATCTTTAGTGCATACCTTGACGTAGCTAATGTTGTCCTGGGTGGGTACTGCAAGGCATTCATAGGCTTCCTGTCTATATGGAGCTTACAATAGAATTGAGGAGCTAAGAGAAGGATGAACATGAAAATATCACCAAAAATCCCAAGTTGCCCATGCTTAAGATCCAGGGAAGGTTAAAGATGGGAGTGCTATATGGTATCAGAGGAGGGAAAGATCACTGTAGGCTGGTGAAGGAAGGCAGCCCAGAGGAGGAAAGCCTTGAATTAAACCTTCAGGTTTCTGTGGGATTTCAACTCAATCCTGTCCAATGTATTTATTGTTTTGTTATTTTAGTCTTGTCTGATTCTCCATGACTACATCTGGGATTTTCTTGGCAGAGATACTGGAGTGGCTTTCCATTTCCTTCTCCAGCACATTTTAGAAATGGAGAAACTGAAGCAAATAGGTTGAAGTGACTTGCCCAGGGTCACACAGCAAGTAAGTGTCTGAGGTCAGATTATGATTCAGGAACATGAGTTTTTCTAACCCCAAGCCCAGAACTTTATTCACTGCAGCAGCACCTAGCGACCCTATGCAATGCATTTATCTGTTTATATATCCTATCCCTGCTCCCTCACCCAGTAGGGCAAAGACTGCATTTTGTACCTCCAGCACCTAGCATGGTGTCTTACACCCTGAGGCAGGTAGATAATGCAGGGGACTAGAAATCAAATCCAGCTTCTCGCATTTCCTGGCTGAGTGATGCTGGGCAAGTCCCTTAACCTCTGTCTGCCTCAGTTTCCTTATCTGGAAAATGTAGTTAAGAATACTTGTTACCTGATAATAGCATCTCCATCCCGGGATTGTGGAAAGAATAAAAGGAGATAGTATTTATAATGCCTTGAAAACTTTAAAGTGCTGGATAACTGCTAGCTATTATTATTCATAATAGAAAGTTAATAAAGGCTCATTGGATTGTGTTATTAGAGTAGGCTTTGGGAGGGGGTTTCAAGATCAGCAACTATATGGATTAAGATCCTGAAACAGGAAAAGTCGTGAGAGACAAGGAAGAGACCAGTCTGGCTAAAGCTGAGGATGCAGGTAAGGGGATGGTGAAAGGTAATGCTGGAAGTGTGGGTTGAAGCCAGTCGTGGAGAACCTTGACTGTCAGACTGAGTTTGGACTTGATCCAGAATCCTGTTTATCCCAATCTATGGGCAGAGTAAAGATGCTGAGGTAAAACTTCCACAAACTCTGAGGGACTGGGCCATGTCTGTCTTACTCCATTTGATAAATGCTTCTATGTTATTACTGACATTTAAAGTAAGCTGCATGTTAGCTTCAAATAGGATCTAAGCCTGCATTCAAACCCATGCCTTCCTGACTTCAAATCCAGAAATCCACCCACAGTACCCCTCAAACACTGCATAAAATGCATTTTGCCTTATTAATCGATTTACCATCCCCTATAATATATCTTGGCTCCAAAATGACTGGAAGGGAGGGCAATCACCCATAATGCATCTCACTTTATTAGAATAGTGTTGCCCACAATGTAGGCTGCTCATAGTAGGATGTCATTGTTCTGTTTGTCAGGTGGCAGAGATACTGGAGTGGCTTCCCATTTCCTTCTCTAGCTCATCTGACAGGTGAGGAAACTGAGGCAAAAAGTGTTAAGTGACTTGCTCAGGGTCACATATCTAGTAAGTGTCTGAGGTCAGATTTGAAGTCAGAAAGAGTTCTTCCTGATTCCAGGCCCTTTTCACTTTATATACCATGGCACCCCTTAGGTGCCCCTAGAACACCACCATTAAAAAATATCCCTTGGGTTTTATTCATGAGGTTTCTGACCACACATAGAATCTCTAAATATATGTCAATACTTGATAAAATTCTAATAATAATATAATTATAATTCATATTCAATAATTATATAGCATTTTAAAATTGACAGAGATGTTTTAAAGGTATTGTCTCCTTTTGTTCTCTCAACAAGCCTGTGAGTGATAGGACAGTGATTATTATCTCTATTTTAGAGGTGAAGAAATGGAAATTCACCAAGCTAGGAAGTGCCCAAGTCCAAGAAACTTTGGCACCGATGCACTCCCACTCCTGAAAAGGAAAAGAAATGACTCTAAGAAAATAGATTTATTTGTGACAAGACATATCTCTAAATATGAGAGAGAAAGAGAAAATAAGTAGGCAGGTAGATTACTATGGCTATAGATAGATAGAATATAGAAGAATGGATGGGTGGCTGGATAGATAAAGTAAATAAGTAGGTAGACAGATTGCTAGAGATGATAAAAGAATAGGTGGATGGATGGATGGATGGATGGATGGATGGATGGATGGATGGATGGATGGATGGATGGATGGGTGGGTGGATGGGTGGGTGGATGGATGGATGGATGGATGGATGGATGGATGGATGGACACATACACACACAGATAGATAGATGGGTGGATAGAAGAGATTGGATCTGTAATTTCATTGATACAGGAGAGCACCTGGTAAGAAAATTCTTTCTACCTCCTCTTCAACTTATGACTGCATTCAGCTATGCTTCAATATATTTTACTCTCTGGGATCCCTCTCTTTCATAGCATCTGTTTCTCTTTCTGGAAAAATCTCTGCCCTGAGGCCTGTTGTCCTGATTGGTAAACAGCCTACCCAGACCACTATTTCAGGAGAAGCCCCAGTCATGCTCATTTCATTCAGCAAGTGAACACCACTATCCCTACTTCCAGCTCCCTTTTATATGTTGTCTTTCCCCATTAAAATGTAAGTTTCTTGAACTGTCTTGTTTGCATTTGTATCCCTAGCACTTAGCACAGTGACTAGCACATTTAAGAGCTTAAGAAATGTTTATAATATAATAATAATTTATAATATAATAATCTGCTTGGGGGAAACACTAAGCTAAGGAGTGTTTCAGGCTACACGCTGCCTGAAGTCCCTACACCCTACCTCACTATATGAAAAGTAGGAGGTTGTGCTATGGAAAGAGCTTCAAGTAACTTGGAAAACCCATACACTGCCCATTTGGGAAGCAGGGACCAAGGTTGCAACCCTATAGGATTGAGGAGTTCCTGCTCAACCATCTTCTCACCTCCCCTTTATACCTTAAAAGCCGACGTCTTGAAGTCTGGGACACTGGCACAGGAAGAAAACTGTCAGAAGCTTTTCTAGGCCAAAAATGAAGGAAATGCTTCAGGGAGTAGGGAGGTTCCCTTCAATCAGTAGGCATTTATTAAATCCCTACTGTGTATTCTAGGGTATAAATTGGACAACATCCTAGCTGGCCCCTCTGACTCCAGTCTCTTCTTGTTTCTATATACTTTGTCTCACCTCCCTCTTCTGAACTCTCCTTACATCCTGTCCTGGCCTCAGGAAAAAGAACTAGTTATAATAATAAATAGAAGATGGAGGGAGATAAATGGGTCTACATAAAAAAGAATTTCCTAACAATGGGAGCTGTCCAACAGTGAAAAAAAAACTACCTCTGGGATTGTGACTTCCCCAGCACATCCAACAATGGCTTTGTGACTTACTTATCTGAGACGTCATAGACAAGATTCTTGTTCATCAAGAGAGCAACGTTGGGTGGGGAGGTTTACTGGATTGAGCACAGGATTTGTGTCAGGGATACTTGAGTTCAAATTCCAACTCAGACACTTACTAGCTGCGTGACCCTTAGTAAGTCATTTAATCTCTGTGTCTCAGTTTCCTCATCTACAAAATGAGAGGATTGGACTCCTTGATCTCTAAGACCCCTTCCAGCTCTAAGTTGATGACCCTATGACCAAATGTCTTCTGAGGTTCCTTTCAGTTCTGAGTTTCCATGATTCTGCTCAGCTACCTTCAATAGTTCCCCGAATGTTGATTTGACAAATGAAGATGGAGACAGGAATATGATTGGCCATTTATGCTTTAAAGCACCACTGATGGATCATGGACCTAGACAATCTGTAACAAAAACTAGACACTGGAAATGGTGAAACCCCACTGGATATGCCAAGCTCTGTGTGTGAGTTGGTGTTCAGCCAAGCCAAGGCGCATTATAAGTAATTGGTATCAAACCAAGCCAAGGTATGTTGTGTTAGCTGGAAAAAGAAAATGCTGCAAGAATGAAGGAAGCATGAAACTGGTCCATCCACACATGTGATCGTTGTAGTGGCTCATATGGTTGGGTCAAGGTCATGAGAATAGAGTTATTTATTTACTAAGAGAATGGAGAGACAGAGAAAAAGGGACAGGTGGAGGGGAGGGGAGGGGAGAAGGGAAGGAGAAAAGGAGTGGAGAAGAGAGGGGGGAGGGAGACAGAGACAAACAGGCAGAGAGAGAGGAGAGAGAGAGGAGAGAAAGAGAGAGAGAGAGAGAGAGAGAGAGAGAGAGAGAGAGAGAGAGAGAGAGAGAACTTAGACACACAAAATGGAATGGGAAAACATTTATTAAGTAGCTGTTTTATGTCAAGAACTATGCTAAGCACTGGGAATGAAAGGAGAAAAAGATCATCTCTGTTCTTAAAGAGTTCATAATCTAATAGGAGGATGACAGCAAACAGAGAAGAGTTGAGCTTTAGGGCAATTGGAAAGGTCCAGTGGTACAGTCTTGAGTGTACAGCATCAAGTTTAATGGCACAGCCAAGGGAGTTTAGGGTGTACTATGGAAAAGAGGAAATACTGTCAGGATCTGGGTGGGCAAGGTTGGGCTGAATCCACTGGCAGAAGGAGCCTTACAGTAATGGTCTCTAGGGGAGCAAAATTTAAGCTGAAGTGGTAGGAAAGATGTTTGAGGGGGTCTCATGATAGTACTGGTGGACACTGCCCTCCAGAGTCATGTGGTAGTCTCTGAGTAGATAGAACTTGGGTTGATCAGACTGGCAAAGAGCAAAATGTGAAGATCTGTGATATATGTATCAAGACACAGGGTACCATTCTCAAGAATTTATAGAAACAAAAAAGGAAAATTTTGTAATATTTCCTTGAATAATTCTTATTTTAATATATTGATACTTTGATGGACCTATTTTCATTGAAGAAATTCCTTCCTATACTGCAAGTTGTAGCCATATGTACATACATGTATACATACATACATACGTGTGTACATGATCCTATACAACTTTTATTACTTCCTTCCCATAACTTCTAATCCCTCA
>CM053594.1:14166652-14187234 GCA_028646575.1 Pseudocheirus occidentalis
CTCTCTCTCTCTCTCTCTCTCTCTCTCTCTCCTCTCTCTCTCTTTCTCTCTCTCTCCATCATCAATGCCACTTGCATGATTCTTTTTCAATTTGTAATATGCAACCTGCTCCCACTACCTATAGGTCTCTGGTGACCTGGACTTTAATACTTCAGAGACTGTGGCATCCTATGACTCAAGTCACACAGCAACATGGAAAGAATATTATTGTCAAAAGATGGGTTTCTATTTCAGTGAAAATGTGCTTGATATCATTTAAAGTTATTATTAGATTTTCAAAGGCAACCAGTCCACTTTCTTCCTCCTGGTCAACTCTGAATTCAGTTCAGTGTCCATTTACAACGTCTGCCTAAGATTAGGTTGACCCAACTTTATGGGTTGTCTATCTTATTTCATGTCAGAGTCCATTCAACAAACATCCTCCATCCACATCATTTTCCCTGTGTAGATAGTTAAGCCAAACTCTTTGCAGTAGTTATTTACCTCATTTAGGAGAGTCTGCAGACTTTTAGGGCATGACATAATTAGTAGAATTTTTCTTGCAAACAGGGCCATTTAGAGGGCCTCACTATATGATCAGTCAACAAATGCAGGGGATCATATAAAGGTTAAAATTAGTACTGGGTTCTAAGTAGCTCATAGTCTAATGGGTGAGGTAACACGCAAACATTGAAATAATGTTATTGTTAAAAAAGATAAGTCAATTTCAGGGAGAAGATCCTTGGGGTCACTTAAAGTACTTCTTGGTTTCCCAAAGGCAATCTAGCCCACTTTCTTCAATTCCACTATGTACAAACAAGATATAGACAGGACAAATTGAAAATGATCAGCAGAGGTTAGGTTCTAGTGTCAAGGGGATAGGAAAGCTCCTCCTAGTAGCTTGAGTTCTTAGCTAAGACTTGAAGGAAGCCATAAGAGGGAGGAAGGTGAGAAAAGCAAATATTATAGTCACAAGGACCAGTCAGTGAAAATTCCCAGAGTCTATTTTTGGAGTGTCTTGGGGAAGGAACAAGGAGCCAGTAGTACAGACTCTATTTTAAAGTTTTAAAAAACTTTGCAAAGTTGCAAAAATTTTAAATTACAATATTAATGGAAAGCAAAGATGTATACTGGAAAGTACATGGATTTCCTAGACAAGAGACCTGAGTTCCAGATCCTGTTCTACCACTGACCAGGTCAGGGACCTTGAATAAGTCAAGATTCTTGTCAGTTATTTCAAGAAAGGCATAAGTGGAATGCGTATCAAATCTGAAGATGGCAGGAAACTAGTAGGACCAAGTAAGACAAGAAATGAGATAATATAAATGAAACATTTTGTTATTATCATTACATAATCAAAACTGGAAGAGAATTCACCAAACTAGAAGTATGGATCAAATCTATTAGAAATGAATTTTGAAAGGGGAATTCTAAAGTCTTATACTTTGGGTCCAAAAAAATCAACAGCACAATGATGGTGGTGGTATAGCTAGACAACAGTTCAAAAGGGAAAGACCTGAGGAGTTTACATCATTGTAAGACATATATGTGGGTCAACATCATTTCATAACAAAAAAACTTCTGTGATCTTCAATTGCATCAATAGAGACATAGTGTCTAGAACTAAGGAAGTGACAGTCCCTCTGCACGCTGTTCTGTTCAGGACACATTCAAAGTACAATGTTTGGCTCTGGGAGTTATAGTGCAGATGGCACCCCGAGGAAGGTGACCAGGATACTGAAAAAGCATTGAGGTCATAAATTCCATAAGATAAGTATGTGACACTGGGGATCTTTAGCCTAGAGAAAGCTTGGGGTGTAGGAGGAGTGGGAAGGGGAAATCATGATAAGTGTGTTCAAGTATTTGAATCAAGAGGTGCGTACATCTCACTCCCTTCCTCAACAATCTTCAGTAGCTCCCTAGTGCCTGTAGGATAAAAACCCAAACTCTTTCCCTTACCTAGCACAGCGTCTTTTTGTAGTAGGTGCCTAATAAATGTTGATTAGGTTGGGTTGAATTTAAAGTCATTCTCAATATGGTTCCCATGTACTTCACAGGATTATTTTACTTTATTCCCTTTCTCATACCATACTATCTAGCCATTCTCTGAACTCTAACTTTTAGAAAACTGAGTGTAATTCAGGCTCAGCTTAGGTACCACCTCCCATATGAGGTTTCTCCTGGTCCCCTCACCTGTGAGTATCTCCCCTCCAAGTTCACCTTAGATATTCTCACTTTTTCTTCAAGTCCCTCATGACTAACATGGTTCCTGTCACATATTAAGTGGTTAATAAATGCTGGTTTATTAATTGAACACAGACTGTTGGAGTAGAAAGGGGCTGAAATGAAGGATGAATGAATGCTCCCAAAATTGTGATCATTTCCCACACTTCACTTGTGGGTCTTTACTACGAGGATAAGCATCCACCACAGAACACAGAAAACCCAGACATCTATTGAGTCAGTCAGTAAAAACTAGGTATAAATACAAGAAATGTCTTGGGATTCATTGAAAAATTTAGACATACCTTTGGCACTAAATACATAATAGAAGGAAATTCCAGCAAATGATCCCAACAATCACTTTCAGAATCAAGCTTCGGGAATGCTTTGAGGAACTTCAAACCTTCATTCCTGCGACTAGAAAGCAGCAAAAAAGAAAGTCTCTGTCTTCCTCTCCACTCACGTTCAACTGATCATGTCATCAGTAATAATGAACAGTAAAAACAATGCATCCATCTGGGAGCTAAAAGAGAAACTAAACCTATCTTGAAATCTCTTAAAGATTCTACAAAAAAAAAACAAAAAGTGCTTCTATCCAACTGAAGCTATGACCTACCCTGTGACACATGTAGTTTTTAAGTTCACATGCTTTGTCCCTTATCTGTATGGACTTGCACGAGAGTTTGCTCCAGATTTTTCTCTCCCATTAGACTGTAAGCCCTTTGAGAACATGGACTGTTTTTTGCCCTTTTTTCTTGTATTCTCTGTGCTTAGCACAGAGCCTATCAGGTGCTTGCTAGCTTTGTAACCTTGAAAAAGTCACTTAACCTTTGTTTACCTGTTTCTTCAATTGCAAATGGTAGCAATAGCATGTACCTCCCAGAGTTGTTGTGAAGATCAAACGAGGTAATATTTGTAAAGGATTTGGCATGGTACCAGACACTTAATAAATTTATTAATTTATTAATATATATATAAATTAATATATATAAATTTAGTTTAGCTATTATCATTACATTACTACTAATAATAAATACTTGACTGACCAAAAGCTTTTGAGGAGATATCATTGTGCTTTGGTCCTTGCTTTGTCTTTTCAGTAAATGATCCTAGGTAAAATGTTCATTGATATTAATTGGTTTATTGGCATTAGGGATATTATGGTTGGTTACAGATGTGAGAAACACACCCAGTGGGGGCTCCTGACCAATAATACTACAATCAGTTCTACTTTAACTTGACATGTATTCCCAAAAAACACAGCACTCTGCAAAATTGCATGATAGAAACCATGAAGCTCATGGGGATAATGGGGTTAGGGGCATAATATTTAAAAAAATCATCAGTGATATACAGACAAAAAGATAGAAACCTTATAAAATGGTAGCTCAGTTTTATTCATGTTTCATGATTAAAAATGCATAAATACTACCATAAATAGAGACCACCTCTGATGGCACTTGGCCTATACCCTGGCAAGTTGGGCAGGCCTGAAGCTACCTGACCTTAGAGGTGAAGCCAAAGGCCATGGGGGGAAGGGAAAGGGAAGAGGATGAGGGTAGGGGTAGTTTGACACACAATAACTTTATCTTGACCTAAAACCTGCTTGTGGAAGTGGATATGGGAAGGGTTATAGCTTACGAGTTCTTGTGAAATGCTCTTGTGAAGTGCTGTTTTCTGAATTCTGGAAGTTCCTCAAGAATGAAATTGTGCAAAGGCAAACTAGAAATTGGAATTATGCTCAAAATGTTCCCCTGATGCATCAATTTCACTGGAATAAATTTGTGCTTCCAAAACACACATTACAGCAATATCGTAGCAGAATTCATGTTCCAATACCTCAGTTACCCCCAAGAACCCTGAGGAGAGAAGGAATCGTCAGCCCTCTGGGCTCCAGCTGCCTGTGGGAGTGTGATGTGGGCAAAGTAGCCCTGGAGAAGAAAACCTAATGTCTCCAAAACCAAATTGGAAGAAAACAGAAATGAAGGGGGTGACTAGTAACTTAACTTCCCAACGGTCTTGGCTTTTTCAACATGAGAAGCTCTCCAGGTGCCATTCTGTACTTGTTGACAGATAACTGTTTGACTTCAAGGCTGGAAGATGGACTGGTCACCAGGGAGGATACGCAGAGAGTCCGGAGCCCCAGCAGGGCCTAGTCAAGGGAAGATCAATCAAGAATGGAAAGAGAGATACAGAAATGCCGACATTGGTCAACAGGGAAATAGGATTCAATTAAAGCATAGTTTTTCAGGAATGGATAAATGCCATCCATTGTGTAAGGTGAAGATTCAAGGTCCTTGACAGAGGGGAAATAGACCTCACTCTGCCCCCTCCTTCAAATTGCAGGCGTTTTTACTAAGCATAAGACCACATGAACTTTTACAAGACAGTGTAGGGTCAGGGAATTAAGCTTCTTGTGTTATTATTTTAAGAGACAATAAGGCTGCAAGAAGATCACCATAATGTAATAGGAAAGCTATTGGACCTGGAGTCAGAGCTGGGTTCAAATTCTTGCTCTCTCATTTTCTGGTTGTGTGACCTTGGACAAGTTCTCTAACTGTTCAGAGGCTTGGTTCATTCTCCTGTGCAGTGAGGGAGTTGGGCTAGATGGATAAGAAGACTAGCCAACCTATAGAGGTGAAAAGTTCTCACTCTTCACTGACAGAATGTGGGAAAGTTTGGGAGCCCTGGATCCTAAACCCACAACCTTCACTGACACCCACACGACTTCTGACAGTCACCTGATGCCTCTGAGAAGCAACAGTCCTTCTCTGCAAAATGAGGGACTTGGACTAGAGGGTCTCTAAGGGTCTAGAGCAGTGGTTCTCAACCTTCCTAATGCCACAACCCTTTAATACAGTTCCTCATGTTGTGGTGACCCCAAATCATAAAATTATTTTCATTACTACTTCATAACTGTAATTTTGCTCCTGTTATGAATCGTAATGTAATTATCTGATATGCAGGAGGTATTTTCATTGTTACAAATTGAACATAACCCACAGGTTGAGAACCGCTAGTCTAGAGGGTCCCTTCTGACTGTTCTGTGTACCCCATTCTAAGGCCCCTCCCAGCCCTGACATCCCCTGTTCTCAGGCCCCTCCCAGGACTGACATTCTATAAGTTTATGATCCTAATTCTCCTATGCAGATAAGAGGTCCAATAGCCCCCTAAGGCTCAATGCCCCAGGGCCTTGTTTCCAGCAGGGACACTCCTGTCTCAAAATGGGCCTCTTGCCCCCCTCTGCCATTGCTCCTGTGTACCTCTTTACACAGGAGCAGCTTCAGCCTCTCTCTTTCCGACAATCTCCCTCCCTTCCACACCCCCAGCCACATACACACCCTCTCCCTCCCTACCACCCCCTTCTCCTACAAAGGGTTGCCAAGGTAACCGTATCTCATAGTTTCCTCTTTGTCTGGCCTGACGTGATGAAATTCATGAACAGAGTCTGGGTCTGCTGACCCCTACTGACCCCTCGGGGCAGCCTTCTCAATCTCCTTTCTCCCCTCCTCCCAGCTCTTCAGAGCTCAGCAAGACACCAGCCTTGCCTGCCCCCCCCCCCAGGCCACTGCCAGCTAGCCACTTGCTAATGAGCCAGGAGACTCTGGACCAGCTGGCTGGCTCCAGGTGGGACAGCCTCGTGCTGACCATCCCAGAAGCAGAGGTCCTTTTTTTACCTCTTGCCTTCACGGCAATCCTAAACAGTACTTAAGTCACCCGTCAGAAGAGGGAGCTTACAGCTGCTAAGGCTGTACTAAGATTGCCAGGGTTGGGCTCAGGAGGCCTGGACAGGTGCTTAGTATCCTAGGTCTAGACTGGAAGGGACTACAGGGGTCATCTAACTCAGCTCCTTCACTGTGTGGACAAAGAACCTGAGAAACAGAGAATCCAAGAGACCGGCAATCCAAGGTCACACAGGTGATTTCACAGGTAACTGAAAGAAGCAACATTTGAACCCAGAGCCCTAATCCAGGACTCTTTACCATTATGCCCCTCTACTTCCTAAATTCAAATCAACAAACCAACTCTGTGCCTTTTAACAAGATCACCTCATCCATTTGGGACTTGTCTCATCCATGAAATGGGGATGATAAGATTTGCATTACCTTCACAGGGTTGGAGGCAGCTAGGTGGCTCAGTGGATTAAACTGTTGGAATCAGGAAGACCTGAGCTTAAATCTGATCTCAGCCACATGTGGCCTCAGAGTTGCATGTTCCCCACCCCTGGATTGAATCCATAACTTTTTTCCCCAGAGTTGCAGGTTCCCCACCCCTGGACTGAATCCATAACTTTTTTTTTCCCACTCTAATCTAGGTTCACTGGGATTACAGGTTAAAAATGGGGGTATTTTGGACAATTATAATCTATCTCAGTTTAAAGTGGTATTAATTCATCCTATATGTTACTAATAATAAAAAAGAATGGAATAAAAAATTACTAAATCTGATGTCAGACACTTAACTATAATTGTCAGTCTGACCATTCTAGAAAAGTGTTTGGAATTAGGTTAAGAAATTGACCACAGTGGACACACTAACTCAGAGATCCCACCACTAGGCATATATTCCAAGGAGTTCAATAACAGAAAGGTTCCATATAATCCAAAGTAATCTTTGCAGCATATTTTGTGATAGGACAGAATAGGAGATAAAATGGATGCCCATCCACTGGTAAATGCACACAAATATAATATTGCTAAAATCCCACCTTCTACAAAAGAAAAAAAAACTCTGTTAGTGTTCCTTAATCTTAGTACCTTCCCTCTGAGACTATCCTCCAAATCATTCTGTAATTGCCATGCTAGTATAACAGTTGTTTTCACATAATCTCCCCCATTAGACTGGGAGCCCATTGAGGGCAGGAACAGCACTTAATAAATGCTAGCTGATTAACTGAGTAATTGATTATTGTAGCACAAGAAACCATGGATATAAGAATGCCAAGAAGCTTAGAAACACTTAAATGAACTGATGCAGAGTAAAGTCAGCAGAACAAGAAAATTATTATATACATAATGACTGCAACAATGTAAATAAAAAGGACAATAAAACCAAACACTGTGAAATTATGATAACCAAAAACAAGAAGAAATAAGAAAGTGGATCTGCCTCCCTTCTTGCAAAGGTCTAGGAATAGAGTTAGGGAATCTTGTCAGAGTCAGCTGGTATATTGCTTAATTCTAAGTAACTGCTTTTATTTTTTTCTTCCTTTATTATTTCTGGTTATAGGGAAGGGGGCACTAATTATAGAAGTGGGGTGATCAGGAATAAAGATGATACAGATGCAGAAACTATCAAAATGCAATCCATTCTTACGGAAAGGATGCCTATATGTGACTTTTAAGGGTAACCCTTTCCATAGGGCAGCTAGGGGGTACCATAGTGTTAGAGTCAGAAAGACAACTTCATGAGTTCAAATGTGCCCCCAGACACTTACTAGCTGTGTGACCCTGGGCAAATCACTTCACCCTGTTTGTCTCAGTTTCTTCATCTATAAAATGAAAGGGAGAAGGAAAAGGCAAACCACTCCAAAATCTCTTCCAAGAAAACCCCAAATGGGGTCACAAAAAATCAGACTCAACTGAAAATGACTAAATGACAACTTATTTTATAGTAATTTTGAGTAATTCGACCATTTTTGTTGAGTAAATGCTTAGTCAGTCAAGAAAAATTAAGCACTATGTGCTATCCACTGAGTTCAACACTGGAGAAATGAAAAAAAGCAAAAACAAAAGGCCAAAAGGAAGAGCAAAAAGCCCCTACCCTCAAGGAGCTCCCAATCTAAGGGGGAAGAAAACAGGCAAATAAATATGTACCGTGAATCTCTATGCAGGATAAATAAGAAATCATTAAAAGAGGGAAAGGGGTAGAATCCAGAGGGATTAGGAAAGACTTCGTTTAGAAAGTGGCTATGAGCTGGGACCTGAAGGAAGCGGGGATGAGGAAAGAGAGCGTTCCAGGCTGGGGTTACAGCCAGAGAAAAGGCCCCGAGTCTGGAGGTGGGGTTTCTGGTAAGGAGACTGATGTCAGTGGGTCACAGTGTGGTGGAGGGGAAGAAGGGAGCATGAAAGGTGTAAGAAATCTGGAAGGGGGGGAGGGCCACTCAGAGGATTCTATAGTTCGTCCTGGAGGTGATAGGAAGTTTATTGAGTGAGGGACAACATAGTTAGATTTATGCTTTAGGAAGGTCTCTTTCAGAGCTACATGAAGGTTAAGCTGGAGTGCGTGGAGGGAAGCTGCTCACACTGCAAATTCAAGAAATGGCTCTCGGAACAGCAGAGCACACCCGGGTGACCTCTGTGCAACCTATGGTGAACAACGACCTCTTAGAACCTCAACATTCCCTTCTGGAAAATGAGTGAGTTAGACTGGCAATCTCTCAAACCCCTTCCTGAATCCAGTCCACTAGTTCCAGTCTCAAATAAATCCCTAATTCACATCTCGCCCTATCTCAGGGTTTCGGGTTATTCTTGCATTAAGTAAAGTCTTGATCTCAGAAGTTTCCCTGGGCCCCCATGGGTCTCCCTTTACATTTCAGGCACTTGCGAGTTCCCTGCCCTGGTTGCTTCCCCTTCAGAACTGGGATTGGTCCCTTCACCTCCTTGGTCACTTAAGTCTTTCTCTTTTTCCCAACCCAAGCCCTTAGAATAAGTTGTCTGGCATCCAATAAAGAGAGACAGAGAAAGGCCATTTCTGCCATTTCTTGGCTCAGTTCTCTACAGTAAATACTGTTAATAGTAAACAAAAAAAAAAAATCAGGACTTCACTGACCCAGAAAAAAAGGCCAAGGTGGAAAATAAAATGCTCAAATGGGATCCAAATTCAAGAGGCAGCCGAGAGGATTGGTTTTTCAACTGGAGAGAGAAGCCCTAAGGGCTGGCGGGAGGTGGGGGCGGGGCACTGCAAGCCTTAAGTTCTCCCCCTTCAGATGAACCAGTCCTGAGCAGCAGGAATCTTGGCAAATGTCATGAGAACATAAGAATGTCCCTTAGTTGACAGAGAATCATAAATTGCTAGAGATCGTAGAGCCCCAAAAAGATAATTTTAGAACTAGTAGAGGCCTTAGAACAGGGAATATCAGAGTGGGGAGGGACCTTAGAACAGGAAACGGCAGAACTGGGAGCTACCTTAGAACAAGGAATGTCAGAGCTAGGAGACACTTTAGAACAGAGAATATCAGACCTGGGAGGGACCTTAGATGTCAGAGTTAGGAGGGCCCTCAGAATGAGGGATGGCAGACCTGGGAGTGGCCTTAGAACAGGGGATGTCAGGGCTGCGAGACACTTGAGAACAGAGAATGTCAGAGCTTAGAATTGAGAATGTCAGAGCTAGGAAGGGTTTTGAATACAGACTGTTAGAACAGGAAGGCCAAAGTAAAGGAGGAAACAGGCCCAGAGGAATCCAGTGAAGAGGCCCAAATCATGTGAGTTGTTCGCAGAATGGATAGTCCAACTGGATTCCAAACTGATTCCTCATCCATTGAACCACTTCAGCCTTACCACAGGAGATGAATTATGGCAAATGGGTCCTTGGATAGGTAGTTTTGTTTCAGGACTAACGTAAGAGGGAATAATTCCAAAAGAGCCCAGAATTCAGGACAAGGTCAGGCCAGATCTATTAAGATGACCCTTAATAAAAAACAATGCAACATCTTAAACTTACGTTCAAAAAGTCAATGTTGCCAGCGCCTGATGAGGGAAGCACAGCTGGACTGCACTTTATTTGAAAAAGATAGCATGGAGTAAATGGACCACCGAGCCAACAGTATAATTTCTTGGTGACCAGGAAAGCTTCTGAAATCTTTGGCAGCAATAAAAGAAGCCTCTTATCCAGGTCAATGATAGGAGGGGTACTCTGACCTGGTCAGCAACACCCAGAGTATTTCTAGTTCTGGGCACCATATCTGAGTAAAGTCGAGGCAGAGAAGGAAAGGACAAGCATTTATTAGGCACAGAGTGTGACAAGCATTGTGCTAAACACTTGACAAATAGTATCGAATTTGTCCCTAGGAGGTAGGTGCTATGACTGCCCCCATTTTACAGTTGAAGAGACTGAGGCAGCCAGAGGTAACATGACTTGCCCACGGTCACACAAGTGATTGACTATCAAGTACTTGAGGTCAGATTTGAACTCAGGTCTTCCCAACTCTAAACCCATCCATCTATCCACTGCATCACCTAGCTGTCAAGAAGAGACAATTGAGGAAGGCAGGACTAAATCCCCATGGAAAGGCAATTAAATGTGTTTGGTTTGGGGTCTGATTGGAGGAAGCACCCAGAACAATCATGGGAAGGGGATGGGCAGTAGGGGTGGAGGGAGTGGAGTTCTGGAGGCAGATTTCCAATCCAGACTCAGAAACATCACCTTGCACTTGGAGCTACACAAAAGTGGAATGTGCTGCTTCAGGAGGTGGCATGTTGATGATTCAAGCCAAGGTTGGACAAACATACATGGGGAATAGGATTCTTGTATGGGGTGGGCAAAATGGTCTCTGAGGTCTTTGCCAGATCTAAGTATCTGTGTTTGTATGAGTCCATTAAAAAGGATTAGGGAGCAGTTAGGTGGTCCAGTGGAGAGAACACCAGGCTTGAAGTCAAGAAGACCTGAATTCAAATTTGGCCTCAGACACGTACTAGCTGTGTGACCCTGGGCAAGTCACTTCACCCTGTTTGCCTCTGTATAATCAACTAGAGAAGGAAGTGGCAAACTACTCTAGTATCTTTGCCAAGAAAACACTAAATGGGCTCATGAAGAATCAGACATGACTGAAACAATTGAACAATAACAAATGAAATTAAAAAGGATTATGAGATTTAAAACTGGAAGGACCTTAGAACAAATAGGCAGATAGAAGGATGGATGGATGGATGGATGGATGGATGGACGGATGGACGGATGGACTGGATGGGTGGATGGGTGCGTGGGTGGGTGGGTGGGTGGATGGATGGATGGATGGATGGATGGATGGATGGATGAATGAATGGATAGATGGATGGATGGATGGATGAAAAGACATTTGTTAAGCTATATAATGTATCAAGTAAAAAGCTAAGGGCTGGGAACTAGAATATAAAAAACAAAAGCAGATCCTGCCCTCATGGAATTTACATTTAAAACCAGATAGGAAAATTTTTCAGTTGTGTCAGACTTTTGGAACATATGTCCTTTTATTTCACTTCTGCCCAATCTCTTGAAAGACTTTTCCTTTACATTTAGCCTAAAGTCCTTAAATTGAGTGACACTCACCTAGTGCTTTGGTTTCAGAGCTAACATAGAATGGGGGGTGGGGAGTTTCTACCTTACCCTGGAATCCACAAAGCTTCAACTCAGTGACTGACCTTGGTCATGCCTATCCATGAGCCTCAGTTCTCTCATCTAGAAAATAGAAATAATAATGCCTTCCCTGCCTACCTCACAAAGTGGTTAAAAGGGCCAAGCAAAATTATGAAGGAATAAACCCTTTGGGAATGACAAAATGCAATAGAAATTAGAGAAAAGTCAGACCCATTTGGCAGACTAATAATACACCCAAATTGGCCTTTCTCATTGGTCTGGTGAAAGAGGTTATGGTCATTTCCAGACACTACCATGGCTTGTGTGCTAAGAGGTGGTCAAAAAAAATAGCCATGATGTACATCACAGGATAACAAAGCTTCACACACGTGAAAGTGGTTTTTTTTAATCATGTCCTATTTTTACTAGAGGCAGGATGGAGTAGGGGGCAGACTTGGAAAAGAAAGACCTTGGCTTGAGTCCCCACCACTTACTAAGACTTTAGACAAGCTTCAACTTGTCCATCTGCCAATGCTTCAAATAGCCTGGCTCAGGAAGGCCTAAGTTCAAATCTGACCTAGGACACATACCAGCTGTGTGACCCTGGGCAAGTCACTTCACCCTACTTGCCTCAGTTTCCTCATCTACAAAGTGGCAAACCACTCCAGTATCTTCGCCAAGAAAACACCAAATGGGGTCACAAAAAGTCAGACACAAGTGAAACAAATCAACAACAACAACTCTTCAAAAGATCCAGTTTTAAAGAAGCAGAGAATCTTAGTATCCATCAGAACCAGCCCATATCCCCAAATAGTCTTCCTAAAACGTTCAACAAGTGTTGATCCAGTCTCTGCTTAAAGGGAGGGGGAGAAGGGAAGGGACTATGTATTTATATAGTACCTACTTTGTGCCAAGCAAATTTATATAGTACCCACTATGGGCTAAATACTTTGTGATTATTAGCTCATTTGATCCTCACAACAACCCTGGAAAATAGATACTGTTATTGTCTCCATTTTACAATGGAGGAAACTGAGGCAAATAATAGTTAATTGACTTGCCCAGGGACACACAGCTAGTGTCTGAGGTAGGCTTTGAACTCAAGTCCAGTACTCTGTGTACCACAGTGCCCCCTAACTGCCTCCCCAAACCTCTGAAACTGTGGAATGTACCACCCCTTGAAGGACCCCATTCCACTTGGGGGACAGCTCCCATTGTTAGGAAGTTTGTCTTGCCTCGAGTTTAAATAGACGTCTTCCAAACTTCCACCAGTTGCTATTGGTCCTGCCCTCTAAGGCCAAATTAGAATTGGTTTTGATAGATGCTAGGTTTCCTTCTAACTCAAACATTCTCTGCTTCTCTGAAACTGGATCTTTTGAAGAGTTGTTGTTGTTGTTGTTGTTGCTGTTGAGTTGTTTCAGCCATTTCCAACTCTTTGTGACCCCACTTGGGGTTTTCTTGGCAGAGACACTGGAGTAGTTTGCCATTTCCTTCTCCAGCTCATTTCACTGATGAGGACATTAAGGCAAGCAGGATGAAGTGTCTTCTTGCACAGGATCACGTGGCTAGCAAGTGTCCGAGGGTAATTTGAACTCAGATCTTGCTGACTCCAGACCTTGTGTTCTATCTACTTTGACTCTTAGCTGCTCCTCTAAACATTCTCCAGCTTTTTTCAACATCCCTTCCTAAATTGAGGAACCCTGAACAGAAGCCAAAACTTGTATCTTCATCCGTGTGTCTATTCCCTCAGCCAATCACAGACCAAGGTCCCAGCACACTTGAGTACACATTTCTCATCCACCAGCAAGACAAAAAATGTTCATTATCGATAAAGGTCGATCTTTATCACGAATTTGATAGAGTAAAATGAGCAACTGACTTAGTGTTCCTGTATCTCTGTTATCTCAATGGGAAAATGAGGGTAATCATACCTCCCAGGCTTTTTGTAAGCACTGAAGAAGAGAACACATGAAGTACTTTGTAAACTTTAAAGTACTACAAAATGTCACTTACTGTCATCATCATCATCATCATTGTCATTGTCATCATTGAGTTATTTAGTTGGCTGGTTGTCATCTTTCATGCTCAAAGGAGACCCGTATGACGTCTCAACGGTGGAGTTAAGGTCCAATGTGTCCAACTGTGGCTGATCAGAGCACCATGAGCTCAGAAGGCTCTATCACAAGTCAGGCACAAATGGTCTGTATGGACATCTGGTGTGAAGATGGCCCTAAATTTGCACATCTCAGCTTTCTTTTGAGCTCATATAGTCCTAAGATGACAAAATATGCTTCTAGGCTCATATTCAACAGCTTTCCACATTGGTAGGGCCATCCAGGGATAGGAGTCAACTCGCAAAACCTTGGAAAGCCCAGCAAGACCTCTATTCTACAGGGAGACCTCAGAAGGGAACCATGGACAAAGTTTCCCACTGGGATTCAGGGGCCTTAGCAGATAGAGGACTGAACTTGGGGTAAGAAAGACTTTAGTTCAAATCCTGCTGAATACCTGACTGGCCATGGGTAAGTCAATAAAACAGGGATAATAACAACCCAAACTACCTACCTCACAGCTTCCTTATGATGCTCAAAGAGAAGGTTTGTAAAGCACTTTGCAAGTTTAAAGGCAATTTATAAATGTACATTATTATTAATGATCCTTGTCCTGCTCCCAGTTCTCATGTGCTCATTGTGAGGAAGACATTTTACAACCTGTAGAGTACCGGCCCCACCCCCCACCTCCCTCTCTCTTTCTCTCTTCTCTCTCTTCTCTCTCTCCCTCCTTCTCTCTCTCTCTCTCTCTCTCTCTCTCTCTCTCTCACACACACACACACACACACACACACACACACACGAACTATGATCATTATCATTGAGCAAGGGAGTAAGAGGACATCTATCTTGTTGCTGCAGCTAACTGCTCCTGCTGTGTCCTGGGAGCTGAAAGAACAGGAAATCACAATAATTGTCATTTCTGGAGCACTTTAAGGCTTACAAAATGTTTTCCTCAAAACAACTGCAGACATAGGTAGAGCAAGAAGCTCTCATATGGCCTCTAATAGAAAATACAAATTCCCTTATCTGGCATCTAACGCCCTTCACAGCTTGACCCTAACCTCTGTTTCCACCCTTATTACACATTTCACCCACTCTGCATTCTAGTGAAAATGACCCTACCTGTAACAGAGGTTGCCAAACATATTTGGCCTATCTACCCCTTTTCAAAAAAAAATTACTTAGCACCACCTTGGAAATCAAAATTTTTAACCCTTTAATGATTGTTTAAATTTGCTTCATTTCAAAAAATATTTTTAAATTATACATCTTAAATTTAATAATTTATTATAAATTTGTGGGGTTTGTCCTGCATTGAAATTTTGATGATGCAATATTGGGTCATGTAACCATATAGTATCATATTGTAAACAAGTCATCATATGTACATGTTCCTGTTGATGCATGCTGGACTTCCCGACGATGTACAACATGCTAGCCTGCTAACTCTTGCTTGTGAAGACCAGTTAGTGGACTTGACCACTGATTAGTTATAACTTGCATTTTATATACTTATGTAGAAAATAATGTGAATTTTAACTGTGTTATACAACAGATGAAACATGTACAAATGGTTTTTCAAATTTTTCTTGTCTTCTTATGCTTTCACTGCCCCCTTATTTTTATTCGATGACCTCTAATTGCACCAGAAGCTACTACTGTTCCCCTGGATCATTCCAGCACCCTCCCAGGGGATGGTATGACTCCCTTTGGGAGCCTATGTGTGTAGAATCTCACCCATGACATTCCATCTCCCACTCCCTTCCTTAGCACTGGCTATTCTCTCCCTTCTTCCTTCTCAGATTCCCCAGTTTCTTTCAAAGCTCAGTTCATGTGCCACTGTGGCATGATATTTAACGCCCTTGTTAAATGTGAGAGATCTTTCCTAACCCTACCCTAACCACTTATGCCTCTGACTCCTCAAATTACTTTGTGTTTATTTTCAATTTAAGAACTTAAAACAATGAAGGTCTCATTTCTTTTTTATTATTAATTTGTTTATTTACTTTTAGTTTACAACATTCAGTTCCATAGTCCCTTGAGTTTCAAATTTTCTCCCTCTCCCTCTCTCTCTCCTCCCCTGCCCCATGGTGGCATACAATAAAATATAGGATCTACAAATACTTTCCCATTAAACATTGGTCAGGTCATGAAAAAGGATTATAACCAATGGAATGATCAGTGGGAAAGAGGAAACAAAACAAAACAAAAAGAAAGAGAGCAAGTAGTTTGCTTCAATCTGCATTTAGACTCAGCAGCTCTGTCTTTGGATGTGGTTATCTCTTTCAATCATGAGTCTTTTGGAGTTGTCTTATATCCTTACATTTCGGAGAGGAGCCCAGTCTATCAAAGTTAGTCATCACACATACATTATGTCTATAATTGTGTCAAGATTTCTCCTGGTTCTACTCTTCTCATTCAGCATCAGTTTATATAAGTCTCTCCAGGTAAAGTCTGTCTCCTCATTTATTATAGCAAAATAGTATTCCATTGCGTTCGTATACCACAGCTTGTTTAGCCGTTCCCCAATTCATGGGCATCCCCTTAATTTCCAATTCTTTGCCACCACAAAAAGAGCTGCAATAAATATTTTTGTGCATATGGGTCTTCCTCCCACTTCTATGATCTCTTTGGGATACAACCCTAGAAGTGGTATTGCTGGGTCAAAGGGTATGCACTTATTTATAGCCCTTTGGGCATAGTTCCAGATTGCTCTCCAGAATGGTTGGATCAGTTCACAACTCCACCAACAATGCATTAGTGTTCCAATTTTTCCACATCCTCTCCATCATTTGTCATTTTCATGTTTTGTCATGTTAGCCAATCTGACTTGTGAGATGTGGTACCTCAGAGTTGTTTTGATTTGCATTTCTTGAATCAATAGTGATTTGGAGCAATTTTCCATATGCTTATAGGTATCTTCAATTTCTTCTTCTGAGAACTGCCTGTTCATATCCTTTGACCATTTGTCAATTGAGGAATGACTTGTATTCTTATAGATTTGACTCAATTCTTTGTATATTTTAGAAATGAAGCCTTTATCAGAAAAATTGGTTGTAAAAATTCTTTCCCAATTTTCCACTTCCCTCTTAATCTTGGTTACATTGGCTTTATTTGTACAGAAACTTTTCAATTTAATGTAATCAAAATTATCCATTTTGCATTTTATAATGCTCTCTAACTCCTGTTGCATCATAAAATCTTCCCTTCTCCATAGATCTGACAGGTAAATTATTCCGTGTTCTCCCAGCTTGCTTATATATCAGCCTTTATACCTGTATCATCCACCCATTTCAACTTTATTTTGGTATATGGTGTTAGATATTGGTCTGTGCCCAATTTCTGCCATACTATGTTCCAGGGTTCCCAGCAGTTTTTGTCAAATAGTGAGTTCTCATCCCAAAACTGGGGTCTTTGGGTTTATCAAATAGTAGATTACTATAGTCATTGGCTGCTGAGTCTCGTGTACCCAATCTATTCCATTGATCCTCTAGTCTGTTCCTCAGCCAGTACCAAGCAGTTTTGATGATTGCTGCTTTATAATACAGATTAAAATCTGGTAGGGCTAGGCCATTGAAGGTCTCATTTCTAAAATATAGAGAGAACTGAGTCAAATTTACAAGAATACAAGTCATTCCCTAATTGATAAATCATCAAAGGATATGAACAGTCAGTTTTCAAAGGAAGAAATTAAAGCTATCTGTAGTCATATGGGAAAAAATGCTCTAAATCACTATTGATTAGAGAGATGCAAATCAAAACAACTCTGAGGTACTACATCACACCTATCAGATTGGCTAACATGACAAACAGGAAAATGATAAATGTTGGAAAGGATGTGGGAATGTTGGACGCTAATTCATTGTTGATGGAGCTGTGAGCTGATCCAACCATTATGCAGAGCAATTTGGAACTATGCTCAAAGAGCTAAAAAAAAATGTACATACCCTTTGACCCAGCAATAACACTTCTAGGGCTGTATCCCAAAGAGATAATAAAAATGGGAAAAGCACCCACATGTAAAAAATATTTATAGCAGCTCTCTTTGTGGTGGCCAAGAACTGGAAATCAAGAGGATGCCCATTAATTGGGCAATGGCTAAACAAGTTGTGGTATATGGAATACTAATGTGCTCTAAGACATGATGAACAGGTGGACTTCAGAGAAACCTGGGAAGACTTACATGAACTGATCCTGAGTGAAGTAAGCAGAACCAGGAGAACATTGTAACACTGTAACAGCAACATTATAATGATGATCAACTGTGATATTGACTTAGCCCCTCCCAGAAGTGCAAAGACCTATAAAAATTCCAGAGGACACATGATAGAAAACACCAGCCACATCCAGTGAAATAACTATAGAGTCAGAATGCAGAATGAAGCAGATTGTTTTCTTTTTTCTTTTGTTTTTTTTTCTTTCTCCTGGTTTTTCCCATTCATTTTAATTCTATGGAACATGACTAATGTGAAAAAATGTGTTTAGTAAGAATATAAATGCAGAGCCCATATAAGCCCATTCCAAGCTATATTGTGGAGGGAGGAGGGAAAGAGGAGAAAATTGAAAACTTATGGAAGTGAATGTTGAAAACTAAAAATAAATAATTTTTTTAAAAGAGCTTAAAACAGCTCCAAGACTTTTGGGACACTCTATATATTCAATATTCAGTTCAGATAACTAGGTAGCACAGTGGATAGAAAAAACTCCAAATGAGATCACAAAGAATCAGACATGACAGAAACAACAAAACAACTATGTTCAATATACTAATATGTATACTTGTTTTTCCTTTCATTAGAATGTAGGATTCTTTGTTGGTTTCAGATTTTTTATTGGTATCTTCAAGTACAGTAAGTGCTTAATAAATGCTTGTTGCTTAATTATTTAATTATTTCCCTCAGTAGAATGTAAGATCCCTAAGAGATTATTTATTTTTTTCCTTTGTACGCCCAGTGCTTAGCACAATATCTTGCACACAGTAGGTAATTAATAAATGCCTGTTGATTGATTGGTAGATTACAAGGATAATTACCCCCCATTATTCAGATGGCAAAGTCGAGACTCATGTTAAGTGACTCATGATTACATAACTGGTGGGCAGAATTAGAATCTAGAATTAACACCTACTGGCGGTATATCCCTAAATCCTATTTCCTTATGCTTGCTTTTTTTTTTCTTTCTTAGTTGATATATTAGTTCTTTAAGAGAACTCAGCTTTTCCTAGGGTGCTAGAGTTCAACTCAATTTTCTCAGATTAAATAAAATTTCAATGTGTCACTCACTGGCAAACGAACATTTGGAAGGTGGCTGGTTTTTGTAACCTGATCGCTGGTCCAATTACAATTTTTAATCTATATGTAGATAATGGTGAACCAAAACCCCATAGAAATGTCAAGAGTGAGGAGGTTATTAGCTTAGTTTTAATTACTGTCTATCATTCTTAGCAAACTGGAGGGACTTGGGAAATGAGGTGACAGTGGCAGAGTTCAGTCAGCCCCCATGGCTGCCTTTCCAAGCAGAGCTTCCTCCAGAGGAGATGTTCTGAGGGCAAGGAATTGGGAGGCTCCTGTTGACCCAGTTCCCTACCCTCCCGAGGAGAGATGCCACTGCCCCCAGTAAAGTCAATCCTGAGCTGATCTATTTGGATATCCCCTCTCCCTCTGCATCTCAACAAGGGCTCAGACATTCATTGGCTTCTTAAGCTATAGACTCATGAAATATCAGAGCTGAGAGGGGCTGCTGAGCATAGAATGTCAGAGCTGGGAGGGGCCTTAGAACAGAAGATGTCAGGTAGGAGAGGCCTAGAATAGGGTAAGTCAGAGCTGGGAGTGGCCTTGAAACATGGAACGTCAGAGCTAGGAGTGTTCTTAGAACAGGGGATGTCAGAGGGAGGGACCTTGGAACATGGAATGTCAGGGGTGAGTGAGACCTTAAAGATGATGTAATTGAACTCCCTAATTCTACAAAGAAAGAAAGTAAAACTATAAAGGTGCTGACTTGCTCAAGCTCACACACACAATTAGAGTCAGCCAGAACTGGAAGCCAGGTCTCCTAACTCCAAAACTAATACACTTTGTCCCTAATAGGGTATTTGCATGTGTGTGTGTTTGTGAGAGAGACAGAGACAAGGAGAGACAGAGAGAGACAGAGACTGAGAGGCAGAGAAGAGAGAGACAGACAGAGAGACAGAGGAGAGAGACAGAGAGAGAAAGGAAGCTAATCAACAAGCACTTATTAAGTGTCTGCTATTTGCCAGGAACTGGGCTAAATACTAGAGACACACAAAAGGCAACAATATGGTCCCTGCCTTCAAGGAGCTCCCGTTCTAATGACCTGCAAGCCTCACACAGAATGTTGTTGCTGTTGTTTAAGCAGCTTCAATGGCGTCCACCTTCAGAACTCTTTTGGGGGTTTTCTTGACAAAGGTACCAGCCTGGTTTACCATTTCTTTCTCCAGTTCATATTATAGACGAGGAAACTGAGGCAAACAGGGTCACATAGCCAGCAAGCGTCTGAGGACAGAGTTGAACTGAGGAAGATGAGTCTTCCTGATTCCAGGCCTGCCACTCTAGCCAGACAATCTCAGAGGAAAGGTACTAGCGGTGGGGAAAACCAGGAAAGCCTTCCTGAAGAAAGTAGGATTGGAACAGGGTCCTCATAGAGGTCTAAAGATCCAAGTAAGAGGAAGTTGTGAGGAAGGAGAGTATTCCAGATGTGGGGGAGGACCAGTACAAGGGCCAGCACAGATTCAGGACATGGAGCTTTCTGTTCCAGAAACAGCAAGCTGACCTGTAACAATGGATCATAGATTACATGAATAAAGTACAAAGAGACTGGAAAGGCAGGAGCACCAACAGAGTATTTTATATTTATTCCTAGAGGTAATAGCAAGCCCCTGGAGTTTACTGATTGGTGAGATGACGCATTTAAAATAGAGCTTTAGGAAAATTCACTTTGGTTACTGAGTGGAGGATGGACTAGAGTGAGTAAAAGACTTGAGGCTATGAAGGCTACTGTGAATGTCCAGCTGAGAAGGGAAGACAGCCTGAAGCT
>CM053594.1:14187334-14200140 GCA_028646575.1 Pseudocheirus occidentalis
AGATAGATAGATAGATAGATAGATAGATAGATAGATAGATAGATAGACAGACATATAAATAGATAGATGGAGAGGTGGAGAGAGAGATGGATAAATAGATGAAAGGATAGATATTTTTTTAAAAAATGAGAAATAACACAGAGACCTGAGCTCTTGAGGAGTGAGGTGGGGTAAGTGGCTGATTCTGTTCCTAGCTGCCTTTATTCAGAAGGTAAAATTGATCTGCATCCCATATGTCACAGTGTCAGAGTCATCCATTCACTCAGAGGCATTAATTCATTCCAATGGACAAGTCATCAATCTCTACTGAATTTGAACTGATGGCAATGCATTCAGTATTTGTGCATTTAAACACCTACTATGTGCCGGGTGAAGTCATATGGCACTATTCAAGTACTTGTCCTGCCATTTACTCACTATTGACCTTGAGCAGATCCTTTCTCTCTGCCCCTCAGTTTCCTTCTCTGTAAATGAGGGGGCTGCCCCCATTGATCTGTGAGGTTCCTTTGAGCTTTGACTTTCCATGCCTCATGTCCCTTCTCTCATATACCTCCCAATCTATCCCAGGGATATTTCACAAATACCAATAATGCACTGGTATGCAATAGTTGTAGAGGAATTTAAAAGGAGGAAAGATTGTAAGGGTTTAAAAAAAGAAGAAAAAGAAAAACAAGCACAGTATATTGTGGTGTCCAGAGAAGGAAAGCAAGTTTCCTAATGAGGGAGATCCAGGTCAGCTCTCCTGGGTGCTGCACTTTCTCCCCTCGGGGCCTGCCTTTCCTCATGTCATTCTGTAAGCCTGGAATGTCCCATCACCTCCATCTCAGGCATATGGAGTCCTAACCTCTACATACCTGGTCAAATGGCCTATGAGCATGATTTCGGCAGCTGTGGAATATGGCAGCTGGCAGCTGGCTAGCTTCTCTGTCTTCCTTCATGTCTCAGTTAGGGTCCCACCCTCTGCAAAAAGCTTTTTCCCAGCCCTCCTTAACCTTAGTCCCTTCCCTCGGTTTATCTCTAACTTACCTTGTATAAGTTGGGTTTGTAGTTAGTTGTTGGTATAGTCTTTGAGTATAAGCTCCTTGAAAGCAGAAGCTGTCTTTGCATCCCCTATCACTTAACAAAATGCCCAGCACATAGTAAGAACTTAATAAATGTTTATTGACTTGATTCAAGATTAGGACAGTTACCAGGTTCAGGGCTAGTGAAGTCATAGTGGGCTAGTAAGGCGCTGGGTGGCCCATCAGTGTCAGCCATTTTGAGTACTGGATTCCATTCTGGTGACTACATTTTTTTTTTAGTCTTTTTTTCTTTCTTTTTTTTGGAGGAGGGAAGGCAGGGCAATTGGGGTTAAGTGACTTGCCCAAGATCACGCAACTAGTTAAGTGTCAAGTGTCTGAGGCTGGATTTGAACTGAGGTCCTTCTCACTTCAGGGCCACTGCTCTATTCACTGCACTATCTAGCTACCCCTAGATGACTACATTTTAGAAGGATATAGATGAGCTGGAATTCATCCCAAGGAGGGGAACAAAGGTGGGTAAGGGCTTCAAGATCATCCTATATGACAAATGGTTGAAGAAACTGGAGATATTTAACCTGAAGAAGACTTAATTGCTGTCTTTAAGTATTTGAATGACTGCCACTTTTGTAAAAGAGGGATTAGACCTAGTCTGCTCAGCTACAAAGAGTAAAGGGTGGAGGTGGGGTGGAAAGTTAAAAAAAATAGAGGAAAATTTCAATCACTTGATAACATCCTTGAAGGATTGGAATTGGCCAAGATGGAGAGTGATATGGGCATTCTAGGCATACTTAGGTAATAGCATGGGCAAAAGCAGATAAAGGGGGAGAGACCTAATAATGAGAGTGGAGCCAAAGTGGAATAAGCAGATTGTAGAGAGAGGAAATGGTCTTCCCATCACTAGAGGTCTTCAATCAAAAACTGGATGACCATGCCTTGGGATGTTAGAAAGGGGGCTTTTGACTAAATAAGATCTCCAATATATTATCGCCAACAACTGGAAGTTCAGCCCTTAGTCTGAGGTCCCTTCCAGCTCTGAAGTTCTCTACTTCTGACTCCTTTATTGCTGGTTAGCAATGTTTGACAGCACATCTCAGTAGAATGCAGTAAGGAAGCATTCTTCAGGTCACCAGAAGACACTCAAGACCCCTACAACTTGCAAGTCATGACTCATTCCCTGGAGAATAGACCACTGGAGGTGATTAAACACCAATGAAGTAAATAAAAGGGAGACTAAATATTCAGAGTATCTTGAGCTCTGAGGTACCTTAAAGGTCATTTGGCTCCCACTCCTTCATTTCATAGATGAGACAATTGAAAACCAGAGAGGGAAAGTGATCTGGCCAAAGTCACATAGCAAATGCTGTAGAAGTATAGGAGGTCAATAATTCAATTAAACAAATCTATTTAAAATCTACCAGATGTGAAGCATTGTGGGGGTAGGGATTATATAATTTCTTCTCTTTCCATCCCCAGATCCTAAAACTCTTTGCTACATAGCATGCACTTTAGAAATGTTGTGGAATTAAATTAAATTGGAAAGTCTATTTCAAGGGGTCTTGAAGAACAGCCCTTCATTTCATAGAAATGATATCAAGAGAAAGCAACATGTCCAAAGCCATGTAGAAAGTAAGTAAGAGAGATGAGGATTCAAACCTGGGTCCTCTGGCTCCAAATTCAAGGTCACTATGATATCCCTCCACTGGCATCTGTCATAAGAGAGCTCCACCTCCAGGCTTTGGAGGTCTTAGGACAGAGGGATGGCTTAAATGACCTCTACAACTTTGAGACTCCCAATACGAAGTCTCAAATCCTGTTCATCCCTCTCCAGCCATGATGCTGAGGATAATGATTTAACAAGCTCTAATGAGGATTGATTAGTTTATTAAGAAGCAATTATGTGCCTGGTGCTTTCTGGTCTCTGTGCCTGGGAGATTCAAGGACAGGAAGGGTATGGATTAAGAGAGCAGCAGGGGAACATAGAAGGAGGATGGGGAGAAGCTAGCAAAGATATTCAGTAGACTGAGTGATGGGAGGATAAAGAGGCAGGGCAGGACAATGGAAAGAGCACTGGGTCTGGGGGCAGATGATATGACTTCAAATCTCACCTCCACACTTGTTACCTGTGTGACTTTAGGCAAACTGCTTCACCTGTCAAAACCTTGTTTTTCTCAGGTGTGAAATAAAGGGATTTCCTAAATGCCCTCCACGATCCCTTTCCACTCCAAGCCTGTAATCCTGAGATCTTAAGAGTGGACCTCATCAACTTTCATGGGGACCATTGAACAGCGCCCCTACCCTAGCCAAGGTCTTTGTTTCTGGACTCTTCCCCTCCATTTCATCCCATATATATGCCCAGATTTCTTTTCTTAATCACCTAATGAGACCTTAGGTTCATAGACCAAGAAATGGAAGAGACCTTAGAAGTCATTTAGCACAACTCTCATTCTACCAATGAGGAAACTGAGGCTCAGAAAGGGTAAGTGGTATAGAATTAGAGATCTAAGATTAGGAGGCACCTCAGAGCTCAGGGAGGCCAGCTTCTTAATTTTATAGGTGAAGAAACTGAGGCTCAGTAAACAGTGACCTGCCTAAGATACCACAGGTACCAGATGGCAAAGCTGAGGCTTCAGCCAAGGTCCTATGATTCCAAATCCAGGATCCTTTTCTATTTCTAGTCCCACTAGAAATGCTCCTTAAAGCACAAGAGTTATCATGTCAATACCCCCTCCCCAGCATCTCCTGGGCTCTCTATTGCCTAACCCACCTTCCATAGTTGGTATTGAAAGCTCTTCTCAGGTTGGTTCTAGTCAACCTCTCCACTTGTTTCACCCACTCAGTATTCCAGTCAAACTGACCAGGAAGCCTTGAGTTCAACTCTTGCCTGTGACCCAAACTGTTGGCATAAAGCTGGGTGAGTTATTCAACATCTTAGTGCATCTTAGACAACTCTCTGAGATTATAAATTGAAGGAAAAGTGCCAACCTAAATCAGTGCATGAATTTTATTCTGTCAGGATTCCCTTTTACTAGTAATAATCACAGGTCTAGTCCATGTGTGTGTGTGTGTGTGCGCATGTGCGTACATGTGTGATGTTTTCCTCTTAAGGAAATGTAAATTTTAAGGGCAAGGATTTTTTCTGCTATGTGGTAGGTGTTTAATAAACATAAGTTAAATTGGATTGATCTGAATTGAATTGAATCAAACAGAACTGAGTGGAATGGAATAGAACAGAATTGGGTCTTCTGGTCCTGGCTGATAGCTCAGTCAGCCATGCAGTGGGATTGTCAGGGGATGATCTCTCTCTCTCTTCTCCTTCCCATCTTTTGTGATTCAAGAGGCAAGGAGGAGGTTCCAAGCAGCTGTCTAAGGATCCAAATTGTATCCTGTTCATGCATCTCCCTCATTTTGATAGAATGCAAACTACCTGAATATGCAGGAGGGTTCAGTGGAAAATCTATCAGAGGCAATAATTGTTAAACAATATTTGATTATTGGCTTGGAACTACATGTTTGCAGGCAGTTTATTCTTGGGGTACCCAGGGAGAAGATGGTACATATCAGATTGGGTACTCAGAGAGAACATGGTACATATCAGATCAATATCATAGGGATTATTCAATTCTAAGGAGACAAGTACAAAAAAATGATGAAGGGGTAGATGCAAGTGTTTGTGACTTGTTCTCAATGCTGTGTGTATGGGCAAGGATCTGCCTTCTCCAGTGGATCTAAGAATCTTTACCTAATTCCTTTCTTTAATTCCATTATGTCCAGTTTTGTGCAACTCTCCTCTGTACTCTCATACAATGTCTTGTTCTTCTAGAATCTATCAAAAGAGAATAGCAAACTCAGCTCCAGAGAATCACAGTATCTCACCTTTGAAAGGAACCTCTGAGGTCCTCAGCCCAAACCATAACTAAGTAAGAATCTGCCTATGACATCTTCAACAAATGATCCCCCATATCCTGCTTAAAGATTCCCAGTGAGGGAAAACCACTGACTCCTGAGGCAGGAGTTCACTTTGGAGACAGCTCACATTGTTAGGAAGCTTTTTCTGAACTCAGTTAAAACTGCATGTATGTAATGGTAATGTAATTTGAATTTGAAGATTCCTTTGTATTGAAAAAGATAACAAGTACTTAGCACTTAGTAATTAATCAAGCCTCTGTTAAAGAAACAGAAGGTATGAATACTTGCTGCTGACATAACAGGAAGGGGTTGGCTAAAAGAGGAAACTAATTCTGTGTGTATATAAGGAAAGACCCTGGCTGGGAAAGATAGATTTTCTTGGGGCAGGATTCATGGAGGCAGAAGCTGCTGCTGCCAGGGAGGCTGAAGAAGAAAGAGCCCCAGAGTGGAGATAATGATTTTGATTTGGAGAACCTGGATGAAGTGACTTTGGTTCTGGTAACCAGCTGAGGCTTCTACTGGGTCCAAGGGACAGCCAGAGCTGCTAAGGATTTCCAAGGTCATTCAGAGCTGAAGGCCAGCTGGAGCTGCTGAGGAGGCTGCTGAGGACTTCTGAGGGCCAGCCAGTGCCGCCAAAGACTGAGGAAGCAGTGATGTGGTATGCTGATGCTGGTATTTTGTATGGACGTGTTTTGTATAAACTGTGTTTAGCCTTGTCTTCCCAGGAACAGAGACTGTGAGCTCCAATGTGGAGCAGGAACTGCACAGAGAGCCAGACAAGGACCTGAGGGCTGTCTACCATTGAACCCAGGTGACAGTTTGGTGAATCCAAGTAGGATCTGGCACCATGTAAGGGGATCCAGGGAATCAGAGAGACCACCCCGAGTCAAGAAAACTTTACTTAGATACTGTGTACTGACTGAGAAATTGTAACTTACTAGTGACCTAGGGGTGGAGGGTTTGTGTATTGTCTAATGATTTGAATAGTGAACAATGAAGGATTATTGAATGATTGAGATATTTGAATGATTGTTTGATTAAATGATTGTACTAAGTGAATGATAACTGAATACGTAATTGATTTGTAACTTAGTATGCCCCATGACTGGAGAACTTTGATTATTGTACTTTGTTTCCCTTAAGGAGGCAAACCTCTTTAAAGATGATTGAATGATTGAGATGACTGAATGATTGAGTTACTAAATAATTGTTCTTTGTTCAAAACTTTGTGACCACTGTGGTGCAAACTTTGTGGCTATTTTCTGTGATAAGTTGTTGTGAATGCTATATTTTGATTTTTTGTAATAAGTTGTAACATTGTGAATGTTGTACCTTGATTTACTGTGAATGTTTTGCTCTGATTTGTTAAGGAATAGAGTGTTCACTATATTGTACAATCAGAACCTTAAAAGCTGTTCACAATAGCATTCTTCTGGAAAGCTGCTTGTGCATGGCATCACAATGTAGTTTCCACCCAGATAGGTAGGAGGCACTGTGGATAGAGTGCCCACCCTGAAGTCAGGAGGACCTGAGTTCAAATATGACCCTCAGATCCTTACTAGCTATGCGACCCCGTGCAAGTAACTTCACCCTGTTTCCCTCAGTTTCCTTATCTGTAAAATGAGCTGGAAAAGGAAATGGCAAATTGTTTCTTTGCTACAAAAACCCCAAAGGGGGTCAAAATGGCTGAACAACAACAGCTTCTACCCACTGCTACCCATGCTGCCTTCTGTGGCCAAGCAGCACCAAGCTCATCCCTCATCTGGGTAAGGCATTAAAGACGCCTCCATCAGGAATTGTGTCAATGCTGCCTTTGCATTTTCTATGTGTCCTACAGTGTCTTGTACATAGCACAAGTTTTATAAATGTTTGTAGACAATCAAAACTAAATGTTGTGAAATCATACGGGTCAAGTTTGACCCCAGACAAGAGACATGAAAAGACACTCCCTCCTTCCCACTGACACCCCTTAAAGAGGTGGGGGGACCATGGATATGGAATACTGCATATGCAGAACTCTTTTTTCCTTTCCTTTCAAAAAATCTTTACTATAAGGGATTGCTCTCTAGGAGGGGGTGAAAGACCAGAGATATAGAATACTACATGTAACATCAGAATTTTTTTTGGAATATTGGTCAGTTTTATGTAACTTTTTCCTCTTCTCTCTTTTTTAATTTTTTATTATAAAGGATGGTTCTCTGGGAGTGGGCTAGGAAGAGAGATAAAATGGGAAATGTAGGTAATGTAGATGATGTAAAAACATCAGAGATCAGTAACTTCTTTTTAGGTAATGTTAGTTGAATGCACTTAAATGAAGCTGAGCTGGACTAGAAAAATGTGCTTCAACACATCTTGAATGCACATTAACAAATGAAATAAAGTTATCCTGGATACTTTAAAAACACAATATTCAACAATACTTGTGGCATTTTTAAAAACCATAATGATAAGAAAACCTGAGTTCAAATTTCATCTCTTTCATTTGAGACTTGTGTTACCTGGGAAAAGTCACCTTGTTTTAATTTTCTCATCTGTAAAATGAGAAAGTTGAACTCCAAGGTCCTTTATTGCTATAAATTTGGAAGTCTACCTGTTGGAATAAAGATACCGTACATATAATTTTTTTTCCTTTTTAAATTTAATTTATTATCTTTCAAATAACAAAAATCTATTTTCTCTCCCTCCCAACTCCTCCATAGAAAGAAAGAAATATAAATGTGCATAGTTAAGTAAAATAAATTCCCCCATTGGCAAAAATATATACAAAAAAAATTTTTTAATTCAAAAAACGTACATTTCCTTCTGCCTCCTGGGTTCATGCAACAGCAAACAAAGTAGTACTTTGCTGCTTATTTCAACTATTCAAGTGCATTTGAGCCTCACCTTTGATTGTATCAAGTCTGTTTTGGAAACAGTATATATTGTGTTGCCCTTAATAGGCCTAAGGGAGTTTGGAGACCTTTCCTCCCCTTAATGGGCCTAACAGCATCACATGGAAACCATGGTGGGAGGAGCTTACCAAAAGAGTGGAACAGGAAGGAGCAGAGCAGAGCAAAGCAAAGCTCAAGCAGAGCTGGGACTAAGCAGAACAGAGAGGGAGAATGCTTGTGATTTTGGCACTCTGTAGCACTCTGTCTCTTGGTCTGTCAGATAAAAGTACCCTGTCTGTTGTTTTTTTAAAGATAGAAGTCCTGAAAGGAGACTTTACTGCTGCTACAGAAGCCCTGAGAGAGAATTTTACTGTTGATTTGTGTTTGATTTTTCAGACAGAAGCCTTGTGTATTGATTTGTGTTACTTTATCAGACAGAAAGTGAATTGAGATGATAGTGCCAGCAATGGGTGTAAATATTGCTATAGCTCTGCTAAGCTTTATCTTCCTAGAAAAAGAAACTTCAAAGAACTTGGAGTGAAACAGTAAGCTGAAGCATGAAACAGGAGTGGAAAGCTGCCTATGTGTGAGTCCACGCAAGAGTCAAGTTGATCCAGACAAGAGCTGGGAGCAGTCAGCCGTGGAAGAAGAGCCCTGGGGTTTGGAAGTCAGCCTCCAGTCAAGATGAAAGAAGACTTTACTTGGGCACTCTAGATTGACTAATAAGATTATGATTTACTGAATGATATGTTTTGTTTAAGACTATGTGGCCACCTTAGTAATAATTTGTTATTCTATATTGTTGCAAATGCTGTGCTTTAGTTTCTTGAATGTTATGCTTTAGTTTATTGCTGAATAGAGAGTTCACTATACTATGCAATTAGATTTTTAAAGTTATTCATAGCAGCAGTCCTCAGAAGAGCTGCTCATGATTTGCTTTAGGTTTAATCATATCTATGTCAGAAGATAGATAATATATTTCATCATTAGTACTCTGTAAATGTGGTTGGTCATTGTGTTGATCAGAGTTCCCAAGTTCAACTTGGATAGTCTTTACAATGTTTGGATTTTTTAAATAGTATAAATTGTTCTTCTGGTTCTGCTCACTTCACTCTGTTTCAGTTCATACATCTTCCCAAGTTTCCCTGAAACTGTCCCCTTCATCATTTCTCATAACGTAATAGTATTGAATATTTCTATACCATTGGATAGTGAGGCAGCACAGTGAATAAAGTGCCAGGCCTGGAATCAGGAAGACTCATCTTCGTGAGTTCATATCTGGCCTCAGACACCTATAAGCTGTGTGACCCTGGGAAAGTCACTTCACTCTACTTGTCTCAATTTCCTCATCTCTTAAATGATCTGGAGAAGAAACTAGTAAACCACTCCAGTACCTTAGCCAAGAAAGTCCTAAATGAGTTCACAAAGAATCAGACACGACTGAAATGACTGAACAACAACAACCATAATTTGTTTAGCCATTCCCAAACTGATGGTTAATGTCTTAGATTTTAGTTCATTGTCACCATGAAAGAGGTATTATGAAAATTTTTGTATATACAGGACCTTTTCCTCTTTTTTTCTTCCTTGATGCATAGGCCTAATCATGGTATCACTAGGTCAAAGGATATTGGTAAATTTTGCCATATTTCCAAATTGCTTTCCAAAATTGCTGTGCCAAATTCATACCTCCAACAGCAGTGTATTAATGTGCCTATTTCCCCACAGCCCCTCTAGCAGCTGTCATTTTCATTTTGTCAACCTTGCCAATCTAATGACTATATAGTTGAACATTATAGTGACTTTAACTTGCATTTGTCTAATTATTAGTGATTCAGAGCATTATTTAATTTTGCTATTCATAACTTGGATATCTTCCTTAGAAAACTGTAAATTCATACTCTTTAATCATTTCTTAATTGGGAATCACTCTTATTCTTCTATATGTTCCTTTTATATCTTAGAAATGAGACCATTATAAGGGAAACTTGCTGCAAAGATTTCTTCCCTTTTATATATTTCCTTTCTCATATTAGCTTAATTGCTTTGCTTTTGCAAAACCTTTTTATTTTATAAAATCAATATTGCTCATTTGACTTTCAGTTATAGTTTCTATCTTTTGTTTGGTCATGAATTCTTCCCCTATCAAAAGATCTGGGGGCGGCTAGGTGGCGCAGTGAATAGAGCACCGGCCCTGGAGTCAGGAGTACCTGAGTTCAAATCCGGCCTCAGACACTTAACACAAAAAACTAGCCGTGTGACCTTGGGCAAGTCACTTAACCCCAACTGCCCTCCAAACAGCAAAAAAAAAAAAAAAATCTGAAAGTTATTTTTTTTCCCTTGCTCCTCTACAGTATTTTGGAATTTGACTGGTATGGAAGAACATTAAGTACATTAATTTAAATAATATTTTCTTTTTATTACTTTGGCTGACCATGCCAATGAGCAATTAGTATTTCTCAAGTTATTTAGGCTTTTGTGTAGAAAATTGTTTTTTAGTCATATTCATATAGTTCCTTGTGTGCCTTAGCATGTAGAGTCCTACATATTTTATACATTCTGTATTTATTCTAAATTGAATTTCCCTTTCTGCTAGATTTTATTGGCAATAAATGCTTATAATTTGTGTGGAATTGTCTTGTATCTTACAACTTTGATAAAAAATATTATTTCAGTTAATTTTAGTTGATTTTCTAGGGTTCTTTGAGTAAAGCAGTATTTGTTTTTGTTGTTTATTCATTTTTCAATTGTGTCCAACTTTTGTGACCTCATTTAGGGTTTTCTTGGCAAAGATATTGGAATTGTTTGCCGTTTCCTTCTCTAGTTACTTTATAGATGAGGAACTGAGGCAAATGAGTTAAGTGACTTGCCCTGGGTCACACAGCTAAGCAAGTATCTGAGGCTAGATTTGAACTCATGAAGATGAGTCTTTCTTTTTCTAAGTCCAATGCTGTATCCACTATGATAGCATATCATCTGCAAAAAGTGGCAACTTTGTTTCCTCTTTGCCTTTCAGTTTCTTTTTTTCTTATTTTATTGTTGTAGCCAGCATTTTAAACACTATATCAAATGTCTTTTTTCTCTCAATTTATTTTTTCTTGCCTCATTGTTGCAACCAACATTTTAAACACTCTATCAAAGAATAGTGGTGATAACAGGCATCCTTCCTTTATCCCTGATCTTAATGGAAAGTCTTCTAATTTATATCCATTACATATAATGTTGGTTATTAAATTTATATAGATACTACTTATTACATTAAGAAGTCCATTTATTACTAATATTTCTAGTATTTTCAACAGGCATGGGTATTGTATCTTGTCAGAAGCTTTTTCTGTATATATTGATGCAATCACATGGTTTTTCTTGTTATTAATGTATCTATATTATTTTTAATATATTTATAATAAAACTATCATGTGAGTAGCTTTTCTAATATTGAACCAGTCTTATGATTCCTGGTATCATTCCTAGCCAAAATATATATCCCTTGTGATATGTTAACTGTAATCTCCATATTGATATCTTATTTATAATTTTCACATAAATGTTCATTAGGGATTTTGGTTTACAGTTTTGTTCCTCTGTCTTAACTTTTTCATTTATGTACCAAGACTATAGTTGTATCATAAAAAGAATTTTGTAGCATACTTTATTTTCATATTTTTTTTCAAATAATTTGTGTAATATTGAAATTAACTGTTCCTTGAATGTTTAATAAAAGGCCAAGGTCTCCCACTGCATCTGGTGCAATCTTCAGTTGCCCTGATCTATATCTTGCCACTGGACTCAGGTGGCTGTGAAGGAAAGTGAGGCTGGTGATTTTGCACAGCCCTCCCTCGATTAAATCCAATTCACTTACAAGTCAAGGCATTACCTTCCTAGTGTCGTGGTCCTCTTCAAGAATAAAGGCCAAACAACAACCTGTGAGTAGTAGTAGCTGCCCAACCAGGGACCCAACTGGTCAATTCCAATGAGACAATGAAACTCCTTCTTCTTTCCTTCCTTCCTTTCTTCCTTTCTCCCTTCCTTCCTCTCTCCCTCCTTCCCTTCCTTCCTTCCTTCTCACATTCCTTACTTCCCTTTTTCTCTCCCTCTTGCCCTCCCTTATGCATTCTCTCCCTGTCCTCTCTCTCTGCCCAAACAAAGAATCATACTCTCACCTATGGGTGCTTTGCCCAAAGGAACATAAATTTTGATCACTGAAACCTCATAAGATATCTTGGGGTTTACAGCTAGATTTCTTTCTCAAGGAGCATGCCTTAAACCCACATAACTCTGACTTTCACTGATTGGTCAATAATAGGTCCTAGCCCAAGCCTCACTTGGTCAGTTTTGGGGCCCTGGTAGCTCATAGTGGGTATAAATAACAATTGTTTCTGGTTTTGGCCAGAAGCCCTAAGGATCTTCCCTTCCCATGTTGATTTTTTTTAAGTAGGCAAACTAGTTCTTTGCCACATCTCTTACATAGTCTTAATCACTGAATGGGTGTTGCCTCAGTCAAAATGAGATCTGGGAAAGACCTTAATTTTAAAAGGCCAAAGTCTCCCACTGCATCTGGGGCCATCTTCATCCTGATCTATATCTTGCCATGGGACCCCAGATGGTTCTGGAGAAGAAAGTGAGGCTGATTACTTTGCACAGCCCTGTGTCACTTAAATCCAATTTTTGCAAGTCATGACATCATCTTCCTGATGTCATAATCTTCTTTGAAAGTGAAGGACAAAGAAATTATCAAGAAAAATTGACCTGATACTCTAGAACCATGCAGCAAATAGAAATTGAAATAATCCTAGGAATATTATAGTCAAATTCCAGAGTTCCCAGGTCAAGGAGAAAATATTACAAGCAGTCAGGAAGAAAACATTTGAGTATTGTGGAAACATAATCAGGATAACACAAGATCTAACAGCTTCTATATTAAGGGATCAAAGAACTTGGCATGTGATATTCTCAAGATCAAAGGAGCTAGGATTAAAACCAAGAATCACCTATCCAGCAAAACTGA
>CM053594.1:14200640-14229130 GCA_028646575.1 Pseudocheirus occidentalis
GGGACTATGTGTGTGTGTGTGTATAGTATGTATACATATATGTATATATGGGTGGGCATGGGTGTGTATGTATGTATATGAATTGTGTACATGTATACATAGAGGGCACAGGGTGAGTTGAATGTGAAGGGATGATATCAACAAATAAAATTAAGAGGTGAGAGAGGAATATATTGGGAGAAGGAAAGGGGGAGAGATAGAAAGTGATGGGTTATCTCAAATAAAGGAGGCAGGAAAAGGTAGTTACAATGGAGGGGAAGAGCAAAAAAGTAAAAGGGAATGAGTCAAGCTTACTCACATTGGATTTGGCTTAAGGAGGGAATATCATACACACTCAATTGGTATCTTACCCTACATGAAAGTAGGGGGAAGGGAATAAGAGAGAAGATGATAGAAGGGAGGGCAAATTGAGGGAGAGGGTAGATATAAGCAAATACTTTTGAAAAGGGACAGGGTCAAAGGAGAAAATAGAATAAATGGAGGGGACAGGATAGGATGGGATGGAGGGAGGGAAACATAGTCTTTCACAATATGACTACTATGGAAATGCTTTGCATTACTACACATGTATAACCTATATTGAATTGCTTGTCTTCTCAATTTCGATGGGTGAGGAGGGGAGAAGGGAGAGAACCTGGAACTCAAAGTTTTAAAAAAACAAATTTTTTAAATTGTTTTTTATGCAACTGGGAAATAAGATATACATACAATGGGGTATAGAAATTCATCTTGCCCTACAAGAAAGTAAGGGGTGAGGGAATAGGGAGGGGGAACTTACGTCTCTTATGAGAGAACAAATTAAGGGAAGGGGTATTCAGTATGCTTGCCATTTTGGGGTGGGAAGAGGGAATAGGAGAGAGATGGGAAGAAAATCTGTAGCTCAAAATCTTTGAGAAATGAATGATGAAAACCAAAAATAAATGTTTAAAATTTAAAAGAACAATTAAAAAAAGAAAATTAAGGACAAACAACAACAACAATAGAATTCTCTCATAAATCCATCTGGTCCCAGGGATTATTTTTGTTTTGTTTTAAATTTGGGATCTCATTTATGGTTTGTTCAATTTCTTTTTCTAAGATAAAATTATTTAAATCTTCTACTTCTTGTTCTGTTAATCTGGGCATTGTATTTTTTTAAATATAAAATTTACCCATTAATTTAGCCTGTCAGTTTTATTAGAGTGTAATTGGATGAAATTTTCTAATAATATACTTTATTTCTTCTTCATGTATTGTGAATTAATCTTTTGTCATTTTGATGGTTATAATATGGCTTCCCTCTTTCTTTTTTAATTGAATTAACTAATGATTTATCTATTTGATTTTTGTTTGTTTTTAAGCTCCTAATTGTAGTTATTAATTCAATGGCATTTTTTCCTCTGTTTTCAGTTGTGTTAATCTCTCCTTTGATTTTCAGGATTTCTATTTTGGTATTAATCAAGGATGTTTAATTTGTTGATTTTTAGATGTTTTTTTAATTGCATGCCCAATTCACTCACCAATTCTTTCTCTCTTTCGTTAATAAAAGTTTTTAGGATATAAATTTTGCCCTAAAGACTGCTTTATATGTCATGTATTCATAACATAGTACCTCCAAGTTACTTGTGCTTTAGTGGAAAGTAGGTTGGATTCCATCAGAGGACTTGGTTTCCCATTTCAGGTCTGAGACTTCCTACTTGTGCAACCTTGAACAAATTACTTAACCTCCTCGGGTCCCATTACCCTCATCTATAAAATGGAGGGGTTAGGTTAGATGATCTCTGAGATCCCTGCCAGTCCTAGGTAAGACATTGGACTTTTTTATGATTTGTTCTCTTTAAGCCTTAGTTTTTCTCATCTATAAAACAAAACTAGGTAGCCAGATGATCTTTAAGGTACCTTCTAGCTCTAACTACTATGAAATACAAATAATTACTCTTCTTCATTGGGGCCACAATTAGAGAAAAGATACCAGAGGGTCAGTTACTATCACAGTAGGATCCTCAGGTGATTTCTGAATACCTCACTCTTCACTTCATTAATTAACTAAAGCAAATAACACTACTAGCTAGGGACCAAGAATAACCCTAAGGAGAAGTACTGTCCCAAGCACCTGAGCCTCCACCCAGTCTATGAATTCATTAAGACAAAGAAAGGTAGGGCTCAGCCCTGGAAAAGGAAGTTGAAGCTTTAACAAGGACAAGGCCACTGGGAATTTATCTCAGGGCACGGAATAAGGTTGCTGAAAGCACTCAGATTCCTTCAGCAGTTAATTAGCAAGAGTAATTAGTTAAAATTAGAAATTAACAAGAGGCAGCATGACATAGTAGATGTCATAGAAGTCCTGGGTTTAATTCTGGATTCCTGGAAGTTACGATTCTTCCCCATGTTGGCTGTGAAATACTAGACAGATGTCACTCAGCGCTCTCATTCCACCCCCAAGGCAAGGATGTGCAGAAAAGGTTGTGACCTATATTTGTCAAAAGGGTTGCTCATTAGGAGCTCCCTAAACCAGTGAAATCACAGGTCTGAATGTCTTTAAATGTCTTTAATTTGTCCTTTTTGGTTGTTGGGTTTTGGGGGCTTTTTTGGAGGGGGCAAGGCAGGGCAATTGTGGTTAAGTGACTTGCTCAAGGTCACACAGTTAGTAGTGTTAAGGGTCTGGGGCCACATTTGAACTCTGGTCCAGAGGGCTAGCTAGAGTAGGCTCCTTTGATGCCCTCCACTATTCTTCCTTATCTTCACCCCCTGGCATGGCAGCCAGGCAACAGCAGTTTTGTCTTGGAATAGTAACATCATAACCCTAAAGATGTAAAGGACCTCAAAAACTGCATCCTTTAAGCCCATCATTTTACAGATAAGTACTCTTAGACCTAGAAAGGTTAAGGGATTTCCCTAAGGTCACACAGAAAGTTGCTGACCCAAGGTTTGAACCCAGGTCCTTAGACTGCAGATCTCATACCCTCCTGCATCAGTCTCCCCTATGGTAGCCTATGTCCTAGATTCTCTATCCTCTCTCACATATTCCTCCCAAAATGGTAGCCTTGGTCTTCTGGTCCACTACACCATTGCCACGGGGTCTCTGCCTCTCATTGCTCTTCCCATACTTACCTGAAACCTCACTGCCTACTACTTGCCCCAGTCTAGTTCAAGTTTATGGTACATGCCATTGACACAAAAGAAATTCCTGGTTATGGTTCTGGCGGTGTAGATAGGGTGGGTAGAAGAGAGCAGTAACCCCTTGGCTCTCTATCACACCAAAATACCTACCAGTACAGACACTGAGTCCCTTTATAAGTCCACTGGTAGAAGGTCTGACTGCCCAACCAAAGCAAGAACAGGAAGCTTCTCTATTTCCTGGGCTCTGATCTCTTATTGCCAGAGCAAAGAATGATTGCCCTTGTATCCCTTCCTCTCCATTGGGAATAGACTGTCATGTCAAGATGGGATTCCAGCCAAATGACAGATTGGTCAAGGAGGTAAGAGCAGAGTTCTGCTGCTCTGGACACCTGGCTAGTTTCCCAACAGGCTCCTGGGTCAGGAGGGATGACCCCAGCTGACAAAATGATTGGCCTCAACCCAGATAAACAGCCTCGTGTGGCTGGGAGAGTTATCCCAGCAGGTGTGGAGGTCAGGTGTGATCTGGCCATTACTGCCAGCAGTGGCCATAAGTAAGGCCCATGTCAGGCACTGGCCTGTAATTCCTTATTATTTGCACACTGACATTAGAGTTCCCAGAAAACAAATACAGTGATTTGAATAACCCATCCACCACTAACCCAAGCTGCACAGGAATTGACCCCAAGAAATGTCCAAGAAGCAGTGTGTTTCAGGGAAGAAAATGATGGATTTACAGTCAGAGGACTTGGGTTCAAATCTTGCCTTCACCAAATCTAACCTGTGTGACCTGTTGTGACCTCAGTTTCCTCCCCTGTAAATTCTGACATTCCTTTCTAAAGTTGAAAGAGATGGCCAATGAGGCTGCTCCCAGTTCTCAGAAATCTATTCTCTTATAACCTAGAACCCAGAAAAAAGAAAACCATGCCCATCCTCCAATAGAGTCCTCCATATTGATGGAAGAAGGTGACACCTATGACTTGATAAGCCTAAAAAGGCATCCTTGTGTTCCAGAGTCTCCCCTGCACTAGCAGGCCCCCATTCCAGGAACTATAGCATTATTCCTGTCTTTGGGTTAATGTAGGAAAGTCCCCAAAACTGCAATTGCTTCCTGGGATGGAATACACACATATACGTATACATGTCTGTATTGTATATATACATGTATACATATACATATACACATATATTGCAAAATATTTAGAGCTGAGAGAAACTATGAAATTTAGAATGTCAGAGCTGGGAGGTTTCTTGGAACATAGAATTCTACAGCTTAAGGCCCTGATAATCTCTATTCTGAGGTCCCTCCCACCTATGACATTCTGTGTTCTAAGGGTCTTCCCACCATTGACAACCTGTGTTCTAAGGCCCTGCCCAGCTCTCATGTTCCATGTTCTAAGGCCCCTCTCTGTTCTGACATTCCCTGTCCCTTCCAGCATTGAGAGCCACTGTTGTAAGGTTCCTCTCAGTTCTGCTATCTCCTTGCTCTGACATCCCTTTCTAAGGCCCCTCCTAGTTCTGATATTCTCTATTCTAAAATTCTTATTATCTCTGATAGTTTATGATTGTCTAAATCCCTTACTAGGTTCAAAAGGATCAGGAAAACCAGCAGGGTCTACCAATAGACACTTTGCAAAGAAAGTCAAGACTCTTTCATGCTTCTCTCACCCCCCATACCCCACCCCCAAATTAAAATGTGCCTCCAGTATAACTTGTTATCAAAAATAGAAGCATTTTATCTATCTTTATTGCCGAACAGAGATTGCATGGAGACATTCAATTTGGAGTCAATTTAAATTTCAATTGTCTGTGAAATCAAATCAATAGGCTATAGTTCAATGGCGCTTTAATAAAACAGGACATAACGGAGAAATCATTAGGGATTACATATGATAAGAGATTGGAAACAGTGGCTGGGTAATGGGGGAGGGCCCATTACAGATTTACCCCAAGCGTTTGCAAGTAAACCAAAGGCCTTCTTCTCCTCTTGAGACTGCCCTGAGATTTAATTGTCTGCCAAACTTAAAAATACATCTCTGTCAGGCCCATGTTTGGGAGACAATTTACAGCGAGTGCCAGAAGCTTGCAGAGACCAGGCCCCATTGGGATGTGCTGGTCCTGGCTTCTGGTCCAATTCTCTCTTTCTCTCTCTCTCTCTCTCTCTCTCTCTCTCTCTCTCTCTCTCTCTCTCTCTCTCTCTCTTTCTCTCTCCCTTCCTGCATTTTTTCCTTCCTACCTCTCTTTTTTCTTCCTTGCTTTTTTCTTCTTTCTTCCCTTCTTTCTTTTTATCTTCTTTCCTTCCTTCCTTCCTTCCTCCCTCCCTTCCTTCCTTTCTTCTTTCCTTCCTTCCTCCTTCCCTCCCTCCCTTCCTTCCTTCCTTCCTTCCTCCCTCCCTTCCTTCTTTTCTTCATTCCTTCCTTCCTTCCTTTCTTCTTTTCTTCCTTTCTTCCTTTCTTTTCCATACAGATTTTTTTTTTGCCCTCAGCTCCTTGATGTCTCTGGTTCTCACACCAAAGATACAAAGATGGGAAATAGGCAGCTAAAATCAAGAAGAGCTAGACTATGGGGCCAGTTCAGGTGGAATGCTAAGTTTATAAAAAACAAAAAGATGAATAAGATAAGCCTCTGGAGGAAATCAACCACTCTTCAAGTCACTCATAATAGGTTTGTAGATCTGGAAGGGTCCTCCAAGATCATCCAGTCCATGTTCCTGGTTTTACAGAAAAAGAAACTGAGGCTCATAGAGGTGGAATAAGATGTCCTAGGTCACACAGGCAGCAGATTATAGAAACAACCTCTACAAAGTCAAGTGGTCATCACTCCCCTTCAGGAAGTATTTGGACCAACCTGACCTTCTTCCCGTGCTTTACACATAACATTCTGTTTACCAGGCCATCTCTCATGCCTGCAATGGATTTATTAAACACCTCTACTTCTTAGAATTCTTCAGTGCCTTTGGACTATGCATGTGCCCATGTGGGATACACACAACTACATGGATTGTCTAGATAAGGCTCACATGAAGCATGGATAGTCATAACTGGAGTCCTACCCACCTCTTCTCCAAGGGAGACTTTGATTTTAAAGGGAGGCCTTGAGGGGTGCAGGAGAAGAGCCACAAGGCTAGATGCTCTTTTCTCCAGTGAATGATGGGTGTACTGGACTAGAATTGTAACTGTTTTCCTAAATATTGTGAGTCTAGGGGCACAAAAACATTCTTCTCTGTGACTGGCCCTTAGTTTCTATTTGCCAGTTTGTCTTCTTCCTACCAAATGCTGCTTACACAAGAACATCACAAATAGCAAATCCATTTATTTAAGCAAAAAGCAAGCAGAAATTGGAAATACCATACAGATTAGCCTATAGCAGAAAGTATACAAAAGTAGGTGGGTTCTTTAGATAGGAGCAAAGTGAGATCTCAGTTCAACTAAGGGGAAATTCCCTGAAGTCTCTAGGGAAGCATGTTGGGAAAGCAAAGATATGTTAAACCAGCTTCCCCTACATGTCTGCAACTCTGTCTGTCTGTCTCCTCTCTTCCTCTGTCTCTGTCTCTGTTTCTCAGTCTCTCTCTGTCTCTTTCTTTCTCTCTCTCTCTCTTTCTTTCTCTCTGTCTCTCTCTGTCTTTCTGTCTCTGTCTGCCTCTGTCTCTCTCTCTCTGTCTCTCTCTCTCTCTCTCTCTCTCTCTCTCTCTCTCTCTCTCTCTCTCTCTCTCTCTCTCTCTCTCTCTCCTCTCCCTCACTCCCCCCCCTTCTCCCAGAAGAACCTTGCCTCATGATTATGCAGTGGAAGAAAAAAATATCCCTCTCTCCAAAACTAAGGAATCAACTGCACCCTTCACACAGTTTTTGAGCTTTGTATGTGAAATCATTCCTAAGTAGCAACATGCAAAATGTCCCCAGACTTGGCTAGAAACTTGATTTACACTTTCAAAGTTCAACTCACAAGTCACTTTTTACAGGAAGTCTTTCCTTATTCTCCCCAACTTCTAGTGAAATACCACCAAAAAAAATCACCAGTGTGTATGGACCAATGGATGGATGGATGGATGGATGGATGGATGGATGGATGGATGAATGACACATAGATGGATGCATGGATAGGTGGATACAAGTAGACCCAAGTAGAAAAGGTTCATCCCTACTTTCAAGAAGCTGACCTTCTGTGGTAGAGTACAGCTTCAAAGCCAATGGCAAGTCCCAGAAGACTCAAAGGGACCTCCCCAGTGTATATGGAAAAACCCAGGGGTCCTGAGGGTGCTTTGATCCTTCAGATTGCAGCCCTCAAAGGTGTTACATAAGGGAAGTTGGCAAGACCTGGAGGTCCTTCATCTTACTGAAAGGATTAGAGTTGGTGACTCCCTACTCCTCTAAACATGAACGGTTGTTTCTACTCTGCATTGGAAGGGGATGGTTAGAAGGTTCCAACAACCAATACTGGAAGGAGGAGAGTGGTTCTGAGAGTCTGAATCCAATGAGGGTTCTAGGTTCCTTCCCACAGGGGTGAGGATGAGTGTAATGGTAATGGAATTTAAAGATCCCCCTGTATTGCCTTGGTTTTTCAGGTTGAGTGTTATGTTATGGGAATCTGAAGATCTTCCCTGCCCCTAAGCCCTTTGATAGGTTTAAGTGACTCTGAGAATCTTCCCTGATTTGAAAATGTATTCTGTCCCCTAATAGGCTGAATGTGGTCACATAGAGCCTGTGTCAGGAAGCTTGTTCTTCAGGAACACCCACACCTTATTGCTTTGTGTTTGGGCAGTTGGTCAAGAGGGTTGTGACATTCTCTGATCCAAGAGAAGGCTATATATAACCTGATGTGAGTTTTCGCTTTGGGGCTCACTTTGGAAAGAGTTGTGTAATTTTCTAGACAAGATTCTGGGAAGCTGTTGAGCCCCCTGGCTTTGAAAACCCATATGTTTTTGCTTTCCTCTCTGGTAACTAACTAGGTATGGATGTAATGGTCAGATGGCTGGAAGCCTGTCTGCTGATCTGTTTCATTGTCTGCTTGTAACTTCTGTTTGTATTCTCTGAAGTTCAGGGTGCTGACTTTTCCCCCTGAAACTAGGTAAATGGTATATGTTTGACTGATTAAAATAAGATTGTTAACCCATTTTGAGTTGCTTTCCTTTAGAAAAGCAGATCTAGGAACCTGTACTAGCAGCCATCCTGGGTATGCTAGGGTGCTTGCTGATACAAAAAGCAGAGAGAAGGCCTAAGCAGAGAATGCCAGAAGGACTTTTGGAGAGCAGTATCATGGAGGCAGAGAGAAGAATTGCCAGGAGCCAGAGTTGTTGAGAGAAAGACTTCTGAGGGCCAGTTGGAACTGCCCAGGACTCTTGAGAACTGCCACCCAGAGCTGCTGAGGAGGCATGGCTGGGATGCCAGTATTTTGTCTATCTGTTTTGATGTTGTTTTGCCAGACTCATCTGCTAGTGAAGGACAGTGCTGCTGTTGTAGAGGTCCTGGAACCTTGTTGTTGGTTCAGAAGCCCTGAAGGAGGATTATCTTGTTTTATGTTTACAGAAATCCTGGAAGAGGGTCTTGCTGATGTTTTCAGGGGTTCTGGGACTGTTCTGCAAGCAGAGAATGAATTAATGACGACACTGGCAATGTACATTGTGGCTTTGCTAAGCTTTGTCTCCCCAGGAACAGAGATTGCTGAGAACTTGCCTCAGAGTCAAGATGAAGGAAGGGCCTTTCTTTGGGTTTTCAATGCTGTGATGATATCTTAACCTTGTTGTAGCTTAAGGGTAGACAGCTTTTTGTGCTCTCCTTCCCCTTTTGAGAAAGTGCTTGGCATTAATGGATGGCATTGTAATTCAGTTGTGATTCAGGGGTGGGAAACTTTTGACTTTTTTGTACTCTTTGACTGAACAAATGAGTGTACTTTGTTTATGGTTGGAAACTAACCTCTGTTTGAGAAGAGAGACCTTGACTGACTAAATGAATATACTGCCCATGGGTGAGCTACTTTGACTAATGTACTGGGTGGGGTACTTGGACCTTGGTACTTAGCAATTGAATTGAGAACTTACTTGCTAAATAAATGAGTTACACTGCATTTTGATTTTCTCTGTTCTGTGAATGTTTTGCCTGAATCTGTCACTGAATAAATGGAGTTTGCTATATTGGTATTCCAAACCTTGGAAGTTGGTTTTGCTTGGCATTACTATGAGGTAGGTTAGTGTCCATCCAGGTGAAAGTAAGAAGGAAGGGACCTTGGTAGGAAGGTTAGAGAATAATAGTACTCTATAGCACTTGCTCATCAGGTTCTTTGCCATCTGGGTGGTCTGGGGGCAAGAAAGAGAAAGTAGAACACACACACATACACATTTGCCTAGAGGCTGCATTGAACTATGGGCTACCTGGAGTGATGGAGAAGGTAAGGAGAGACCTCTCTGTTATGACAGAAGAATGGTTCTCCTGCCCAAAGGCCCCATAGATTGTAGACTATTTTTTATATATTTTGTATTATGTGTTCAGGTTGTTTCCTGTCATAGAATGTAAGCTCCTTGAGGGCAGGAGTTGTTTGATCATTTTTGTCATTGCATATGGTCCAGCACATGGTAGGAGCTTACTGAATGTTCATTGACTGACTGATCCAGCCTCTGCTTAAAGACCTCCAAGAAGACCTCCAACTCCCAGGGAAATCTATCCTGCTCTGAAACAGCTCTACTCATTAGGAAATTCTTTCTCTCATCCCATCTTAAATTATTATCTCTAACTCTTCTACTCTAGGTTTCCAGCTGTGTACTCTAGGACCTGGCAGAACCAAGTAACCACTTGTCAAATTTTTTAAAAAATGGTTAGATAATGGAAGAGAAATAGAAGGTAGGAAAAGAAGAGCCATCTGAGGACTTCTGGATACAACTCTGAGCAGGCCTATTGAAGACTGATCTCCCCCTTCAATCAATGCTTGTTGACTTAACCACTTAACATCTCAGGATGTTTATTCCCTCCCACTCTGGGAGTTGGGAGGCACCCCACATTTTGGAGGTCTTTAAACAGAAGCTGAATCAATCAGGCACCCCCTCTGAATAACCCAAAGTTACTCCATGGCTATCCCAATCCCCACAGCTCAAAACAAGATCTCTACCCATAAACATAGGACAGTCACCCTCTGAAGGAGAAGGAACCAAGTGAATTCAACCTGAGACATGCACAAAATTGGAATTGGATGCCTCAGTGGACGGTGAAGGTCATTGAGAGTTGGTTGGGTGACTACTGGCTGTTAGAGACGGTATTTATGAGTAGGATAGTAGGTTTACACTAGAGGACTTTTGTGTTCCCTATTAACTCTAAGATCCTATGAAATCAGCCAACTTTGAACTACCTTTGCTAATGTGGGAGTAGGAAGCAGGAAGATAATAAAAAAAGATTATAAAAAATTTATTAACTTAGTGACTTTAGAATTTTAACCCCCTCCCCACCAGATTCATGTTCCTTATTATGCTTTCCTGAGCAGTCTGTCCAGATTGATGATTTCACTGGGGTAGGAAACTTTTTACCAATGCAAATTGGTACCTTCCCTACAATGTAGAGATTTCTGGGGCACTGAGATGTTACATGACTTGCCCAGCATCATATACAAAGTATATATTGAAGGTAGAATTCAAACCCAGGTCTTCCTGAGTCTGAGGTCAATCAATCAACCAAAAAGTCTTTATTAAGCTCTGATTATACAGCAGGCACTGGTCTAAGCTCTAGGGTCCCAAGGAAAGGCAAAAGCAGTCCCTGCTCTTAAGAGTTTGCACTCTAATGAGGGAAATGACATGCAAATAATTATGTATATACCTTTTATTTGCAGAGCAGATGGAAAATAATATGAGAGAGGAAAGTACTAGTACTTTGCTGTGTTTGTCCTTCATTTTGAAGAGGACCATGGCATCAGGAAACTGATGACATGACTTGCTGTTGACTTTGATTTGAGTGAGGGTGGGCTGTGCAAGGTCACCAGCCTTCCTTTTTCCTCCAGAACCTTCAGGATGATTGAAGATGGCCCAGAACGCAATGGGAGACCCTGGCCCTTTTAGGCTAAGGCCTTTTCCTATACTCACTTAGAGTGAGGCAATACCCATTCAGGGAATAGGCCTCTTTAAGAAGTGAGTCAAGGGATGGCCCCTTTAATTAGAAAAAAGAAGAAAAAAATTAAGCTGAGAGGGGAAGACCCTCAAGCTTGCTGCTCCAAAGAGAAACAGATACCACTGAAATTCACTCTAAGGCAAGAGGGCCCAAAATACAGTCATTAAGTTATGAGCCTGGGAAAACTGCCTTCAGAAGGCAGGACTGAAGGAATCTAGGACAGCTTTCTTTTGTCTTAATATTCACCAGCTTTATGGAGGGAGGGTCAGTGGATAATTTATAAGACTGAGGAATAATGCTAATGCTTGCAGCTAGCATTTATACAAGTGCTTTAAGTTTTACAAATTGTTTTATGGATATTGTCTTATTTATCCTTACAATAACACTGGGAAGTAGGTGCTATTACTATCCTCATGTTACCACTGAGGAAATTGAGGCAGACAGACATTAAGTGACTTTCCCAAGGTAACACAGCTAGTAAGAATCTCTACTCAGGTCTTATCCACTGTGCCACCAAGTCAACCATTAGCTAACTACCTCAGAGCATCTGCAAAGTAGACAATCCATGGGAGAATAATCTGGAATTGACTCAAGATATAATTCAAATCAGGAACTGCCTTCCAATGTCCCTCAAAAAAAAAAAAAAGAAAAAGCAACAAGAAGCAAACAGAGAATTTGCGATATGAGTTCACACATTCTAGAATCCAACTGAGCTTCAGGCAAGAGAGAATGATTAGGATCCCATAGTTTGGGAAGGTCTGGTCCTGTAGAATCTTTCTACTCACAATCATGGCTCTGGGCTGGTGAAAATCAGACTGGGCTGGAAGGTGATAGACTGTACCTGCAAGTTTGAAGTGAAATACAAGGAATCTTGGGCAGCTAGCCTTAGGCTCTGACTACTGGCTCAGTGATAGTGAAGCAAAATGAAGAGTCCTGGGCATTCAAGGATTTTATTCTCCATTACTAACAAGATTTATTAACTTGGGCAAGTTGTTAAACAGAATCAAGGAACCTCAGACCTGGAAGGGACCCAAATGGGGTCACTGTCACCACATGACAGTGGCCAGTCATTGGACATGACTGAAAATGACTGAACAGCAAGAATGCAAAGTGATACACAGTGAAGGAAGCAGAACCATGAAAACAAAATAAAAAACTGAAAAATGACTGAACAACAACAATAAATAGTATCCCCAGCAAATATCCTGCCATTGTTTCAAGATCTCCAGTAAGCAGGAACTCAGTACCTTCCAAAGCATCTCATTCCACCTTGGCATAGTTCAGATTCATAAGTGGCACACAGTGTATACAGTCCTGGAGCTAGAATTCCAAAAAGCTGAGTTCAAATTCTACCTTGTGGATTTCAGAGAAACCTGGAAAGACTTACATGAACTGATGCTGAGTGAACATAAACAGAACCAGGAAAACACTGTACACAGTAACAGCAACATTGTAACACAGTAACAGCAACATTGTAACAATGATCAACTGTGATATTGACTTAGCTGTTCACAGCCGTGCAATGATCCAAGAAAATTCCAAAAGACACATGATGGAAAATACTATCCACAGAGAAAGAACTATAGAGTCTGAAATCTTCTCTCATTTTTTGGGTTTTTTTTCTTTCTTGTAATTTTTCCTTTTCCTCTGACTCTTCTTTCACAACATGACTAATGTGGAAATAAGTGTAATATGATGTAGGGTTAATGGAGTATAAGATCTTCCCTGTCCATTAATTGGTCTATGTGACCACATGTGTTCCTTTTTTTCCCCCTGGAACAGGGGCCATGCTCCCAGGTCTAAAAGTACACAGATATTTCAATCACAGATATTTTGCTGCTTTGAACACTAGCCCAGTTCACAACTATTACACATCCTGAGTCACATAGAGCTCATATATATTCAGGGTGATTTACATTGCCTTGGGTGGGTGGGTGAATCTTGCTTAGGGGGAAGGTTGTGGGTTGTGATGCCTTTTGGCTCTGAGCCTACTAGTAAAAATTATATACATAGATATAGATATAGGTATAGATGTAGATATAGATATAGATATAGGTATACACACACATACACACACATATATATGTATACATGTATGTGTGTATGTATGTGTGTGTATGTGTGTATGTATGTGTGTGTATGTATATAGTGCTCCGTGTGGTCTGGTGATTATGTTTCTATAACTTTGTTTACACAGTTGAAGCCCTGTCTATTGGATTCTTTCTTGGATACTAGCTTCTTTCTACTTCTCTGTCTGCATTCTTTAATTAAAGTAAGGTGGTTAACCCCTTTGAAGCTGTCTTTCCTTTAGAAAAACAGATCAAAGACCTTGTGTCGGCAGCCCTGCTGTGTGCTGACATTCCTGTTCTTACACCTCCGCAGTAGCTTTAAGTGTCATTAATGATGCATATGATCATAGATACACAGCCTAGATCAGACTGCAGGCCATTTGGGGAGGTGGAAGGAGGAGGGGGGAATTGTAAGTAAAATTCTTTAAATGTGAATATTGAAAAATAAAAATAAATATTTTTTTAATTCTGCCTCAGACATGAGCTGAGGGACCCTGAGCAAATCATTTGGCTTCTTTACCTCAGTTTCCTAATACTTAAAATGGAAATAACAGTATCACCTGCTTTGGAGGGGTGAGAACCAAAAGAGGTGACGTATGAATTGAAAAATCTCTTAGTGCTATAAACTCATTAGCCTTTATTATTATTATTATTGTTGGAAAATTTCCCCTTAAATCTGTTTCCTCCCTTCTCCCTTCCGCCCTTTGGGATAAAGCAGAATGAGGCTAATCATTCTTCTATTTTGCAGTCCTTCAAATATTTGAACACAGATATCATGCCCCTCCCATTTTCTCTCTTAGAGGTTAAGCATACCCAGTTCCTTCAACCAGTTCTCATACAGCATAATCTTGAGATCCTCTGATCATTCCGGTGTCTGTCCACTCTGGTTTATGTTGGTTCTCACTCATCTGAGGTAACAGCTCTAGTTCTGCTCATTTTGGTTTAAGAACACTTATCAGCAGAGGGTGTCCAGAGGAGGCAACCAGGATGGAGACAGGCTAGGGGAGGCTGTGTCCCAGAGAGATCAGCTAAAGGAAAGAGAAATGATTGTCCTTGCAAACAGAGGGCTCAGGAAGGGACATGACAGCTACCTTTGAATGTCTGGAGGGCTTGTGTGTGCAAGAGGACTAGACAAGTACCATTTGGTCCCAGGGGGCAGTATTTGGAGTGTTGGGTAGAAGTTGCAAAGAAGAAACTTTTAGCTGGAAGTCAGGAAAAATTTCCTAACAATGAAACATTACCAAAGGTGGAATGGAGTGCTTCGAGAGGTAGTATGTTGTCCCTGTTTGGAAGTCTTAAAGTGGAAACTGAATAATCACTTACCAGGTATGCTAAGTGGTGTGCTAGTAAATGTTTAACAACCAAGTCTCTGAAAAGAAAAAAAGGCTCCACAACACATTTGAGTTTTCTATTCATGCATGGGGTTAGACTGTACGATAATTTAGGTCCCAGACAACCTTCAGATTCTGTGATACTATGTTCTTCACAAACTGCAGTGCCCAAAACTCAACACAATACTTCTGCTATGGTCTCCCCAGAGCAGAGAACAGGCTATGACCTCTCAGCCCTCCAAGTTCTGGTCCTTAATGTAGCGAGAGATCCCATTGGCTTTCATGGCTACTACATCATAGTGTTAATCCATGTTGAGCTTGTGGTCCATAAAATCCCCACATATTTTTCCCTTCATAGAAACCAGAATGTAGTCATGCTTCCTGCTGTCTTAAATTTCAGAAGTTTTTCTAATCCAAGTATAAGACTTTGTATTGATTTCTGTTCAATTCCATCCAATAACTTCAGCCTAAATTCCCTTCCCTAAATCAATTTTTTTAAATTGATAAAATGAGGGCAATATGTGAGATGCCTGCCTCTGAGCATTATTGTGAAGAGAGATGAGATAACTTACATCTGACAGGCTTCACCTTTGTCTCAGATTCCTCACATTTTAAATGAAGATAATAATAGCATGTACCAGCCCCGGTTGTTGTAAGGATCAGATGAGAGAGCATTTGGAGGGTGCGGTGCAAACTTTAAAGCAATGCATAAAATACATAAATAATAAAAGCACCATAGAAATACTGGCCATTATTATTGTTGCTGTTACTGTTACACAATTTTAAAATGCTATATAAACGTAAAATCTCATTATTCAGCAGGCAAACATCTTCCTTTCACAATAAGACCAAAGCAGCTGCCCCTTCTCTCTTCTCTCTTATTCTACTCTCTCTCTCCTCTCTTTTCTCTCTCTCTCTCTCCTCTCTCTCTCTCTTTCCTCTCTCCTCTCCCCTCTCTTCTCTCTCTCTCCTTTTCTCCTCTCTCTCTCTCTTTCTTTCTCTCTCTCTCTTTCTCTCTCTCCCTCCTATCTTTTGTCTTCTCTCTCCTCTTTGTTTTTTCTCTTCTTTCCCACCTGTCTTCTCTCTTTCCCTTCTATCTTTCTCTTTTCTTCCTTCTCATTCTCTCCTGTCTTTCTACTTCCCCTTCTCACTTCCTCTTTTTCCTTTTTCATTCCTTTCTCTTTTCTGTTTTATCTTTTTCTCTTCTCTCCATTTTCTCTCCTTTCTTTCTCTTTCCTTCTGTCTCCCTCTCTTCTCTTACCTCCTCTTCTCTCTCCCGCTCCCCCAATGCCCTAACTCAGGAAAGCCTCATTTCCAGATTAGCAACTTCTCTCACTTGCTGCTTCCCTTCCCTAAATCCACTCCTTTTGGGTCCCATCCCAGAGCCTTTTTATTGGCAGCTGGGATGCAGAAGAAGCCTGCTTAGGAAGCCTCTGCTGGTAATTTATGGCTCCCTCCCTGCCATTAGTGCTAGCCCCCAAACTGCATTACTTAACTTTTATTTGCATTGAATAATAATTCATTTTGCCTTGGCTAGTTGCAAATTATCACAATCAGACTAGAGGCAAGATTAAATTTCATCAACAGTTGGTTAGTCACATAGATTATAGCATCATCTACATAGTAAAGATGGGTGTAGAAGGACAAGGGGAAGACAGAGAGATGATGGAAGATACAACTTGTTCATTCCAAACTTCAAAAGGCTCCTCTCTCATAAAGCTGTCTGTTTGTTTATGTTTCCACATCCAGCTTTTGGTCAAAGAGAGCAGAGAACCACATTCAGGACCATGGAAATTTGAGCAAGTCTCTCTGGCTCTCTGTCTGTCTCTCTGTCTCTATCTCTGTCTCTGTCTCTCTCTCTGTCTCTCTGTCTCTCTCTGTCTCTCTGTCTCTCTCTCTGTCTCTCCCTTTCTCCTTCTCTCTCTTTCTCCTCTCCTCCCCCTCTGCAAAATGGTGTCTACATGTGTGTAAAATCTCATTCGATTCTCACAACAATCCTCGGCTAGTCATTATGTACATCTTGAAGATGAAGAAACTGAAGTGCAGAGGACTTGACCAGGGTGATACAGCGGGAAGTATCAGAGTTGGGATTTCAACCAACTGGACGAGTCCAGCTTCCTCCTATCCCCTATGCCCAAGCTAATCCACTGCCTTTGGGGGATATCCTGCAGATAGGTGCAATAATAACATTATCATCATCATCACTGTCATATCTAAATTATCTCCACTTGACATGCTGTCCTCTGTGATATGAGGGTAGAGATAGAAGAGTCTGGAGAACATAGAATATGTTCTAAAGTACCCCTCATTATCCTACTATCTCAGCAGAACTACTGCATAGTGGGCCCTACACTGTCTGATCAATGAGTACATGGTCTGTAAAGGCTCGCCACATATGGAGAGGCAGAGTCATAAAGGAGATAAAGAGTTGACAGGCTCTGGAAAGATCAGGGCTTAGGTCATGTACCTGATCCATCCTGACTGTGTGACCCTGGACAAATCATCAGTACTCTAAACAGCTACGTAAGATTGTAAATTGCAGAGCAGGCACCAACTGCATTGGTAAAAGGCATTTGTTCACTTGGGTGAGGTTAGAGGTCCAGTCTTTATTCCACCACATGTTAGGTACTAAGGATGCAACCATCCTCTGCAACAACTTCAGGTCACATTTCCCAAGTACCTGGGACCAGAAGAAGGGGGCCACAGAGGAAAGAGGGGGATCCCTCCCTTCAGGGAACTAGGGAAGATGTGGTCCCAGGAAGAAGAGCTAAGACAATCAATGACCCTGCCTTGCTCTCAAACGTGTCATAATCCAAGAAAGTCCTCCTCACTCTGGGACCTCAGAGCGCTGAGGTCTGGGGGCCACACTCTGAGAGCAGAGATGCTCAGACTCACAGGCCTCTGGAGAGATTGGTGCTGACAGCAAAGGGAGAAGCGTTATCCTCCGCCCATGACACTGTAGGGAAGAATCATGGGCCAAGGGGCTCTTACATCACCAGGGAGAGGTTGTAGATCTGCCCATGCTGTCACCATCCCACAAGAGCAGGAGGAGGGCTCCAGAAACTACAAAATGAACAAATAACTTTGTAGCCCTCTCGGAGAGGAGAGAGGAAGCAACCAGGACAGGCCTTTGCCTGGTGCAGCCTCCAGTCCCCAGGGCAGACAATGGAGTGAAGCAGAAAGGGCATCTGACCATGAGGCAAGGGCTCCTGGCCCAGCACTGGCACCAAACCTACTCACCAAGTTCTGCCTCTCTCCAGGGCTTAGTTTCCATTTCTGTCAAAAGGTGGTAGACTCCAGGATCTCTAATGTCCCTCCCAGCCCTGAAAGTCCAAGATCTCTCTTCCAGCTCTGACATTCTCCATTCTAAGGCCCCTCCCAGCCCTGACATCCCCTGTTCTAAGACCCCTCCCAGCTCTGATATCCCTTGTTCTAAGGCCCCTCCCAGTCCTAACATTCTCCATTCTAAGGGTCATTCCAATTCTACACACATAACATAAAGAGTGTCATGGTCAAATATGGAAAATTTAAATATTTTTTCCCTGTCTGCAGTGTATTTTGAGTTAGGACACATTAGAGGGGCCATAGAGGGGTATCAGGCTTTGATGGTAGGTAATGGGGCACCTGGTAAAACAAGATGTCCCCTGAGAGGCCTCCCAAGGTTCAGATTTTACAGTTCTCTTTGGATCATCAGAGTCACAGGAAACACTCAGAAAAGTCTTCCCAAGCAAACCAGATTTAGAGAAATGACCCCAAGGATTTGTCAGAAGCAATGGGCAGTATGGTTCAATGGAAAGAAGCTAGATTTGGAGCGGGGACCTGGGTTCAAATTCTAGCCCCACCATTTCCTAGGATCATGGCCATTCAAATCATAGATTTGGGGCTAGCCATCATGGAGCCCAATTCCCTTCATTTTCCAGACCAATCAACCAGTATTTCTGACCTCTTTGTACATTCTCCAGTGCAGCCAAACTAGCCTTCTCTCTGTTCTTCCCACATCTCCTGCCTCTGTGTCTTTGTCCTAGACCTCTCCCACACTTCCTTCCTTCCTTCCTTCCTTTCTTCCTCCTTCCTTCCTTCCTTCCTCCTTCCTTCCTTCCTCCTTCCTTCCTTCCTTCTTCCTTCCTTCCTTCCTCTTTCCTTCCTTCCTTCCTCCTTCCTTCCTTCCTTCCTTCCTCCTTCCTCCTTCCTTCCTCCTTCCTTCCTTCCTCCTTCCTTCCTTCCTTCCTTCCTTTCTTCCTTCCTTCCTTTCTCTTCTCCCTCTGTCCACATGGGGAATTATATCCTTATATGTGGATGCTCTGCCCAAAGGATTATAAATTTTGATCACTGAACTTTCATGAGATATCTTGGGGTTTGGGGACTAATTTTTTTTCTCTTCCTTATTTATTTTATCGTGTTTTTAAAACTGGGACAATGAACTCTTTGGCTCCATGTAGTTTCATTTACAATTTTCTGAAAATCATGTTTTGATAAAGCCCATTGGGATTCAAATGGAGCTACTACACATAGCCTTAAATACAAATCCCGCTGGCTTTCACTAGTGGCTAATAATAGGTCCCAGCCCAACCATCACTGGGTCTTTGTTTAGTTTTGGATGGCTCAGGAGCGCAAATAACATTTGCTTCTTTTCTGGTCAGAAAGCCTGAGGGTCTTCCCCTCCCGATTTGGTTTTTTTTTTTTTGAGTAAGCAAACTAGGCCATCTTTTGCTTCATTCTTTACCTAGCCTTAAATCATTCAATGAGTGTTGGCTCAGACAAACTGAGACCTGGAAAGACCTTAGCTTAAAAAAGACCAAAGTCTCCCACAACATTCTGAGCCATCTCAAGTCATCCTGATCTGTGCCTTGCCACTGGACCCAGAAGACTGCAGAGGTGAAAGTGAGGCTGGTGACTTTGTACTGCCCTCCCTCACTTAAATCCAATTCACTCACAAGTCAAGACTTCAATTGCCCCTCTTAATGTCATTGGTCTTCTTCTAGAATGAACAACAAAGAACAGCAAAGGGTAGTTAAAATCTGGATAGATGAAGGGAGGAAAAGGGAGAGATGGTTTTCCAAACAGAGAAAAGCCATATAAATGAAGGCACAAAGCAGGGGTTGAAGAATAGTGGGTTTGTAAGAAACCAAGGAGATTGCTCTGCCTCAAGAGTCAGAAAATCCGGGGTTCTATTTCTGCTGCTAACATGAATTTGTGACCAAAAGAAAGTAAATTCTCTGAGGTTAGAGTCAAGCCTTTAAGGCTAGAAGGAGACAGAGTTTACCATAGAAGACACATTCTCCGTGGAATCAGTTGGGTTCTAATTCTACCTCCAAGTGACCACTAGATGGCGCCAGGGTGCATAGAGTACTGGACTTGGAATCAGGTAGGCACATCTTCCTGAGTTCAAATCCAGCTTCAGACACTTCTTAGTTGTGTGACCCTGGGCAAGTCACTTCACCCTGTTGGCTTCCTTTTCTTCATCTGTAAAATGGACTGGAGAAGGAAATGGCAAATCACTCCAGTGTCTTTGCCAAGGAAACCCTAAATGGGGTCACAAAGAGTTGGATACAACTGAAAAAAACTAAACAATTACCTATAACTGTCACTACTTGTGTGTGACATTGGGCAAGTCCCTGGATCCTGGATTTTCTCATTCTAAACATTAGTGACCTCTGCAGCTCCTTCCAGCTCTACACACATGTTATTCACACCAGGCTGAGAGTTTGATGCCGTAGTGATTCACAGATTCTGAGTGGGAGGGACCTTGGAGGGCATCTAGCTTTAGATGGTCATTACTAAAGAGATGCTTCTTTATTTTACTGATAAGAAAACGGAGGTTTAAATGCCCCAAAACCCACAAAGTCCCTAGGATGATAAGACCAAAGACTCAAAGCTGGAAAGGAACTTTGAGTCCCTCCAGTCCAAATGCCTCATTTTACAGAGGAGGAAAATAATCCCAGAGAATTATGTGATTCCCCTGAAATACACAGGTTCATGGGCTCATCAGATCATTAGATAATGGATTTAGAGCTATGGGAACTTAGAGGTCATTGAACCCAATCCCTTCATTTTCAGGGAAGCAAAATGAGGCCCAGAAGGTTAAAGAACTGACTGAGAGTCACATAATAAGGAACCGAGCCAAGATTTGAACCCACATCTGATGCCTCACCAGCCAGTCCATGCTACCCAGTGAGACATAAAATGAATTGCCCGGGTGTGGTGGGTGGTGTGTGAGAGATCCAGGGAAGAGGCAAAAAGGAGACCTAGGAAAAAGCAAGGGGAATGAGTAACTCACCCAGCTCTCCTCTCCATCTCTTCAGACCCAAGTAGGCAGCTCTTCACCATTTCCAAACGCAGCAAGATGGTCTTGGGAGGGCAGTCAAGATGTACTTCTTTGGCCTTGCCACTAAGAATTACTGGATATCAAGCAGGCAGGGAGGCGGCAGCCCAAGAAATACTACCATGCCAGGGCAGAAGCCTAATGAGAAAGGGAACAAGAGGAGACAGAAACTTAACAAGAAATACTGGACAAGGCCCCCAAGAAAAAGTACCTACAGCCTCTGCTGGCTCTCCCCCCTCCAACAACCCCCGTTCATCGATCGGCTCCAAGGAAGGCGCGGCTGCCTCTGGAAAGTAGATAAACCAGAAGATGTATGGCAAGAGGGTACAGACCTGATGAAAAGAGGAAAAAATGCTGCTTAAATCAAAGGGCAAATACGCCGGGAGAGGAAAGATAATAGGATTTGTGTTTATGGGTAACAAGGAGAAGAGGGGCCAAGGTGGTGGGAGTGAAAGGTGCCTGGAGAAGAGACGGAAAGAGGGGAGTTGGGGAAATATGGCCCAACGGCGCACAGTAGGTGCACAGACTCAAGTTCTCTTCAATCATTCATCAAAGGTACAGTAAGTGCCTACTGGATGCAGAATCCTGTGAGTACTGGGGACGATCCTGAGTTGAGAAAAGATGAGGTCCCTACCCTCATGAGGTTTATAGTCTAGCAGAAGGATAAGACCCACTATTATAATAGCCAACATTACAGTGTAGACAGACGGTGTTGCCTAGTAGGTAGAGAATTTCATTCTGAAGCGATATGGGAAAAGATTTGACTCAGAGGGTAATATCTGGAAAAGCCATGGGCTGTTATTGTCAAAGTGTTGATTGTTTTCTGTAATTCTGGATCTTAGATTTACGATACTGGGGCTCAGGGGCCCTTAGACTAGAGAACACATAATGTTGGAATTAGGAGCTTAAAATATAGGCTGTCAGAACTGGAAGCAACCTTAACACAGCAAATGTCACAGCTAGGAGGAGCCTTAGAACAGGGGATGTCATGGCTGGGAGGGGTCTTAGAACAGGGGATGTCAGGGCTGGGAGGGGTCTTAGAACAGGGGATGTCAGGGCTGGGAGGGGTCTTAGAACAGGGGATGTCAGGGCTGGGAGGGGTCTTAGAACAGGGGATGTCAGGGCTGGGAAGGACCTTAGAACAGGGGATGTCAGAGCTAGGAAGGACCTTAGAACAGGGGATGTCAGGGCTGGGAGGAGCCTTAGAACAGGGAATATCCAAGCAAATCAGAGCACTTTGGTTATAATAGAAGCTTGAGGGCATTGTTATTGAGGAAACTGAGGCAAACAGAGACAATGTGACTTGCCCAGGGTCACACAGCTAGTAAGTGTCTGAGGCCAGATTTGAACACATGAAGATGAATCTTCCTGATTTCAAGCCCACTGCTCTATGCACAATGGCACCATCTACCTTTAAGTCACAGTCTTAGCTTAGGGGGGTGCATTGCGAGTTCAAAGTTGGTTCTGATACCACCTGTCTGATCTTGGAAAAGGCATTTAACACCCTCCATCCCAAGCCTCAGTTTCCTCATCTTCAAAATAAGAAGTTGGAATGGAGATTGGGGCAGGGGATGGAACTAGACGCTCTCCTAGGTACATTCCATGTGCAGATCTATCAGCTTCTGGGGTAGACAAAGCAGAGACAGGGTGTTCAGAGTCACTGAGCATAGAAGCATGACTGAAAGAGGATGGGAATAGTAGGAGCATTTGGAAGAGTGAGGAGGAAAGGCTGCTGGGTGGGGATGGAGAGGGAGGCAAGAAGCTGTCTCCTCTGCGTACAGGGTTATTGCCAAGTCTCCTGGATCATTTATAACCCTGCCACACAAAGAAGGCACCGAAGACCAATTATCCCTTGACTCTGGGGTTAATTGGAGGAGCTGAGAGTTTTTTGTCCCCATCATCATGAAAAGTCTCCATGTCTCTCTCTGCCTTTTAAAATGCTATTTTCTATGATCTCTAAACTCCTGCAAGTTTGGTAGAAAGAAATAACAATCCGATTGGGCTCCTCAGAGTCCTGATTCTGATGCTTACTCCTGATGGAAACTCGGCAAAGTCACCACTTCTCAAGGTGGCATTTTTCTTCCTCTTTCAAATGAAGGGGGTGGACTAGCTGGCTTTTCAAACCCCTTCCAGCTTTACATCTGAGCTTTCACTTATTACTGCTCAATTTGGAGGCGGAAAGCCTGGGTTCAAATCCCGACTGTGCCACTAATTGCCTTGGACACCTTCTTTTCCCTGAGTCAACTTTCTCATCTTTGTAACAAAACTAGGTCACCTCTGAGGTCCCTTTGAATGCCAGAGTCCCCTGATCCCTCCCAACCTAACATCCTGTGTTAGGCATTCCAATGTCCCTTCCAGCTTGGGCATTCTAGGTCTGATATTCAAGAGGTCCCTCTGAAGTCAGACATACTATGCTCATCAATCAACATTTTTAAGTACCTACTATGGGCACTATACTAGGTCCTAGGGATACAAAAACCAAAATGAAATAACCCCTGCCTTCAAGGAGTTTACATTCTAACATAGGACACACATACATGTGTATGTATATATACATATATGTATATACACAAAAACAAATACAAGAAGATTAGGGAAAGCCCTGTAATACATGGGTAGGGGCAGGATAAAGATGGGCTTGATGTAGGATGCTTTGAGTAATACTGGAAACTCTTAAGAGGTAGAGATGAGTAGGACATGAATTCCGCACACGAGAGGCAGTTTGCAAAAAGACACAAAGATGGGAGATGGAAATGTCATGAATGAGGATCAAGCTAGTTTACCTGCATGTAGAGTATGTGTAGTGGAATAATGTATCTTTAGATTAGAATTACAGTTGACTAATTGGCTAATATGACAAAAAAAAAGAAAGAAAATGATGGAGGTTGATGGGGATGTGGAAAAAATGGAACACTAATGCATTGTTAGTAGAGTTGTGAACTTATCCAACCATCCTGGAGAGCAATTTGCAACTATGCCCAAAGGGCTATAAAACTGCATGTCCTTTGATTCAGCAATACCACTGCTAGGTCTGTATCCCAAAGACATCAAAAAAGGGGGAAGGATCTAATTGTACAAAAACATTTATAGTAGCTCTTTTTGTGGTGGCTAAGCATTGGAAATCAATGGGATACCCATCATTTGGGAAATGACTAAACAAGCTGCGATGCATGATTGTGATAGGATAGTATTATGCTATAAGAAACGGCAGGATGATTTCAGAAAAACCTGGAGAGACTTACATGAACTGATGCATAGTGAAGTGAATAGAACCAGGAGAATGTTGTACACAGCTAACAGCAATATTGTTTGATGAAGAATTATGAATGATTTAGCTCTTCTCAGCAATACAATGACCCAAGACAATCCCAAAGAACTATTGACAAAACATTCTATCAACCCCCAGAGAAAGAACTGATACTGTTTGAATACAGACTGAAGCATATTGTTTTTTGCTTTCTTTCTCTTTCTTTCTTTTTCTTTTATTCGAATCTCCTTGTTTAAAAAGACTAACACGGAAATGTTTTACATGATTGTATGTGACCTATATCTGATTTCTTGCCATTTCAAGGAAGAGGGAAGGGAGGGAGAGAATTTGGATCTTGAAATTTAAAAAAAATGCTAAAAAAATTGTTTTAACATGTAATGTGGGAAAATGAATATATATATATATACATATATATATATATATATATATATATATATATATATATATATATATATTTTAAAGGCAGGTTGAAGTTAGGTTGTAAAAGACTTTAAATACCAAAAAGAATAGATATTGTTTGAAATCCTAAAAATGATAGGGAGCCAGGGGAGTTTATGGAGCAGGGGTGTGACATTGTCAGATCTGTGCTTTTGTAATATTACTTGGCTAACCATATAGAAGATAAAATGAAGACAGAGAAAAGATGAAAAGCAAGGATACCTATTGGGAAGCTATTGAAATAACTCAGGCAAGAGGTGACAAGGGTCTGGACTAGAATGGCAATCATGAGAGTGGAGAAGAGGAAGACACATGCCAGAGACATTATGGAAATGCAATCTACAAGACCAAGCAATCAACAGGTTACATGAGGTGAGGGGAAATTGAGACTTGAAAATGATGTCAAGGTTACAAATCCACGTGATTGAACTTACAGAGGACAGAAATAGGTTAGTTCACAATACTGGTGGGTTTGGCAGAGAGTAGCTAATGGACTCTATTTAGGACATGTTGAGTTGGGGATACCTGTTATTTATCTGAGTTGGAAATGTTGAATGGAGGTGGTTGGTCCAGTGATTCTAGAAATCAGTTTGGAACTATGCCCCCAAATGCTGCTAAACCATGAATATCCTATGAGCCAGCTATATTACTACTAGGTCTAAACCTCAAAGAAAGAGAATGAAGATGTATATGTACAAAAATATTTAGAGTACTTTTGTGGAGGTAAAAAACTGGAAATTTAGGGTGGCCATCCATTAGGGAATGACTGAATGAGTTATAGTATAGGAATATAACAGAATATTGATTATGAATATAACAGAATTGTGCTGTAAGAAATGATGAGGGGGGTGGTTTCAAAAAAACCTAGAAGGATTTGTATGAATTCGTGTAGAACCAGAATAATTTCTACAATGACAACTATATTGTAAAGACCCAACTTCGAAAGATTTGAGAATGCAATGACCAACTACAACTCCGAAAGACCAAGAATGAAGCAAGACTACCCGCAAAGGAACAAGGACTCAGGCAGCAGAAGGAGATGTATTACATGGCCATAGGGATTTGTTTTGCTCTATTATGCATATTCCTCGTTTTCCTTTTTCTTTTTTCAATGAGGGATGGAAAGGGTTAGGGAAAAAAGAAAACAAATTTTTGTTCATTGAAAAAACTAAATTAAAAAGAAACAGTGAAATATCCAATAAGCAATTATGAATCTGGATCTGAAGAACTCAGGAGAGAGACTAGGGCTAGTTATGTAGATCTGGCAGTCATGTTCATAGCTAATAATAGATCCAATGATGTGTGTTTGATGTTCTAAGGTTCCTTCTGACTCTAATGTTCTTTGTTCTAAATAATAGTGGCAACATTCTATATTTGGAGTTTCTTCCTGGCTCTGTCAGCCTAGATCCTATGTTCTTAGGTCCTTCCAAGGTCAAATAATTAATGTCCAATGTTCTAGCTCTAGCATTCTCTATGTTTGAAAGTACTTGATACCTGTAACCTTCTACATTCTGTGTTCTAAGGTTCCTGCCAGCTTCATCAATCTGTGCAGTGTGTTCTCTTGTCCCATCTAGGACTGATAACCTATTCCCTTAAGATCCAAGGTAGCTTCCTTCACCCTATTTCTCTATCCCTCCCCAGACTGTAACGCTGGGGCTTTCAGGCACCGGTGACTGGCTACCTGCTTGCAAAAATGGATGCGCGCACACACACATACACACACACACACACACATACACACACACACACCTGCAGGGAAGGAAACATTTCTGGACCCCAGGCCATCCAGCTGGGTTTCTTGCCTTCTACAAACAGTAGTAATGAATGTTATTCCAATTTCTCCCCAAAAGTCTGATAAAAAAAGTAGAAGATTGGAATGCTACTTTTCCATAATAAATCCCTTTGTTCTCCTCTCCATCCCCCCACCCCCATTTCCCATACCTCCCTCCTTCACAAGGCACATCCATGGCAAAATAACCCATGGTGCATCAGGGTTCACATTTTTTTTATTCTAGTCATGAGCTAAGAGTGAACTATCAGGCAAAGAGAGAAAGTAATTACCCCCACCCTCCACCATTCATCATCTCAAAGCTATCAGGGTCCTTCTGTGAAGAGTATTTGATTGGCTGATATTTTTTTAACATCACCCCCAAAGCCTTCTGTCATCCTACTCTCCCAGAACAGATAAGCCCAAACAGCAGCTTTCTTGAACCAGATGGCAGGAGAGGGTTGGCTCTGACTAGAGTATCAATGATAGTGGTAGGGGATGGAATGGGAGAAAGAGTTACCCAAAAAAAGCATATTTAGTCTTGGTGACATAAGAAACTTCCTAGCAATGAAAATGATCCCAGAGAGTAATGAGTAGATTCAGGAGATAGTGAGAAGTCCCTTAGCTGAGTCTGAACAGTCACTTATAAGGTATGTAAGAGTGGGGATTCCTTTAAAGCCTGGGTTATATCTGATGCTGCTGAAATCTTTTCCAAACCTCAAATTCTGTGATTCTATAACTCAGAATCATAGATCTAAAGAGTGTTAGAACTAGGAGGGACTTGAGAACATGGAATGTCAAAACCAGGAGGGACATAAGAACATAGATTATAAATTGTCACAGATGGAAGAAACCTTAAAGGTGAGAGTATCAAAGCAGAGAGTAGGGAAGGTGCCTTAGAACACAAAATGTTAGAATTTAGAATAACTTTAGACCATAGTAAGGCACCTTAGATGACCTAGTGGATAGAGTGCCAGGGTCTGGAGTTAGGAAGACCTGAGTTCAAATCTGACCTCAGACTAGCTGTGTGACCCTGAGCAAGTCACTTTACCTGGCTGGCCTCAGTTTTCTCATCTGTAAAATGAGCTGCAGAAGGAAATGGCAACCCATTCCAGTATCTTTGCCAAGAAAACCCCAAATGGGAACATGAATGAAAAACAACTAAACAACAACATAGAATATAGAACCTTAGACTCAGAGCGGACCTTACAGCATAAAACATAGAATATCATAGGTGAAAGGATGCCTAATGAATAAACAAATAATTTCAGAGTTGAAAGAGATCTTGGAGAACACATAATCCCCTTCCTCTCATTTCACAAGGGAGGTAACTAAGCCCTAGAAAGAGAACGTGACCTGTCCAAAGTCACACAGAGAGCCAGTGGCAGAACTGGAGCCAGAAGCCAGGCATTCAGATTTTGAACATAACACATGGAAGGTAGGGCACAGTGAAGATTCCCATGGGTTGCACTGGGTGACCACTGATGCCCTTTGGGCTCTCAGATTTGAGAATTCTATGTGATCCTGTGATTAACTTCTGGGACTGCTGCTTCCATTGGGGCAGTCTATAATATCAATCAATAAATATTTATCAAGCCCCTACTATGTGCCAGGCACTGTGCTAAGCACTGGGGATGCAAAAAGAGGCCAAAAACAGCCTCTGCCCTCTAGGAGCTTACAGTCTAATATGGAACATGTAAACAAAGGTGTGCAAAGAAAGCTACACACAGGATAATTAGGAAATAATTAACAGAGGGAAGGCAATAGAATAAAGAGGTAGCAGCACACCCATTGCTAAGTTTTCCATGTGAGCATTTGTACCTAGAAAGCTGGACTTGTTTGTTATTTTGTTGATTGTCTGAATTGAAGAAAATGATGGAGAAAGTGTAAATAATGTAAATTAAACTTAGAAGTGTCTCGCTCCACAAGCACATTGTTAAACATTTACAAGCATTTCTTTGGAAACAGATGTGATTGAGGAAGTTAGAAAGGGTGAGTGGGTCTCCAGTATCTCCCTGGGCCTAAATACCCAACCTATTTCAGAAAGAGAGAGAGACAGACAGAGACGGAGACAGACAGAGAGACAGAGACAGAGAGAGATGGGAGGGAGGGAGAGG